>JAVJIF010032347.1:0-92372 GCA_038442645.1 Agave tequilana | reverse complement strand
AAAATTTTTGACCGTTGGCAGGCTCCGGTCGACCGTCCCAAACAGAGAGTTGGGTGCAGTCAGTCGGTCGACCGCCCGATCCGCCCGAACATAGGGTCCGGTCGACCATCCGATCGACCAGATAACATGCACACATGCACGCACCCAACGGTCAGAACTGCGATCGACCGCACGGTCGATCGTTCTGACCTGTAAAGACCAGTCGACCGTCCGGTCCGACCGCAACAGGTTAAACAGAAAATTTTGAGAAGAAATGTTTTGAAGATATGTTTGTTTTCAAAAATGATTTTTGTCAAGATTTTGTAAAATATAATAAACTGAGTTTGCAAATCCAGAAATAGGTCTATCAAAAGTATTTTACACAAGAGATAAAAATAATCTTTTGAAAAACAAGTGCAATTTTGTGTGTGTGGGAAATTGAGCTTCAACACTATATACTATTCTTTAAAAACTAACAAAATTAAACTTTATAGGAAGATGTCTCTAAACCGCGTCCCCGAGCTAGAGCCTCCTCTCCTATGAAAGAGTCCTCTTGCGCCATCAACCTAACAATATGCTTAGCGCCATCATCCTTGCAACATGCTTTAGAAATCTAGAGCCATCAAGACTTGAACAAACTTGAAATTCATCCTACAATCTTTATTAGTACCAAATAGCTTTTATATGGTTTGTTATCATCAAAACGTATATAAATGGAGAGTGTAACCTTTGGGCCACAGACAAGGTGGATAAGCAGGACAAGTTAGTTGAAAATTGGGCTCGGGGAGGTGAATCCCCATTGACTCTGTGAAGAGTTGAAATTATTTTAGAAATTATGGTCATAAGATTGGGGGCATGGGTTATATTGATGGATAAAACCAATCCGGCATACTAGGTTGGTTAAAGTTATGATATGTCGGGTTGGTAATATCTGAAAAAGAGGTCAGGGTGTAGTATGGATTACAATTAAAATTGGAAAAATTATTGTTATAAGCCATATCACACAATAAATGTCAAACACAAACAAAGAAAAAACAAACAAATAAGCAAAGAAATAAAAAGAAAAAATTCTAACCTAAGCAAGGTTATTGGCATATTGATTGCCAAATATAACTTATCAAGTGATAGAATTAGAAATAATGATAAACTTAAGAGTTGTAACCCTATAAGTTCTCTTTCTGGATCATCTTGAATCATCAGATTTGATTTCTGGTAGCGAAAGTTATGATTCAAATACTAAAATGTATCTAGCCAGAATCTGAGTCCAAATTGCTTCATCTCATCCATTGATCTTCTCTCTATCCGTTTATCCTTTTGGATTTAGACTCTGCATTTGACGTTATCCTCGGTTGATCTTTAGCTTTAACCACTTGATTCACCAAAACTGAATTTAACCAACTGGATTTGGGATCATCCTCCTCTAACCATTAGATCTAGTTAAATCTGAATTAAACTGATATTTATTTGATTTTATCTTCTTCCTCCCCATGATTATCTTCTGCAAAATAGATATTTAAGACAAGAAATTTAACAGATATATTACATGATAAATGTGAGTATATAATAAAGAATAATGCAATAAATGTGTGCAATCAATATGTGTACGAAGAAGAGAAAGACAAATGTGCCCAAGAAAGTGTTCTTGGCAACCAACATAAGCGAAATTCTGTTTGGTCCTATTCCGGTGAAATACAAAGATCTCGGATGTCTCACAATTTCCTGCACTATAGGACAAAAAGAAATTGCAGAGCACTTCTTGATCTGGGAGCAAGTATCAACTTGCTACCTCTCTCAGTATACTAGCAACTTGGGTTGGGCGAGCTGAGTCCAACTCGAGTCACCGTTCAGTTGGCTGATCGGTCTGTGAAAATCCCAAAGGGGAAATCACAGATGTCTTTATCCGGGTCAGGGATTTCATCAACCCTGTTGACTTCATCGTGCTTGAGACCTAACCTGTGTCCAATCCGCGGTCTCAAACTCCGGTCATCTTAGGGCGCCCATTCCTTACTATAGCCAATGCCATAATCAACTGTAGGAACGGGTCCATGCGATTGACCTTTGGAGACATGACGAAGGAAGTCAATGTATTCAATCTTGGAAGACAACCCAGGGATATCAATGATCAAATTTGAGGTTAATTCTTTTGAAAATCTGACTAGTGAGCATGAGGAAAGCCTGGAGATAGAAACAGAGGCAGAGTATTATCTGGAGTTTGAGGATTTTAATCTAGACCAAATCGTAGATTCGGCAGTGGATTGAGCATCAAGCCTAAGTGTACCTCATCATAGGATTGAAAGTCCAGATATTACCTCCAATGAAGCAACACTTTCTTTAGAGCTTAAAGCCTTACTTGAACACCTCAAGTACGCCTATCTGGGTGGAAGAGAAACCCTGCCAGTCATCATAGCATCCACCGACTGAGCAACAACAGGACAGCTTAATATCTATTCTGAAGAGATATAGGGAAGCCATTGGATGGACGATGAAGGATATCAAAGGGATAAGTCCAACCATAGTTGAATATAGAATCCGTTTAACTGATGAAGCGACTCCCATGAGGGACCCACAACGCAGGCTTAACCACTCATGCAAGAGGTAGTAAAAACGAAAATTTGAAACTATTAGATATGGGATTATTATCCATTTCTGATAGCCAATGGAGTAGCCCTGTTTCATGCGGTCCCGAAGAAAGCTGGCTTTACGGTGGTTGAAATGAGAAAAAGAGTTGGTACAAACAAGACTGCCTACCAAGGTTCGTGTTTGTATCGACTATAAAAAGTTGAATGCAGCCACCCATAAAGACCACTTCACGCTACCCTTCATCGACCAAATGCTTGAACGATTGGCTGGATATGTGTACTATTGCTTCCTAGATGGGTTCTCGGGATACAATCAAATCCCCATTGCTGTAGAAGATCAGGAAAGACCATGTTCACGTGCCCGTTCGGAACCTTTGCTTATCGACGCATGTCCTTTGGATTGTGCAATGCCCTGCAATATTCCAAGGATGCATGCTAAGTTTGTTCTCCGATATAGTGGAACGTTTTCGTGAGATTTTCATGGATGACTTCTCCATCTACGGAGATCATTTGAACAATTTTCATCATCTTAAGTTGGTTCTGCAAAGTTGCAAGGAGAAGAATCTAACTCTGAACTAAGAGAAAGGTCATTTTATGGTGAGACAGGAAATTGTCTTAGGCCATGAGATTTCTAGAAGAGGAATTAAAGTGGACAAGGCAAAAGTAGAAGTGATTGCTAAGCTTCCACCACTCAAAAGCATCAAGGATATCAGATCCTTTCTACGGCATGTTGGGTTCTACCGACGGTTCATTAAGGATTTTAGTAAGATCGCTAGGCCATAACCAACCTGCTCGCGAAGGACGTGCCCTTTGACTTTAACGATAAATGTTTCAAGACATGGGGGAAGCTTAAGCAAGAACTTATTTCTGCGCCTATTATTTCTGCTCCTAATATTGGGCACAACCGTTTGAAATCATGTGTGATACCTCTGATTTTGCTATTGGCATTGTTCTAGGACAGCGCATCGACAATGGACAGCACGTGATTTACTACTCGAGTAGGACCTTGAATGACACCCAATAGAATTATACAACGACCGAGAAGGAATTCTTGGTCGTCGTCTTTGCGTTAGAAAAATTTTGGTCGTACTTGCTAGGATCAAGGACTGTGATCTTCACGGATCACTCAGCACTGAAATACCTCATGACTAAGAAGGAAGCCAAAGCCTGATTGATTCGGTGGATCCTTCTGCTTCAAGAATTCGACCTGGAAATCTAGGATAGATAAGCTATAGAAAATGTGGTCGCTGATCATCTTTCACAAATTCCAAATGCACCAAAAATACAAACTCCGGTCAACGAGGATTTTCCAGACGAGCACATCCTGGCCATTTTTAAGGAACCATGGTATGCGGACATAATTGAAATACACCTAGAGGGGGGGTGAATAGGTGTAATTGCTAATCTAATGATCTTTTTAAACTTATGAAATGAGTGATGCAACAATCTCTCAAAAATACGACTAAGAGCCGAATACCCCTTGCGAGGTTCTGAACTCCTTCCTCCCAATTCCCTTAAATGGGTTAGAGGTGCGCAATGCAACCGTGTTGTATTGAGGTGTGATTGATCAATGCCAAGTATGATGATGAAAATGAAAGGCTCACAATGTAACACAACAAGTATAGCAACACAAGATTCCACAAGTAGAGGGTTAGTTACTCAAGCAAATAATTCAAGGCAACATAAAACAAGAGAAATTGAAAGCAAGAAGAACGCAAAGACAATCGCAAACAAGGATGATTTGTTTCGAGGTTCGAGCCCGTTGCTCTAGTCCCCGCCTTCACCTCCGTGAAGGGTTTCCACTATCCCCTTAGGATCCCGTACAAGTTAGGCCTCCAAAGACCTCAAGCCCGTAGCTTCACCTTACAAAGAAACTCCACCGAGGAGCTTGTCTCCACAAGAACAAGGATTACAAATAGTGATCTTTAACTAGACCACAACACTCTTTTACAAACACTCTCACTCTTTTACAACTTCACTTATAGAAAGAATATGAAATTTTTGGCTCTATGAAGTGTGGTGAGAAAAGCTTCAGTTGTAGAGTGATACTAGAGATCAAACAACAACTGAAAAACCAATTTGAAAGAATGGAAATGAAAGCTTTAAACTATTTTCTCTTTCACTTGAAAACAATGAAAACTTGTATTTTTCTTGGTGAATAACTAAGGCCTATTCCCCACTATTTATAGGGAGAGAATAGGTAAAAAACTCTGATTTTTCCAGCTAATTTGATCAGAAAAAGAGTCCCAACAACTCCTAAAAACTCTGTTAAGAGAAAACCAAAACAGTTTTTCAGAAATTCCCAAAGAGGAAAGAGCCGTTATGGCTAGATGCAGGCCTACCGGTCGACTGCCGGTCGACCGGGTCCCTGCTGGCAAAAGAGCCGTTGGAACTTCGGTCGACTGCCAGTCGACCGATCCAGAAAGGAACCACAGTTTCCTTCTATCGGTCGACCGACCCAGTCGACCGAAAAGATACAGAGAGCAAACATCTCTTTTCGGTCGACCGGTATGTAGGTTCGGTCGACCGACAGACATGCACAGCCTGTGCATGTCTGGACACAGCAGCCGGTCGACTGCGGTCGACCGGTCTGCCTGAACTAGTTTTTTTTTTTTTTTTTTTTTTTTGGCAGATTTTTGAGTTAGAAAAATTTGTAAAAAATCTTTAAAAAAACTCTGGAACTAAGTGTTATGCTGAACTTTGTTTATATACATGTTTTAAACACGTTTTTGAAGATAAAGCTTTGAGTACATGTATGTATAAACCAAGGCATAAACTTAGAAATAAACATTTTCAAAAACATAGAAACATTCAAAACAAGTGTGTGTGCAAATCCTAGAGCCAAATTTCACATATTCTATCTTTAACAAAACTACACTTACAAACTTCTAGGTCTTCAAGACTTCAACATGGGCAATCTTCACTTGATCTTCAATATTGCACTTTGAGCCCAATTTGACTTGTCTTGAATCCAATACACCTTCCTTTAGGGAAGTAATCAACTCTATAAGATATGAACCTGAAACACACTTAAACAACAGTTGATATTAGTACAAATAACTAATATGTTTTGTAATCATCAAAAGACACTAAACATATGGGTTGATTGTAACCTTGGGCCAACAATCTCCCCTTTTTGATGATGACAAAACATATGAGTTATTAAACAAATAAAAGAGGAAAGAGCTTGGAAAGCTCCCCCTTAAACAATGCTATGTATTTAACATGAATATGAACAACTATGTAAGCATACATAAAGCATTGAAAAATATCATCACCAAAAATAAACTATCATAAGGAATAACAAAATTTAAAACAAACAACATATATTTTCCCTATATTTTCTCCCCCTTTTTGTCATACATCAAAAAGGGTTAAAAAAAAAATTTTAAGTCAAAACAAAACAAACATATTAGAAACCAAACAAAACAAACTAAGATATTTTAAGTATCAATCTTACATACATTCAATTCACCACAAATAAATGAAAATCTTGCATAATCTAAAGGTTTTGTGAAATATCTGCAAGTGAAAATCTGTGGAAACAAAATCGATATCAATGTCACCTTTTTCAAAGTGGTCTCTAAGAAAATGATATCTAATGTCTATATGTTTGGTTTTACTATGTTGATTAGCATTTTTGGTCATGTGAATAGCACTAGTATTATCACAATAAATCTTAACATGATCAAAATGTAAATCAAAATCGAGAAGAGTATGTTTCATCCAGAGTACTTGTGCACAACAAGCTCCGGCTGCTACATACTCCGCCTCGGCGGTTGAAAGGGCTACACTATTTTGCTTCTTGGAAGACCAAGACACAATACAATTGCCCAAGAATTGGCAAGTGCCACTTGTGCTCTTCCTATCTACCCTACAACCGGCATAGTCGGCATCCGAATAACTAGTCATGGTAAATTGGTTAGTTTTCAGATACCACAAACCTAAATCAATTGTGCCCCTAAGATACCTAATTATGCGTTTTACCGCTATTAAGTGTGATTCCTTAGGACATGATTGAAAACGTGCACATAAACATACGGAAAACATTATATCCGGCCTACTAGCCGTAAGATAGAGTAAACTACCAATCATGCTACGAAATAATTTGATGTCTACTTCCTTACCTTGTTCGTCCTTGTCAAGTTTCGTAGTGGTTGCCATGGGAGTCTTTGCTACTTTGGATCCTTCAAGCCCGAACCTCTTGATGAGTTCTTTGGTGTACTCGGCTTGGTTGATGAATGTCCCATCACTACGTTGCTTGATTTGAAGTCAAGGAAGAAGTTGAGCTCCCCCATCATAGACATCTCGAATTCCTTTTTCATGCATGACTCAAAATTCTTGCAAAGTGAAACATTAGTAGATCCAAAAATAATGTCATCAACATAAATTTGAACTATGAGGATATCTTGATCTATATGTTTGGTAAATAATGTTTTATCAACTTTTCCTTTCTTAAAATCATTTGAAAGCAAAAATGAAGACAATCTTTCATACCAAGCCCTAGGGGCTTGTTTCAAACCATATAGTGCTTTATCTAATTTATAAACATAATTAGGGTGTGTAGGATCAACAAACCCGGGGGGTTGTTCAACATACACCTCCTCATCAATATAACCATAAGAAAAGCACTCTTTACATCCATTTGAAATAACTTAAATCTTTAAATGAGGCATATGCCAAGGTCATCCGTATGGCTTCGAGCCGTGCTACGGGTGCAAAGGTTTCTTCAAATCGATTCCCTCGATTTGAGTGTAACCTTGGGCAACTAACCTAGCCTTGTTTCTAACTACATTACCCGATTCATCCAACTTGTTCTTAAAGATCCATTTAGTACCAATAGTTGGTCTATCTTGGGGCCTAGGAACAAGATGCCATACTTGGTTGCGCTCAAATTGATTGAGCTCCTCCTGCATAGCAAGCAACCAATATGAATCGACCTCGGCCTCGAGGACATTTTTAGGTTCTATGTGTGAAATAAAAGCAAAATTACCACAAAAATCTTGAATCTTAGAGCGAGTGGTTACCCCTTTTGATACTTCACCTATGATGAGGTCCTTGGGATGATGAGGATTGAATCTCCAATCCTTTGGTAGTGGTTGAGAGGGCTCCTCTTCATTTGCTTGATGTTCATTTCCTTGAGCCTCTTCCACTTGGCTTCACTTCCATCATCATCCTTTGGCTTGTCTCCCATGGTAGAAGCATCCTCCAAGGTCACTTTCTCCAACCCTTCATCTAAAGCATCAATTTCTACACAATTCTTAACAAACTTGTTAGATTCCTCAAATTTAACATGAATAGATTCCTCAATAGTCAAAGTTGACCTATTGAAGACTCTATAAGCTTACTAGTATTTGAGTAACCTACAAAAATAGCCTCATATGATCTAGCATCAAATTTTCCCAAATTAATATTTGTATTTATAACAAAACATTTGCAACCAAACACTTTGAAATAAGAAACATTAGGTTTTCTAGAAAAATACATCTCATAAGAAGTCTTAGTAGTATTTTTACATAGGAAAACACGATTTGCAATGTAACATGAAGTATGAACGGCCTCGGCCCACAAATAATGTGGTAGACCATATTCATTTAACATTATCCTAGCCATCTCTTGTAAAGTACGATTTTTCCGCTCAACTACTCCATTTTGTTGTGGAGTTCTAGGACAAGAAAGTTCATGTTTTATTCCATGTTCCTCACAAAAAGTGGTAAAGGGAAGGTTAATGAACTCACCTCCTCTATCACTTCTTATTTTAATTATTGAGGAGTCATTTTCCTTTTCAACTCTTTTCTTAAAGGCTTGAAAATGTGAAAAGGTTTGACTTTTATGTTCAAGAAAATAAACCCAAGTAAAACGCGAAAAATCATCTACTAAAACATAAGCAAATCTACTCCCACTTAAACTTTGGTTTGTGTAGGGCCAAATAAATCCATGTGGATTAGCTCCAATGGACGTGATGACATGATATCCTTAATTGATTTGAATGAGGACTTAGTTTGTTTCCCAAATTGACATGCGTCACAAACTCGGTCCTTTTCAAAGTTCAATGAAGGAATACCCTTCACCATTTCCTTAGAGTTAAGCCTAGAAATATGGTCAAATGAAACGTGGCCTAATCTCCTATGCCATAACCAAGAGTCGTCATCGAGGGCTTTTAACATGTTATATTACAAGACATATTTAGCATATCTATCATATATACATACTTTCACGAAAACCGGAAAATACACAAACATTAGAATTTTGTCAACTATTTTACAAGCAATATCATCAAAAATAACATTAAATCCTTTATCACATAATTGACTAATGCTCAAGAGATTATGCTTGAGCCCGTCTACTAAAACTACATTTTCAATTAAAGGAGAAGTGCCAAGCTTTACATTACCAATACCAATGATTTTACCCTTGGCGTCATCTCCGAAGGTGACGGTGCCACCTTCATGATATCTTGATAGGGTTGCGAAATTATTGATGTCCCAAGTCATGTGCCTTGAGCAACCGCTATCAAGATACCACAAACCTCTACGTCGTTGGGCTTTGGAAAGTACCTACATCATTTAAAACAATTGTTGACTTTGGTACCCAAACTTTCTTGGGTCCTTGAAAGTTAGTGTTACGAACCCAAACATTATGAGATGATGCACTTAGTCTATCATAGCAAAAATTAGCTAAGTGTCCTTTCCGTCCACAATGTGAACATGTGTACACTTTTCTATACATAAATGCATGGTGTGTATGTGAAGTGTGAGCATGCTTTGGGGGTTTACCATGATGCATAGGTTGTGTAGCATGTACATGAGCATGAGCATGAGCATGATGAACATTTTTCTTAGGAGCTTGTTTCTTAGGAAACATATTCTCCATCTTCTTCTTATCAAACTCACTACACTTTTCAAAACAACATCTAATGAGTCTAATCTTTCCTTAAGCATGGCAATCTCATTAGAATCTACAAATGGGGTCTTTCCTTTACAGCAATCTTATATTTTTCAAAATCATTTTTAGTGAAACTAAAGAAGAATGCAAGTCATTATTTTCTTTAGAAAGATTTAACACTTGAATACTCAAAGATTCATTATCCTTTTCATTTTCAAGTACTTTTTCTTCATGAAGTCATAATTTTGAGAAAGTTCTATAAATGCTTCACTTAACTCATCCATGGATAAATCTTCATCAAAAGGAGTTGAGGGGGTTACCTTGCTTGTGCTCTCATTTGCCATGAAGCACATATTGGCGGTGTCGATCTCCTCCTCGGATTCACTTTCGTTATCCCATGTTGCTTTCATAGCCTCTTCTTGTATGGCTTCTTGGATGAAGATGGCTTCACTTGGTCCGGACACTCCGCTACTATGTGTCCCGGCTTTTGGCAATTGAAGCATATGATCTTTCTCTCTTCTTTGCCTCCTTGCCATCTCCTCCGTCCTTGGAACTTTGCCTTGTTGTACATCCTTCGGACGTTTTTGACTAGAAGTGAGAGCTCCTCGTCATCTTCTTCTTCATCATCTTCGTCGGAGTAAGTAGCATGACTTTTGAAGGCAATGGTCTTCTTCTTGGAGGGTGCCATGTCCTCCCTTGCCTTCCTCTCCATCTCATGGGTTTTTAAATTCCCAATGAGTCCGATGAGCTCAATCTCATCTTTATCATTGAGTTCCTTCAATGTTGTAGCTTTCACTTCCCATGATGGAGGAAGAGCCCGGATGATCTTTCTCACCCTTTGGTCGTTGTTGATGTCTTCACCTAGAGAAGAAAGCCCATTAGTAATCTTAGTAAATTTAGTAACCATATCATCTATGGTTTCATGTTCTTGCATGCTAAAATTTTCATATTGGGACCGAAGAAGGTCTATCTTGGCCCTCTTCACTTGTGATGTCCCCTCATGAGTGACTATCAAGTGTGACCAAATCTCAAATGCGGATTTGCAATGTATAACCCTAGCTATGTCATCATCATTTAGGGCTTGAAGAAGTGCATAGTGAGCTTTGGCATTAGCATCGAATTCCTTAGTCTCTATTTCGGACCAAGTGGATTCGTCACCGGGGGTACACTAAAGGACTTAGTCACGGCCTTTGCAACTCGGCTACCTAGAGATTGCAAAAACACGGTCATCTTAACCTTCCATATGGGAAAGTTAAGTCCATCAAACTTGGGAGGGGTCTTAATTCCATCGGCCATTTTTACTATATGAATGTGAATGAAATGATTAGCAAATGAGGATCTTCTCTAAGGTTGTTAAACCAAATCCTAGAGTCCAAGCTCTGATACCAATTGAAATACACCTAGAGGGGGGGTGAATAGGTGTAATTGCTAATCTAATGATCTTTTTAAACTTATGAAATGAGTGATGCAACAATCTCTCAAAAAACGACTAAGAGCCGAATACCCCTTGCGAGGTTCTGAACTCCTTCCTCCCAATTCCCCTTAAATGGGTTAGAGGTGCGCAATGCAACCGTGTTGTATTGAGGTGTGATTGATCAATGCCAAGTATGATGATGAAAATGAAAGGCTCACAATGTAACACAACAAGTATAGCAACACAAGATTCCACAAGTAGAGGGTTAGTTACTCAAGCAAATAATTCAAGGCAATATAAAACAAGAGAAATTGAAAGCAAGAAGAACGCAAAGACAATCGCAAACAAGGATGATTTGTTTCGAGGTTCGAGCCCGTTGCTCTAGTCCCCGCCTTCACCTCCGTGAAGGGTTTCCACTATCCCCTTAGGATCCCGTACAAGTTAGGCCTCTAAAGACCTCAAGCCCGTAGCTTCACCTTACAAAGAAACTCCACCGAGGAGCTTGTCTCCACAAGAACAAGGATTACAAATAGTGATCTTTAACTAGACCACAACACTCTTTTACAAACACTCTCACTCTTTTACAACTTCACTTATAGAAAGAATATGAAATTTTTGGCTCTATGAAGTGTGGTGAGAAAAGCTTCAGTTGTAGAGTGATATTAGAGATCAAACAACAACTGAAAACCAATTTGAAAGAATGGAAATGAAAGCTTTAAACTATTTTTCTCTTTCACTTGAAAACAATGAAAACTTGTATTTTTCTTGGTGAATAACTAAGGCCTATTCCCCACTATTTATAGGGAGAGAATAGGTTAAAAACTCTGATTTTTCCAGCTAATTTGATCAGAAAAAGAGTCCCAATAACTCCTAAAAACTCTGTTAAAGAGAAAACCAAAAACAGTTTTTCAGAAATTCCCAAAGAGGAAAGAGCCGTTATGGCTAGATGCAGGCCTACCGGTCGACTGCCGGTCGACCGGGTCCCTGCTGGCAAAAGAGCCGTTGGAACTTCGGTCGACTGCCAGTCGACCGATCCAAGAAAGGAACCACAGTTTCCTTCTATCGGTCGACCGACCCAGTCGACCGAAAAGATACAGAGAGCAAACATCTCTTTTCGGTCGACCGGTATGTAGGTTCGGTCGACCGACAGACATGCACAGCCTGTGCATGTCTGGACACAGCAGCCGGTCGACTGCCGGTCGACCGGTCTGCCTGAACTAGTTTTTTTTTTTTTTTTTTTTTGGGCAGATTTTTGAGTTAGAAAAATTTGTAAAAAATCTTTTAAAAAACTCTGGAACTAAGTGTTATGCTGAACTTTGTTTATATACATGTTTTAAACACGTTTTTGAAGATATAAGCTTTGAGTACATGTATGTATAAACCAAGGCATAAACTTAGAAATAAACATTTTCAAAAACATAGAAACATTCAAAACAAGTGTGTGTGCAAATCCTAGAGCCAAATTTCACATATTCTATCTTTAACAAAACTACACTTACAAACTTCTAGGTCTTCAAGACTTCAACATGGGCAATCTTCACTTGATCTTCAATATTGCACTTTGAGCCCAATTTGACTTGTCTTGAATCCAATACACCTTCCTTTAGGGAAGTAATCAACTCTATAAGATATGAACCTGAAACACACTTAAACAACAGTTGATATTAGTACAAATAACTAATATGTTTTGTAATCATCAAAAGACACTAAACATATGGTTGATTGTAACCTTGGGCCAACAATAATTAATTACCTGGCCACTGGACAATTACCTACGGACTGGACAAAGTAAGACCAGTGTCGTTTCTTTGCCCAAGTACGGTACTTCTTCTAGGAAGAGCCGTATCTTTTTAAGTATTATCCCAACCAGATTATTCGATGATGCATCTCAGAGGAAGAACAGAGGAGTGTGCTAAGCTTTTGCCATGAACTTGCATGCGAGGACACTTTGGTCCCCGCAAGACTGCAGAGAAAGTTTTACAGAGTGGGTTTTACTGGCCCACTTTATTCAAAGACTCATTCCACTTTTGCAAGACATGTTCAAATTGTCAGAAGATTAGGAAAATTTCTAGAAGAGACAAGATGCCCCTGAACCCGATTCTTGAACTTGAAATTTTTGATGTTTGGGGTATCGACTTCATGGGACCATTCCCAAATTCCTTTGGCAACCAGTTCATTTTGGTTGCTATTGACTATTGATTAGTCTACAATTCTGTATTATTATATCGCATTTTCCTACCGATATATGAATAAAATGTCGGTCTAAACCGTGTTTTGGTCCCTCTTGCAGATAAATCAGGAGTTTAAGGGCAAAGGAGTAATAAGAGCTTAATTAACCCCACTTTCGGATAATTAAATCCGCATTTCTTGGAGGCCAAGTAAGGGAACATCTAGAAGATGCATTGAACCTAGACCTTTGCTTACGTCAGACGAATATTCGGGTGAAAATACCAGAATTGGGATATACCAGAAAGTCCTAGAAGCCAGAGGAAGCGTCTCACCAAAACTAGGGACTTTTGTCCCTCGTATTACTGCGGATCCGTGGCAATGTGGTGGGCCCACGCGTCGATTTTCGACGCGTGGGCCCTTCGTGTCTTCGAGAAGCATCCTATGCCTATATAAACCCCTGTAGAGGCCCTAAACGCGGGCAGTTTTTGATTTTATGCTAGGGTTTCTATCTTTAGTGTAGTGTAGGGTAGGTGTTCTACATTTCTTTTATTTTGTATTATTATTTCGTTTTTTAGATCTTGTAGTAGGGCTAAGAGATTCAGAGAGAGAGAGAGAAGGATTGATGTAATAGATGGTGACAATCTATGTAAAGGTGCCTCCTTTCTTCTCCATTGTAATCTTCTCCATCTTCTACATGATTCTTAGCTAACTTTTCTTCTTCTCATGGCAATCTAATTACTAACCACTAACCACTTATTTGATAATCCACATGAATCTAATAGCCTCTACAAGGCCTTGCTCTTGCAAGAGCCATTGATGGCTCATGATGATGGATTCTAACATTCTAACATTTCTAACATCTAACCTACTAACTTGCTAACTTGCAATGTCTTCTTTATTTCATGCTCACCTCTAATCGATTTTTATGATTTAACAGTAGCTTGCAACTTGTTATGTGGTATTGATATTTGTTTGAATGTAGAAGAACAATCTTATGAGCCATGCTTTGTATCGTCTTTTGAAGCCAAGGATTAGTGATAGCTAAGGATCCATGTGAGGCAACTATCACTAAGAGGTTAGCATGGTTAGTGGAGCAATTAGTAGTTAGTAGCCATGAGTTTTCTTTTATCTTGTTTTGAAACTTCTTTCCAAAAACTTTTTATCATTTATCTAAATGTCTTCACCACTTTCTTAGTTCTTCTTTGTTTCATCTTCTTTTCTATTTTTTCCAAACCACTTCTCTTTTGTTTTCACATCGTTTCACATTGTCTCTCGACCTACCACATGCTTGATTTGCTTTTCTTTTCTTTTTCTAATTCTTTTAAATAAAGAAGACTTGTTAACAACTGACGTGAATAGGGACTGTTAATGCTTCTATCGCCTCCCGTCCCTGTGGATTCGACCCATTGAGCCAATGCTATAACTGACGTATCGAGGGAACATTAGCACATATGAGCTTTTCATTGATTTCATAAAACACACGTTTTAAGAGTGCTAGTTCCGCCCCGGTCAAATTTTTGGCGTCGTTGCTGGGGAACGGGAATGGTTTTGTTTTCACGTTTTTGTTAATATTTTCTTCTCTGTTTTGGTGTGTAGGTCAAAGTTACAAGAACTTAATATTGCAGAACCCCAATTAGCATTATAGCTCCCTGCTTTTGAAAGCAGGGACCCAGCTTCTAAAGAAAAGCCTCGCAAACGTGACATTTGCCGCGCTAACGCGGCTATTTTGTAACCATTGAGTATCTTGTTGTGCTGCGATGTGTTAATTGTAATAGCTAGTGGATTTGTACTATTACTTTCCTGCTTTGATTGCCTACACACTGCAATAAACTAAAGAACTAAAATATGGTATTTTAGATGCTTTTAAAACGGTTTAGACATTTGCATTTAGGCACGTGTCAAATTCATTTCCAATATACTGTATTTTGTTCTATTGTTGCGATCTGGATTGAGGTTTACATATGGCATTGCATATAGCATGGGACAAACACGTGGGTGATTTATTCGCTTTGTGTTATATTCTTATCTATATTGCACACTTACACAAATTGAAATTAGGGGCAAAACCTATATAAGATATGGTGGGGATTTCATCACCCTTCCTTAGCCCAAAAATCACCTCCCCACTCACACAACCTAAGCCCTAATAAAAATTGATAGACGTTGGCCCCTAGGGACATCTCAGACTCATTGAGAGATTCACTGAGTGTGGAATTTATTTTAAATCTTACTCTTGTGAAATCGGTGTCTAAGGTTGGGGATTAAGAGGTTAAGCCTCGAAGATATCGTGGTTTGGTGTAATTAAGGCCCGTTGCTTATGCACGGATACCTCCCACCATATTTTGCCCCTACCTGGCCGATTAGCTTGTGGTCGGATTCAAGCAACAACCTCCCCCAGGTAATCGACCAGTTAGGAGTCGTCTAGGTCTAGGTCATCCTTAATATAGGCTTGGTTTTGATTTTTTTCTTTTTGTTTGTTGTTTGCTTTTTCTTTTTTGTTTGTGAAATGGAATTCAAAAATAACAATTCTTTCAACCTAATATAAATCCATATTTCACATCGACCCCATTCTATTCGGATAATTTCAACCCAATTTTTCACAATATTAACCAACCAAATATACCGGGTTGACCTTATCCGAATCAATACAACTCATACCCTCATTCTTATAACTATAATTTTAAAAATAATTTCAACTCTTCACAAAGTCAATGGGGATTCATCTCCCCTGAGTCCAATTTTTCACCACCTTATCCACAATTTTTACAATTTTAACAATCTCTATTCTCCAATTTTGCTTCCTATACTCCTTTCCCTGGACCTTCTATTGAAGAAAAATCTGAGTTAGAAAAGAGTATAGAAGCCAACCTACAAGAGGCCGAGCGACAACGTCAGAAATGGTTGGCCTCTCCAATTCCACAATATTTTCAAGAGTCTTACTCAGTTCCATCTCCTCATAATGAACATCCATCTGCCCTGAAAATGAGTAAAGAATTCTTATGTGAGTCCAAGATTCAATCTCCAAACATGTTGGACTTACAATCTTCACTATCTTTCTAAAACCAAGATTCTTATACTCCCTTTCTAGAACATCAACTTGCAGAAAAATCAAGTCTAGAAAAGAGTATAGAAATCTTGCAAGAGTCCGCGTTACAATTTTAAAAATCTTCTTCTCAGTCTATTGATAGGTTGGAAACACAATTAAGTCAATTGGTCAACATCTATAGGAATGAGGAAACTCTCTCTTATCAACCTTTGACCAATCCAAATATCTCCAACTCTATCAATTTGACCCATGACTCCTGTTGTTTTGAAAAACAAGATTCCTACACTCCTTTTCTAGAACAACCACTTGAAGATACATCACATCTAGAAAGAGTATAGAAGTCCTGCAAGAGTCCGCGCTAAAATTTTAAAAATCTTCTACCGAGTCTATCAATAGGTTGGAAACACAATTGAGTCAATTGGATAACATTTATAGGAATGAGGAAACTCTATCTTATCAACCTTTGACCAATTCAGCTATCCCAAACTCTCTTGATCTGACCCAGGACTCTTTTCATTTTGAAAATCAAGATTCAATTTCAGCACACCCACTTGAACTTGTCCAAACTTCAAATCCCATTGACATTTTGGCAAATTATCCTTTTCCTGAAATTGAACTTGAGCATGAATATGATCCTGAACTTCAACTTGGTAATAGAATTTCACTTCCTAATTCAATATTGACTGAGGTATTTTTACCTGATTTCAGACCTTTTCCCGAGTCAGTATTGGATCCAGTGCCAGTCCATTGTGAAATTGAATCACCAATCTTTTATGATCATCATATTGAACTTGACCAATTTCATACTTTTGAAAGTCCCATTGATAAATTGGCAAGTTCTCATTTTTATGGAATTGAACTCAATGAGGAATGTGACTTTGATCCTCAAATTTGTGATCCAGTTCAAATTCCTAAATCAATATTGACTCCTGTTATGTTACCCAATTTGAGCAACATTATAGAGTCAGTTTTGATTCCTATACCTGTCATTCTTGAACTTAAATCACCAATCTTAGAAAGTCACATTCCATCATGTGAAAATGAATGTGGACTTGAGCTTCATCTTCTTCATTTTGACCCACTTTCTGATACAATCTCGACTCCCGAACCTTTACTTGACTTAAGTCTTTTTTCTGAATCGGTGTTAGTTCCTGTATTTCCTGAGTCCAAATCAATCATTCCATTCTGGAACAAAGGTCTTGATAAATTTGACTCTGAAATTATTTTGAAAATTTGAAAATTAGAGAGGGTTAAATTCTTAATAAAATCATAAATATATACATCATTTTAGTGGGTTGTATTATAGAGGTCTCTGGTGGGTTCCTTCAGACTCCACGCATATTGGATTGGGCCGCATTTCGTGGACCAATCAGACCCCCACCGGAACCACCACCTTGAGGTGATTTTTCCTTCCCTCTCTATTTGTTTCATGCATAGATACATCACGATGCATTGAGGATAATGCATGAGATAAGTGTGGGGGAGAGTTTACTAACATAGAGTTTTTTAGATTTTCTTTCTTTTTCATTTTTTTAGGATACTTTTAGAAATCTTCCCTTTTGTATAGGATTTTTCTCTTTCTTTAAAAACTTTTTGAAATAAGAACAAAGTTTTGATCTATTTTTAAGAAAATTAAGATGATCTTAGAAACTAAGAAAACCTCAATATGACATCTTAAACCTAGTCGAAATAATGGATTTTGTTTAAAATTATAGGTTAAGTATAAAAGATTGGGGAGATAATTTTATCTTGAATTTTTTGCCTTAGATACTATGCACTTCACACTTACACAATTTTTGGGATGGAAACAAAGACCTAAAATGCCATAAAGCAAAAATAAATAAAAAGAAATATATATATATATATATGGTATAAATAAAACATCACTTATTAAGCTGGATAATTATGCCTCAAGAAGCATGATTATTCACGCCTAACGGTGGTCAAAAGAAACAAATAAATCCCCCTTAGTTTTGTGGCCTTATTTACTCGAGTACTTAAGCCCGAGGGATGTTTTCTCATCTGGTGCCCTAGGACCGTCTGGTTTGGGAGTCATCAGTTAAAGGCTCGCTACATGGGTGAACTAGAAAGCCTAAGAAAACTAAGGGAAGAAAAAAGAAGAAAAAGAAATATATATATATAAAAATAAATGGCTTGATGGTTAGAGTTGAAATCCCAGAAATCTTCACTATCACAAATTGCATATTATCTAGGTTTTATGAAAGATAAAATATTCAATCCAATCTTGAATTCTTACCTTAATTGAAGAGAAGATCTTGCATAGAGACTAAGTTTAAGGAAGAATGATTTTTGGTGGACTTATGTGAAAAAACACCTAGAGGGGGTGAATAGGTGTAAGTGCTAATCTAATAACTAAATGCGCTAAATGCGGAAGCTAATGCAAATTTTGCAATCACACTTAATACAATCAACAAGTGTAGCCGAATTCCCCGTGAAGGGCTCTGGACTAACTCCTCTTGATTCCCCTTGAATGGGTTGAGGTGCTATGTGAAGCTCTTGTTGATTAAGTACAAGTGAGGCATATACACAATCAAGCCAAGCATATAAGGATGAATAGCAATAGGAAATAATGCAAGGCAACACAAGCAATGAATGATATGACAATATGAATGAATGATGCTTTGCACAAATGTAAAGAGAGAGAGTTAGAGAGACAAGTGGATCAAACGCAAAGGCCAAGATATGTTTCGAGGTTCGAGCACCTTGCTCTACATCCCCGCCTACACCACGGTGTAGGATTTCCAATCCACTATAATGTCCACCGAGGACTCTCACCGAGGGAACCTTCACCGAGAAGGATTTGTTACAACTTTAGGAGTACCAAACTCCTCTCTCAACAACCACCTCACAACCGAGGGGTAGGCCCGTAGCCAATACAACAACCAATCCACCTCACACTTGAGGGATACAAACCAACAACCAACTCCACCTCACCAAGAGGGAGCAAACACCAATCTCCACCTCTACCAAAGAGGGAGCAAATCAAACCTCAACCTCTACCTAAGAGGGAGCACCCAACAAAGAAAAGGGTTTACAATTTGGAGGCTCAACCACCTCAAACAATCTCTCTTTCTTTTCTTTTTCCTACAAACAAATGATCCTAATAGAATAGGATAGGTGATAGCTCAAGTGTGGAAACAAGGTGTTTTTAGAAACAAGCAACGAAGAAAAACTACTAGGGAAATCTCTTGCAAATGATAGAAAATGAAAATCAATACAATCTCCCAAAACCCTAGTTTTCTTTGATTTTCCAAAAACTCAAACAATAAAGATGAGAAGTTTAAAGCCCAAAAACTCTTTTAAAAACTTGTTTTAAACTCTGGAAAATTGAGATTTTTTCTCTTGTAAAAACCTTGGCAAAAACCCAAAGAGATGGGGTTTATATAGGCCAAACCAGAAACTAGCAGTTAGGCTGATGTGGCAGCCTGACAGGCTGACGGTCAACCGGCCCGGTCGACCGCCAACGGTCAGAAATGTGACCGTTGGGCAACCACGGTTGACCGGCCCGGTCGACCCAAACAAACAGAGAGCACTGCTCTCCGACCGGTCGACCGTCCGGGTCGACCGTCCCAAAGCTGCCAAACGTGCACAGATTTGTGCACGTCGGTCGACCGGCCCGGTCGACCGACTTCACCCAAGTCGACTAGGTCAGGTGACTTAGTCGACTGATTGAAGCCTAGAACAGAAACTAGGTCAGAAAAACAGTGTAAAATATTTTTCTAAAAATCTTTTAACACTTCTAAAAATCACCAAAATAGTTTTATCATTTTATATTGAAACACAAACAAGTGATAAAAATTTCAAGACATATATCAAACATATCAATTCATTTTTGAGTCTTGCAAATTTTATCAAAAACAAAACTTGTATTTTTATCAAACTTGATTTTTCAATACATGAATAAGATAGTCAAAATAAGCTTGTCTAGGAAGTTAAAAGCATGTATGCATATCTAGAACATATCTAATATACATAGAAATAAAGTAAACTTGTTTTGATCTACTATTCATGAAAACCAAATCCAAAACATGAATCTTTTGTGTGTTGTGCACTTGAGCATATCAACTATACTAAGCTTTACAAATAGATCTAAAACACACTATCTAAACAATGGATACCTAAGTCTTCTTGATGATCTTCATCTTCAAGTAGACTTGCTCCAAAACTCCATCCATGGGCTAGGCAATGTGTGATCTTTAAGCTTTGGCCCTGGAAACACCAAGAAAAGCTTCTAAACTCCTTTGTTGAAGCTAATCACCGACTAATATCTTGGTTAATGATCTGAAACTTAAACAACACAAGATTATTAGTAAATATAACTACATGAGTTAATCATCATCAAAACTAGGGTGGAAGGCCTTTGGGCCAACAATCTCCCCCTTTTTGATGATGACAAAACTCATGGAGTTATATATGCATGGATTAAAGTTAAGCTTCAAAGAAGCTCCCCCTTAACTCATGCATAAACAAATAAATAAAATATATGCAATGAATGTACATAAACATGTATGCATCAATATACATAAAACACATGTTCTAGAAGCTCTAGTTACCAATTAAATTAATAAAGCATTAACAAAAAACACTAGATGCTCTAGATACCAATAAAACTTAATATATGCAAAAACATAAATATGCATATATAAACTCAAATCTTTCTCCCCCTTTTTGTCAATCATCAACAAAGGGGTAAACAATCAAAACAATAAATGAGGGGTAAAAATCTTTCTCCCCCTTTTTGTCAATCAAAACAATAAAACAATGTTCTCCCCCATTTTGTCTAAAAACAAAAAAACAAGGTCAATAAGGGGTGACTATAATCATGATATCAATACAAACATATGTCAATGAAGCATCTTGATACCAATAGAAAAGTAAACAAAGATCAATAAATGTTATATGCTATATACATTCATGAAGAGGAGGACGCTAAGTTAGCTTCCCTACACATATGCATTGCATGAAGGAGGGATGTTAAGCCCTAATTCACATAACACATATTATGTAATGCATAAGAGGAGATGTGAAGCTCCCCCTACACACGTGTACCACATAAAGAAGAGATGTTAAGCTCTTCAATATAAGATAAACTCAACATGAATCTATATGTAGAAGAGATATTAAGCTCTCCTTGCATATAGTCAATACAAATCAAAACTTTTGTAATTTTACTTTAAACAAAAATTTTTAGATACCAATTTAAAACACAAGACATCTTGATATCAAAAGATAGTATTTTTAAGCCATATAAACAATTGAAATGACTTTTTTCTATCATAAAGTAAGGGAGTGGAAATACAAATACCAATTGAAATATGAAAATCGAATTTTCTCCCCCTTTATGAAATACAAACAAAAATTATGCGTAGGCTTGTAATAAGATACCATTGAAAACTAAATCAATTGAAATGAAGTTGAAGCTCAAGGTGTTG
This sequence comes from Agave tequilana, assembly GCA_038442645.1. Lineage (NCBI taxonomy): Eukaryota > Viridiplantae > Streptophyta > Magnoliopsida > Asparagales > Asparagaceae > Agave > Agave tequilana. The sequence continues at coordinate 70,847 of JAVJIF010032347.1, read as the reverse complement.
GGTTATGCTAGAGCTTGAGTAAACAAAAAGTAAAATTTGTGATATTTTAAAATAAAACATATATGTATGAAAATTAGATACCAATAGAAATTGATACCATTGAAATTGAAGCATACATACATAAACAAATATATGAGTATACCAAAAATGTCAAAATTGATACCAAATGAAAGAGTTCAATGATACCAATTGAATCAATAATAATAATCAAGTGTATATCTCATATAATCTACCACCCAATCATGGTTCAAGTTTTAAATGATTTTCACTTGTAAAGCATACATGAACATGAACTCCCTTCCAACCGCCCTTGGATGGTAGGGGTTTTCAAAAAATAGATTTGAAAATAAGCTTAGTTTGAAAAACTTTTGGTAGAGTTTTTCAACTACCATATGAGGAATACCGTAACTAATTAAATGGAAAATTTTTTAAACTAGTACGAAATCCTTCAAGCAAGGAATACAACAAAAAAATAATTTTTCATAAAACATGAAATCCACATGATATCAAACACTCAAGTCAATGAAGCATAAATATGACACATGAAAACAAAACACATGAGTAAATAAGAAATGTGAGTGTACAAATATAATGTGAAGAACATGATCATGAAAATATACAATTTAGCTCAATATTCCTTAAAACAAGAAAACATGAAAACATCAAAATATGAAAATCATTAAAACTTATTTAATCTTCAAGGTATATGTATGTCTAATACAAACTAAAGCATACATACATATCCAAAACATAAAGAGTTCACAAATGTATATGCATGAAGGCACGTGGCTCAAAAGGATAATCATGTATATCTAATAGTTTAGACAAGATAGACATATACATGAAGTTAAACAATTAAAACACAAAAACAAGAAAAACTAAATCTTCATCAAAACAAATTTCATTTCATGGTATATGTATGAATTGTCAACATAATAAGTATACATACATATCCCTAAACACAATTGAGTCCATATGTATAGATTTGCATGAAAGGCAAATGACTCAAGGGGTATACATGTATATCTTAGAGTTTGGCAATACAAACATATACAAGAAGTGAAACTCACAATCATAAAACAAATCCAAAATGGGAATACAAGTTTAAAATGTATGAATCATCAAAACTAGACTATATTAGCACATCTAGTGGGTTCAAATAAGCGTTCAAGCACAAACATATATAGATTTATTTGTGGCCCACTATATGCACAAGTATATACCTAATTTTAATGAAAACTAACATCTAAACATGTAATCAACACATGAAGCATAAAACACGATAAAAATTAACATGATAAACTTAAACATGATTATTATGTAAATTCACATGTATTAGATTCATGATGTACATTATAGCTTAAACAAAAGTGAGAACACTAAGTATAGGTTCATATAAGCATGTGTGTCTCAAATACTATACATGTATGTCAAGGATCTAATAAACATGGTATTTACATACTATGAAACATGCTATAAAACATCAAAACATGCTAATAATGATAAACATGGAAAGCATGTAACAATAAATGGGAGTAAAGGATTGTTACCAAAACCGAAGAAGCAACTCTCCTTGTCTCCAAAACATGGTGGTCCTCTCCACCAAATCTTCCCTTGAAAGTGATGCATCAATTAATCTCCTTTAAGCACGGAACGCATCCACTCCAAGGTGTCATCACTCTCACGTCATGTGAGAGCCCACACCTACATCAAAAATAATAGGAGGGGCGGTCTTTGATACCCATACTCTTTGGGTCCATGGGGGTTAGTACCTTTTCTAACCCAAACAAAATTCTTTGCTAAATGTACATTATGTAATCTATCAAAGCAAAATTTAGCAAGGTGGCCCTTACGTCCACAATGTGTACAAGTGTACACATGAGCATACGTGTGATGGTGTCCGTGAGGAGCATGTGTATGCCGTGATGGGTGTGCATGCATAAAAGTTGGAACTTATTTCTTTCGAACCAAGGATTCCAAGCGTGTGTGATTCAAGGCACATTGGCTCATAGTGGAGCCCAAACAATCTACTCTCTTCTTTAACATACAAATATCATCATTAATCTTAGAAGAAGAGGTACATGCATTAGGTAGACTAGATGAAGAAGCTACACTAGCATGACAAACATGTGCATCAATCTTATTTTGTAAAACTATATTTTTCTTTAAACACACATCTAAATCATTAGAAATGGAAATAATTTTATTTTTCAAAGCAACATTTTCTTTTAAAGCAAAATCAACTTTCGAAGACAAGTTCTCATTTTTCTTCAAAAGTGTTTCACAATCATTTTTAGATTTTAAAAATTTATTTTCTTTTAATGCAAGTTCTAATTGAGATCTCAATGCATCCCTTTCATTAGAGACCTCAACCTTCTCTTGCAAAATATTGTCAAGTCTAGAATACAAACATTTATTTTCTTTTTCAATTTCTAGACTTTTCTTTTTCAAAATCTTATATTTTTCTATTAACTTTTCACAAACAATAGATAGTTCTTCATTTAAGGCATGAGCATCATAATCATCACATGAAGAACTAGAGCAATCATCACTATCATCTAAGTGGGGTTCCGAATGTACCTCAAGGGAGTCATTCCCTTGGACCATCAAGCATTGTGAGTCGGATTCTCCACTAGATTCCTCCGGTTGATTTGGCAATAGAAGCTCGGAGGAGGTGGTTGTAGTCAACTTGTTCCACACTACAAAAGCGGAATCAAAGTTAGAAACACATATAAGATAATCTTTAGGTAATGTGCTTCTAATGGCCTCAAGGGCTTGTGCATTGGCCCCTATATGATTGCTATCACTAAGGAAGGATTCCTTGGTAATGGCAATGTAAACTTTATGACCTAGGGTTTGTAAATAAACGGTCATCCTAATCTTCCAAACATGAATGTTGGAAGGGTCAAACATAGGTGGGGTCATGAAAGCCATGGTAAACTATATGTGTGCAAACAAGCAAATGCAAACAATAGATTATCAAGCAACTGGATCTCACTCCTAGGATGTTAAGCCTAATATCAGGAGCACTAGCTCTGATACCAATTGAAAAAACACCTAGAGCGGGGGTGAATAGGTGTAAGTGCTAATCTAATAACTAAATGCGCTAAATGCGGAAGCTAATGCAAATTTTGCAATCACACTTAATGCAATCAACAAGTATAGCCGAATTCCCCGTGAAGGGCTCTGGACTAACTCCTCTTGATTCCCCTTGAATGGGTTGAGGTGCTATGTGAAGCTCTTGTTGATTAAGTACAAGTGAGGCATACACACAATCAAGCCAAGCATATAAGGATGAATAGCAATATGAAATAATGCAAGACAACACAAGCAATGAATGATATGACAATATGAATGAATGATGCTTTGCACAAATGTAAAGAGAGAGAGAGAGTTAGAGAGACAAGTGGATCAAACGCAAAGGCCAAGATATGTTTCGAGATTCGAGCACCTTGCTCTACAATCCCCGCCTACACCACCGTGTAGGATTTCCAATCCACTATAATGTCCACCGAGGACTCCCACCGAGGGAACCTTCACCGAGAAGGATTTGTTACAACTCTAGGAGTACCAAACTCCTCTCTCAAACAACCACCTCACAACCGAGGGGTAGGCCCGTAGCCAATACAACAACCAATCCACCTCACACTTGAGGGATACAAACCAACAACCAACTCCACCTCACCAAGAGAGAGCAAACACCAATCTCCACCTCTACCAAAGAGGGAGCAAACCAAACCTCAACCTCTACCTAAGAGGGAGCACCCAACAAAGAAAAGGGTTTACAATTTGGAGGCTCAACCACCTCAAACAATCTCTCTTTCTTTTCTTTTTCCCACAAACAAATGATCCTAATAGAATAGGATAGGTGATAGCTCAAGTGTGGAAACAAGGTATTTTTGGAAACAAGCAACAAAGAAAAACTACTAGGGAAATCTCTTGCAAATGATAGAAAATGAAAATCAATACAATCTCCCAAAACCCTAGTTTTCTTTGATTTTTCAAAAACCCAAAACAATAAAGATGAGAAGTTTAAAGCCCAAAAACTCTTTTAAAAACTTGTTTTAAACTCTGGAAAACTGGGATTTTTTTCTCTTGTAAAAACCTTGGCCAAAAACCCAAAGAGATGGGGTTTATATAGGCCAAACCAGAAACTAGCCATTAGGCTGATGTGGCAGCCTGACAGGCTGACGGTCGACCGGCCCGGTCGACCGCCAACGGTCAGAAATGTGACCGTTGGGCAACCACGGTCGACCGGCCCGGTCGACCCAAACAAACAGAGAGCAGTGCTCTCAGACCGGTCGACCGTCCGGGTCGACCGTCCCAAAGCTGCCAAACGTGCACAGATTTGTGCACGTCGGTCGACCGGCCCGGTCGACCGACTTCACCCAAGTCGACTAGGTCAGGTGACTTAGTCGACTGATTGAAGCCTAGAACAGAAACTAGGTCAGAAAAACAGTGTAAAATATTTTTCTAAAAATCTTTTAACACTTCTAAAAATCACCAAAAATAATTTTATCATTTTATATTGAAACACAAACAAGTGATAAAAATTTCAAGACATATATCAAACATATCAATTCATTTTTGAGTCTTGCAAATTTTATCAAAAACAAAACTTGTATTTTTATCAAACTTGATTTTTCAATACATGAATAAGATAGTCAAAATAAGCTTGTCTAGGAAGTTAAAAGCATGTATGCATATCTAGAACATATCTAATATACATAGAAATAAAGTAAACTTGTTTTGATCTACTATTCATGAAAACCAAATCCAAAACATGAATCTTTTGTGTGTTGTGCACTTGAGCATATCAACTATACTAAGCTTTATAAATGGATCTAAAACACACTATCTAAACTATGGATATCTAAGTCTTCTTGATGATCTTCATCTTCAAGTAGACTTGCTCCAAAACTCCATCCATGGGCTAGGCAATGTGTGATCTTTAAGCTTTGGCCCTGGAAACACCAAGAAAAGCTTATAAACTCCTTTGTTGAAGCTAATCACCAACTAATATCTTGGTTAATGATCTGAAACTTAAACAACACAAGATTATTAGTAAACATAACTACATGAGTTAATCATCATCAAAACTAGGGTGGAAGGCCTTTGGGCCAACATTATGACCTTAGATCGCTTATATTTTTACAAAAATATTTTGAAAACTCATCTCTTTCGAAATGTGTTTTCAAAATAGTAACATTTGTCTTTTTTCTTTATGAATTTTGTGGGTGCAATCTGCTAAAAACCCTCAGGAGACAATACTCCCTCTATAGGGGCAACCTAGAGGTTTAACGGCTTATTGTACATGCTCAGTCCAATCGCGTCACCTGCTAAAGTGGTGTAATAACATTTGTAGTATAGTTTTTCTTTTCTTGTTTTGCTCGAGACGAGAAAAAGATAAGTGTGGGGGTGTAATTAGTCTACAATTTTGTATTATTATATCGCATTTCCCTACCGATTTATGAATAAAATGTCGGTCTAAACCGTGTTTTGGTCCCTTTTGCAGATAAATCAGGAGTTTAAGGGCAAAGGAGTAATAAGAGCTTAATTAACCCCATTCTCGAGTAATTAAATCTGCAATTCTTGGAGGCCAAGTAAGGGAACATCTAGAAGATGCATTGAACCTAGACCTTTGCTCACGTCAGACGAATATTCGGGCGAAAATACCAAAATTGGGATATACCAGGAAAGTCCTAGAAGCCAGAGGAAGTGCCTCACCAAAACCAGGGACTTTTGTCCCTGGTATTGCCACGGATCCGCGGCAATGTGGTGGGCCCACGCGTCAATTTTGGACGCGTGGGCCCGTCTCGTCTTCTAGAAGCATCCTACGCCTATATAAACCCCTGCAGAGGCCCTAAACGTGAGCAGTTTTTCATTTTAGGCTAGGGTTTCTATCTTTACTGTAGTGTAGGGTAGGTGTTCTTCATTTCTTTTATTTTGTGTTGTTATTTCATTTTTCAGATCTTGTAGTAGGGCTGAGAGATTCAGAGAGAGATAGAGAGGGATTGATGCAATAGATGGTGACAATTTATATAAAGGTGCCTCATTTCTTCTTCATTTTAATCTTCTCCATCTTCTACATGATTCTTAGCTAACTTTTCTTCTTCTCATGGTAATCTAATTACTAACCACTAACCATCTAACCACTTATTTGATAATCCACATGAATTTAATAGCCTCTACAAGGCCTTGCTCTTGCAAGAGCCATTGATGGCTCATGATGATGGATTCTAACATTTCTAACATCTAACCGACTAACTTGCTAACTTGCAATGTCTTCTTTATTTCATGCTCACCTCTAACTGATTTTAATGATTTAACAGTAGCTTGCAACTTGTTATGTGGTATTGATGTTTGTTTGAATGTAGAAGAACAATCTTATGAGCCATGCTTTGTATCGTCTCTTGAAGCCAAGGATTAGTGATAGCCAAGGATCCATGTGAGGCAACTATCACTAAGAGGTTAGCATGGTTAGTGAAGCAATTAGTAGTTAGTAGCCATGAGTTTTCTTTTATCTTGTTTTGAAAATTATTTTCAAAATCTTTTTATCATTTTTCTATCATTGTCTTCACCACTTTCTTAGTTCATCTTTGTTTCATCTTCTTTTCTATTTTGTTTTCCAAACCACTTCTTTTTGTTTTCACATCGTTTTTCATCTTCTCCCTACCTGCTACATGCTTGATTTTCTTTTCTTTCCTTTTATAATTCTTTTAAACAAAGAAGACTTGTTAACAACTGACGTGAATAAAGACTGTTAATGATTCTATCGCTTTCCCGTCCCGTGGATTCGACCCGTTGAGCCAATGCTATAACGGAAGTATCGAGGGAACATTAGCACATACGAGCTTTTCATTGATTTCATAAAACACACGTTTTAAGAGTGCTAGTTCCGCCCCGATCAACTTTGTCTCTAAATGGGCAGAAGTTGTGCCAACTAAGATCAATGACAAAAAGTGGTTGTCAAATTTCTCAAAGAAAACATCTTCTCCCGATTTGGCACCCCTAGAGCGATAATTAGTATTAATGGATCACATTTCTACAATAGAGTTTTGAAGCTCTGATGCGGAAATATTCCATCAATCACAAGTATCCATTCCGTATCATCCCTAGACAAATGGGCAGGTAGATGTCACCAATCGACAAATCAAGCTCATTTTAGAAAAGACTGTCGGACAAAACCGAAATGATTATTCGGTCAAACTCAACAATGCATTGTGGGCTTACCGCACTGCTTTTAAGACAGTTCTGGGGATGTCTCCTTATAGAATCGTATTTGAAAAAGCCTGTCATCTACCAGTCGAGTTAGAACACCGTGCCCTATGGGCCATTAAGCAACTCAATTTTGATCTGACTAAGATTAGTGAGCTAAAAAGACTGCAGATCTCAGAATTAGAGGAGATACAGAATGAAGCCTATGAGAACGCTCGGATCACCAAAAGCAGGACTAAACTTTTTCATGAATAGATCATACATCGGAAAAACTTTACCCCAGGAGATAAGGTTCTGCTGTACAACTCAAGGCTTCACATTTTCGCGTGAAAGCTGAAGACTCGTTGGTCTGGACCGTTCATTTTACACACCGTTTTCCCACACGGTGTTGTGCTTACTGTAGAGTCTAAGAACAATACGGAATTCAAAGTGAATGGGTAAAGACTGAAGCCATTTTTGACCGCTGAGCCTGTGTCACAGGCTAAAATTGTGCTGAGTCTTTTCGATCCGTTATACACCTGACCATAGCGATCCACACACCACCATAAAAATAATAAAAAAAAGTATATATTATTTATATGCTTACCCCTTCTATATTTTTTGACTTTTTTTATCCAATTCGCACTTGGCCGGCCCGAGTCAACGAAGACGGTGACATCATTTCTTCACCCTATTTATTGCATTTACATTTACATAACATTCATTGAGGACAATGCATTAGATAGGTGTGGGGGGTGCAAACACTTTTTCTTTTCTTTTTACCTACAAAAAGAAAAAATCTCCAGAATGAAAAGAAATTTCAAACTCTTTATAAAAATACCAAAAGGTTGTAGGAATTAAGGGAACCTTATTAATGAATTTTTATTTTTGCTTAAATAAACAAGACATATTGGTTTGATTAAGAGTTAGGAGGGATAAGGAAAACAGCTCATGCCTTTTACTTAACCTTAGTAGAATATGCATAAACCACACACACATGCTTGGGATTTAGAGACACAACTCTGAAAAAAATGAGAGAGAGAAAAAAGCTGGATAATTGTGCCTCAAGAAGCATGTCACTCACGCCAAAAAAATAATAAATATATAATCTTGAATTCGTGGCCTACTCTACTTACATATTTGACCTGAGAGGTATTTTTCCACCTGGTGCCCTAAAACCAACTGGATTGGGAGTCAACAGTTTGATATGTGTTACATGAGTAAAGTAGAAAGCCTAATGAAACCAAGAATAATAGATAAATATTAATTAAATTAAATGATATTCAAAGTTGAGTTAAAAAATTTCAAGCACATCACACTTGCACATTATGCATATCTATCTAAAGCAAAATAATAGAATGAGTTAGAAGTACAAGATTCTTTCTAAATTTAAAGAAAAACCATAATTTCTTCTTTTATGAAGGCTAAAGAATAGGAGGACTTATGAGGGTTGAACCTAATTCTTACATCATTCGGTCATTTTTACTTAGATGATTGAAAGTTCTTTTTCTTGAAAGAGGTTTGATTAATTTATAATTCTGCATTATTATATCGCATTTTCCTACCGATTTATGAATAAAATGTCGGTCTAAACCGTGTTATGGTCTCTCTTACAGATAAATCTGGAGTTTAAGGGCAAAGGAGTAAAAGAGCTTAATTAAACCCATTTTCGGGTAATTAATTCCAAATTTCTTGGAGACCAAGCAAGGGAACATCTAGAATATGTATTGAACCTAGATCTTTTCTCACGTCAGACGAATATTCAGGCGAAAATACCAGAATTAGGATATAGCAGGAAAGTCCTAGAAGCCAGAGGAAGACTCTCACCAAAACTAAGCACTTTTGTCCCTGGTATTGCCGCGGATCCACGGCAATAGCCGCGGTTCCGTGGCGATTGGGTGGAGTCACGCGTCGATTTTCGACGCGTGGCCCCGTCTTGTCTTCTAGAACCTCTGTATGCCTATAAAAAACCCTGTAGAGGTCCAAAATGAAGCAGTTTTTGATTTTAGGCTAGGGTTTCTATGTTTTAGTGTAGGGTAGTGTAGGTGTTCTTCATTTCTTGTATTTTATATTTTTATTTCATTTTAGATCTTGTAGTAGGGCTGAGAGATTCAGAGAGAGATAGAGAGGGATTGATGTAATGGATGGTGACAATCTATGTAAAGGTGCCTCCTTTCTTCTTTAATGTAATATTCTCCATCTTCTACATGATGCTTAGATAATTTCTTCTCATGACAATCTAACTACTAACCACTAACCATCTAACCACTTACTTGATAATCCACATGAATCTAATAGCCTCTATAAGGCCTTGCTCTTGCAAGAACCATTGATGGCTCATGATGATGGATCTAACATTTTAACATTTCTAACATCTAACCCACTAACTTGCTAACTTGCAATGTCTTCTTTATTTCATGCTCACCTCTAACCGGTTTTGATGATTTAATAGTAGCTTGCAACTTGTTATGTGGTATGGATGTGTTGTTTGAATGTAGAAGAACAATCTTATGGGTCATACTTTATATCGTCTCTTGAAGCCAAGGATTAGTGATGACCAAGGATCCATGTGTGGCAACTATCACTAAGAGGTTAGCATAGTTAGTGGAGCAATTAGTAGTTAGTAGCCATGAGTTTTCTTTTATCTTGCTTTAAAAACTATTTTCAAAATCTTTTATCATTTTTTCTATAGTTGTTTTACCATCCTCTTAGTTCACCTTAGCTTCATCTTCTTTTCTATTTGTTTTCCAAACCACTTCTCCTTGTTTTCACATCGCCGTTTTTATCGCCTTCTCCACCTATCACCTTCAAGATTTCTTTTATTTTTCTTTTTCAAATTTTTTAACAAAGAAGACTTGTTAACATAACACGTGAATAGAGACTGTTAATGCCTCTATCGCCTCCCGTTCCTATGGATTCGACCCGTTGAGCCAATGCTATAACGGAAGTATCGAGAGAACATTAGCACATATACATTTTTACATTGATTTCATAAAAACACACGTTTTCGAGTGCCAGTTCTGCCCCAGTCAAATTTTTGGCGCCATTGCCGGGGAACGGGAATGGTTTTGTTTTCACATTTTTGTTAACATTTTCTTCTCTGTTTTGGTGTGCAGGTCAAAGTTTACAGGAACTTAATATTGCAGAACCCCAATTAGCATTGTAGCTCCCTGCTCTTGAAAGCAAGGACCCAGCTTCTAAAGAAAAGCCACGCAAACGCGATATTTGCCGCTCCAACGCGGCTATTTTGTAACCATTTTGTATCTTATTGTGCTGGGATGTGTTAATTGTAATAGCTAGTGGATCTGTCCTATTACTTTCCTGCTTTGATTGCCTAAACACTGGAATAAATTAAAAAACTAAAATACAGTATTTGGACGCTTTTAAAACGGTTTAGACATTTGCATTTAAGCACGTGTCAATTCAATTCCAATATACTGTATTTTGTTCTGTTGGATTGAGGTGTACATATGGCATTGCATATAGCATTGGACAAACACGTGGGTGATTTATCGCTTTGTGTTATACTTTTGTCTATATTGCACACTTGCACGAATTGAAATTAAGGGCAAAACCCATATAAGATAAGGTGGGGATTCCATTACCCTTTCTTAGCCCAAAAATCACCTCCCCACTCACACAACCCAAGCCCTAATAAAAATTGATAGACATTGGCCCTAGGAACATCTCAGACTCATTAAGAGATTGACCGAAGGTGAAACTTCTTTTGATTCTTACTCTTGTTAAATCGGTGTCTAAGGTGGGGATTAAGAGGTTACGCCTCAAAGATACCATGGTTTGGCGTAATTAAGAACCGTTGCTTACGCACGGATACCTCCCACCGTATTTTACCCCTACCTGGCCGATTAGCTTGTGGTCGGATTCAAGCAACAACCTCCCCCAGGTAATCGACCAGTTAGGAGTCATCTAGGTCTAGGTCAACCCTACTATAGGCTTGGTTTTAATTTTTTTTTCTTTTCTTTTTATTTGTTGTTTGATTTTTCTTTTTTGTTTATAATTGTTTGTGAAATGGAATTCAACAATAACAATTCTTTCAATCCTAATATGAATTCATATTTCACACGACCCTATTTGTTTCGGATAATTTCAACCTGGCTTTTTACAATAAGAACCAACCAAATATACCGGGTTGGCCTTATCCGAATCAATACAACCCATACCCACATTCTTATAAATATAATTTCCAAAATAATTTCAACTCTTCACAGAGTCAATGGGGATTCACCTCCCTCGAGTCTAATTTTTTACCACCTTGTCCACAATTTTCACAATCTCCATTCCCCAATTTTGCTTCCCATACTCCTTTTCTTGGACGTCCCATTGAAGAAAAATCTGAGTTAGAAAAGAGTATAGAAGCCAACCTACAAGAGGCCGAGCGACAACGTCAGAAAATGTTGGCCTCTCCAATTTCACAATATTTTCAAGAGTCTTACTCAGTTCCACCTCCTCATAATAAACAACCATCTGCCTGAAAACAAGTAAAGAACTCTTGAGTGAGTCCAAGCTTCAATCTCCAAACATGTTGGACTCACAATCTTCACTATCTTCCCAAAACCAATATTCTTATACTCCCTTTCTGGAACATCCACTTGCAGAAAAATCAAGTCTAGAAAAGAGTATAGAAATCTTGCAGGAGTCTACATTAAAATTTCAAAAATCTTCTTCTCAGTCTATGGATAGGTTGAAAACACAATTAAGTAAATTGGTCAACATTGATAAGAATGAAGAACCTCTCTCTTCTCCACCTTTGACCAATTCAAATATCTCTAACTCTATCAATTTGACCCATGACTCTTTATTTTAGAAACCAAGATTCCTACACTCCTTTTCTAGAACAGCCACTTGAAGATACATCACATCTAGAAAAGAGTATAGAAGTCTTGCAAGAGTCTGCACTACAATTTCAAAAATCTTCTGCCGAGTCTATCAATAGGTTGAAAACATAATTGAGTCAATTGGTTAGCATTTATAGGAATAAGGAAACTCTATCTTATCAATCTGTAACCAATTCAACTATCCCTAACTCTATTGATCTGACCCAGGACTCTTGTCATTTTGGAAACGAAGATTCAATTTCAGCACACCCATATGAACTTGTACAAACTTTAAATGTTAAAAATCCCATTGACATTTTGGCAAGTTATCCTTTCCCTGAAATTGAACTTGAGCATGAATATGATCCTGAACTTCAACTTGGTAATTCAATTTCACTTCCTAATTCAATATTGACAGAGGTGTTTTTACCTGAATTCAGGCCTTTTTCGAGTCAGTATTGGATCCAATGCCAGTCCATTGTAAAATTGAATCACCAATCTTTTATGATCATCATATTGAACTTGACAAATTTCATACTTTTGAAAGTCCCATTGATAAATTGACAAGTTCTCATTTTTATGGAATTGAAATAAATGAGGAATGTGACTTCGATTCTCAAATTTGTGATCCAGTTCAAATTTCTAAATCAATATTGACTCCTGTTTTGTTACCTAATTTGAGCAACATTTTAGAGTCAGTTTTGATTCACATACCTGTCATTCTTGAACTTGAATCACCAATCTTAGAAAGTCACCTTCCATCATGGGGAAATAAATGTGGATTTGAGTTTTATCTTCTTGATTTGGACCCACTTCCTGAACCAATCTCGACTCCTGAACCTTTACTTGACTTAAGTCTTTTTTCTGAGTCGGTATTAGTTCCTAAACTTCCTAGATCCAAATCAATCATTCCATTCTGGGACAAGGGTCTTGATAAATTTGACTCTGAAATTATTTTGAAAATTTTGAAATTAGATAGGATTAAATTCTTAATAAAAATCATACATTTATACATCATTCTAATGGGTTGTATTATAGAGGTCTCTGGTGGGTTCCTCCGGATTCCACGCCAATGGATTGGGCCGCATTTCGTGGACCAATCAGACCACCATCGGAACCACCACCTTGAGGTGATTTTTTCTTCCCTCTCTATTTGTTTCTTGCATACAAACATCACGATGCATTGAGGACAATGCATGAGATAAGTGTTGGGGGGGTTCACTAACGTAGAGTTTTTAGATTTTCTTTCTTTTACACTTCTTTTAGGATACTTTTAGAAATCTTCACTTTTGTATAGGAATTTTTTTCTTTCTTTAAAAACTCTTTAAAATAAGAGACAAATTTTTGATCTATTTTTAAAAAAATTAAGATGATCTTAGAAAATAAGAAAGCCTTAATTATGACATCTTAAACCTAGTCGAAATAATGGATCTTGTTTAAAATTATAGGCTAAGTAAGATAAATTGGAGAGACAGTTTATCTTGAATTTTTTTGTCTTAGATAGTATGCACTTCACACTTACACATTTTTGGGATGGAATCAAAGACCTAAAATGCCATAAAGAAAAAATAAATAAAAAATATATATATAAAAATGAAAAAAAATCACTTATTAAGTTGGATAACTATGCCTCAAGAAGCATGATTATTCACACCTAAAGGTGGTAATAAAGAACAAATAATCCTCCTTAGTTTTGTGGCCTTGTTTACTCGAGTCCTTAAACCCGAGGGACTATTTCTCATCTGGTGCCCTAAAACCGTCTGGTCTGGGAGTCATCAGTTAAAAGCCTCACTACCCGGGTAAATTAAAAATCCTAAGAAAACTAAGGGAAGAAAAAAAGAAGAAAAAGAAATATATATATATATATATAAATGAATAGCTTGATGGTTAGAGTTGAAATCCCAGAAATTTTCACTATCACAATGTGCATATTATCTAGATTTTATGAAAGATAAAATATTCAATCCAATTTGAATTCTTACCTTAATTGAAGACAAGATCTTACATAGAGACTAAGTTTAAGGAAGAATAATTTTTGGTGGAATTATAACCTTAGGTCATTTATATTTGTGCACAAATATTTCGTAAACTTGTCTCTCTTTCAAAATGTGTTTTCAAAATACTAACATTTGTCTTCTTTCTTATGGATTTTGTAGGTGCAATCCGTTGAAAAACCCTCAGGAGACAAAACTCCTCCTCTAGGGGTAACCTAGAGGTTTAACGGCTTGTTGCACATACTCAGTGCAATCGCGTCACCTACGAAACTGGTGTAATAACATTTGTAGTACAAATTTTCTTTTCTTGTTTTGCTCGGGACGAGCAAAAGATAGTGTGGGGGTGTGATTAGTCTACAATTCTGCATTATTATATCGCTTTTACATACCGATTTATCGATAAAATGTCGGTCTAAATCGTATTTTGGTCTCTCTTACAGATAAATAAGGAGTTTAAGAGAAAAGGAGTAATAAGAGCTTAATTAAATCCATTTTCGGGTAATTAATTCCAGATTTCTTGGAGAGCAAGCAAGGGAACATCTAGAAGATGCATTGAACCTAGACCTTTGCTGACGTCAGACGAATATTCAGGCAAAAATATCAAATTTGGGATATACCAGGAAAGTCCTAGAAGCCAGAGGAAGACTCTCACCAAAATCAGGGACTTTTGTCCCAGGTATTGCCGCGGATCCGCGATAATAGCCGCGGTTTCGCGGCAATTAGGTGGAGCCACGCGTCGATTTTCGACGCGTGGCCCCGTCTCGTCTTCTAGAACCTCTGTATGCCTATAAAAACCCCTGTAGAGGTCCAAAACGATGCAGTTTTTGATTTTAGGCTAGGATTTCTATGTTTTAGTGTAGGGTAGTGTATGTGTTCTTCATTTCTTGTTTTTTATTTTTATTTAATTTTTAGATCTTGTAGTAGGGCTGAGAGATTCAGAGAGAGATAGAGAGGGATTGATGTAATGGATGGTGACAATCTATGTAAAGGTGCCTCCTTTCTTCTCCAATGTAATCTTCTCCATCTTCTACATGATGCTTAGCTAATTTCTTCTTCTCATGGCAATCTAACTACTAACCACTAACCATCTAACCACTTACTTGATAATCCACATGAATCTAATAGCCTCTAAAAGGCCTTGCTCTTGCAAGAGCCATTGATGACTCATGATGATGGATTCTAACATTCTAACATTTCTAACACCTAACCCACTAACTTGCTAACTTGTAATGTCTTATTTATTTCATGCTCACCTCTAATCGATTTTGATGATTTAATAGTAGCTTGTAACTTGTTATGTGGTATGGATGTGCTGTTTGAATGTAGAAGAACAATCTTATGGGCCATGCTTTGTATCGTCTCTTGAAGCCAAGGATTAGTGATGGCCAAGGATCCATGTGAGAAAACTATCACTAAGAGGTTAGCATGATTAGTGGAGCAATTAGTAGTTAGTAGCTATGAGTTTTCTTTTATCTTGCTTTAAAAACAATTTTCAAAATCTTTTATCATTTTTTCTATCGTTGTTTTACCATCCTCTTAGTTCACCTTAGCTTCATCTTCTTTTCTATTTGTTTTCCAAACAACTTCTCCTTGTTTTCACATCGCTGTTTTCATCGCTTCTCCACCTATCACCTTCAAGATTTCTTTTATTTTTATTTTTCTAATTCTTTAACAAAGAATACTTGTTAACATAACACGTGAATAGAGACTATTAATGCCTCTATCGCCTCCCGTCCCTGTGGGTTCGACCCGTTGAGCCAATGCTATAACGGAAGTATCGAGGGAACATTAGCACATATACATTTTTACATTGATATCATAAATACACACGTTTTCGAGTGCTAGTTCCGCCCTGAGTTTAGAGCATTGTTGCAATCTTGGTTTTAGGATTGTAGTTGTTTTAGTTTCCTTCTTCTTCTAGCTTTAGTTTAGCCATTAGAGTGAAAGAGAGAGTGTGTAAAAATTGTATCTGAAGGGTGACAAGCTAATACAAGTAACTACTTCTCTTTCTTCTTTTCATTTACTTGTGTTTTCTATTTACTTTTTCTTTCTTGTTGTAGTGTAACTCCCTTTCTCTTTACTTCTTTTGTTGTTTCATTTACTATCATGTCTAACTAACTCTTCCATTGCATGGTTAACTAACTAGTAACCCACTAATCTCTAACAACTTGATTGATAAACCTAATGAGTCAATAGTGTCAAATAAGCCTTGTGCAAACGAGAGATATGATATCTTAAGGACGAGGGTTCTAACTCTAACTTACATACAAATATTCACTTTCTTATATTTCATACTTAATGGGTTTTTGATGATCTATGAATTGTATACTTTACTTGTTTTTGTAAGTTAAAGATTTTCCTGTTAACTTCGCTGATACCATTAATGCAATTATTTTTTCCCTTATTCTCGCCTTTTATTGGATCTTGATAAGGGAATGTCCAAGTTTTATCGTGTGAAGCTAAGTTAAAGGAAGGACTTTCATTCGGTCCCAACGTGAATACTTCCTATGCATAAAGGTAATACTTGCCTATGACTCATCGTGAGGCTACATCTTCAAGAAGTTAGGGATTAGTGGGAGCACTTAGTAAAAAGTTAGCCGTGCGTTTTTACCATTAAGAAAATTTAATTTTACAAACCACCAAATCATTCTAAAATAATTTTTGAAACCAACTTGTTTTCATTTTTTAATTCTTTATTTAAAACAAAGAACTTTCTTTTTTCTTGAACAAAGAAGCCGCATCAAGCTTTCATTGCTCTCCCTCCTTGTGGATACGACCCGTAGAGCCACTTTGCTACTATGAAAGAATCGCAAAAGCAGTAACATCGTCCCACATTTCTTCACTTATTTTTGTGCTTGCTTTTTGCTGATCACTAGTCTCTCCTTATGGATCATGACCCACATAGCCACTTGTTATAGCGGTAGAATTGAGCACTTGCACTCTATATTAAAAGTTCTGAAATTCTGTATTATGGTGTGCAGGTCTAACGCAATCAAATTTTGGCGCCGTTGCCGGGGAGGGACGATAAGTAATTCTCTTTTTAGTTTACATTTTTGGTTAACTTTCTTCTTTGTTCTTGGTGTACAGATTTAACAAGAAGAAATTTTTGCTGCAGTCGACATATATGTGGCCCTAGACTCTGCTCAAGAAAGTAGAGCCCAGAAGCCCTCAGATTTGTTACATTCTTGTGACAATCTGAGTAAACTACTAACCTGTATTTTCTGCTGGTTGGCTGAATTGCATAGTTTAATTTCTGTAGCATTATTTCCTTGTTTAACTCACTGTATATACATTTCTAACACAACAGTAAAAAGTTGATTGTAAATGCTAAAAATGATTTAGACTCTAAATTTAGGCACGTGTCTATTTCATTACATTTTCTATTTACTGTTGAAGAGTGCTGGAGCCAAGGTATGTGTGCATAGCATTTAGTATAAGGTTCATTCTTATATGAAGTATTGCTTAAGTGTTACTTTTTTCTATATACTTATACACTGCACTAAATTGATTTAAAGTATTGTCCTATAAATAAGATAAGGTGGGGAAGTCATTACCTTCCCTTAGCCTATAAACAATCTCCTCACTCACTAACTCAAGCCTAACTAAAACTGAGTAGACGTTGGCCCTAGAGACATCTCACACTCAAATAGGAGACTGACCTAAGGGGGGAGTTGATTTGAATCTGACTCTTGCCAAATCGGTAACTAAGGTTGAGGATTGAGGGGCGAAACCCCGAAGGCTGGTGGTTTGGCTTAACTAGGCCCGTCGCTTCTGCGCGGATACCTCTCACCAATCTTGCCCCTGCCTAGCCGATTAACTTGTGGTTAGATTCAGTAATATGCCCCCCGTGGACAGTCTAACCAGTTAGGAGTCGTCTAGGTCTAAGGTTTATACTAACTTAAGTTAAATTTTTTTCTTTTTATTTGTTTGCTTATTTGTTTGTTTTCTTTGTTTGTGTTTGATATCTCCTGTGTATATGGCTTATAACAATAATTTTTCTAATTTAATGGTAATCCCCTGATCGTACATATATTTGTATTCTTTTCATTACACTCCTACATTTATCGTGTAATAAATCTGCTAATTTTCTTGTCTTAAATATCTATTTTGCAGAAGATAATAATGAAGAGAAAGAGGATTAAACTAAATAAATACCGGTTAAAATCAGATTTAACTAGATCTATTTGGTTAGCTGAGGATGATCCCAGATCTAGTTAGAAGAAATCAAGGAATGGGGCAAATGTTCAGCTGAAGATCAGAGCAAATCAGAAAGATAACACCAAATGGAAACTGATAAATTCAGATTTTTATAAATCCATTTTGGTTAGCTAAAGATTAACCAAGGATAATATCAAATGCAGAGAGACAAATGGATAGAGAGAAGATCAACGGATGAGATGAAGCAAGTTTGACTCAGATTCTGACTGGATACATTTTAATATTTGAATCATAACTTTCTCTACAAAATCTCAAATCTGATAATTCAAGATGATCCAGAAAGCAGACTTATAGGGCTACAACTCTTATGTTGATCACTATTTCTAATTCTTTCATTTGATAAGTGATATTTAGAAATCAAGACGCCAATAAATTACAGATCAGAACTGAATATCTACATCAAATTAAGTTTGGAGATAAGGGGAGAATTCAAATTCAGAAATAGCCAGCTTTCTCTATCTTCATACTCCTCTAACCTCTGCATTTCTTCTATAAATACCTATAATCTCAAAGGCAAATGACGACCATGCAGAGATAGGAGTTAGTCCAGTTTTTTATTCTTTGTAGTGTCGGTTTTTGTTTTCTTTTCATGTAATTTTTATTTCTTTGTAAGTATAGTTTAGACTGAGATTCATGTAAGTAAAAGAGAGAGGCTTATGTTGAGAGTGACAGCGATGTATCTCCTCCTTTCCTCCATCGTTTCTGCAAACAATAAAAGGTAACTTTTTTTTTATGTTTGTCTTTACTTTTGTTTCTTTCTTCTTCTTTCTACTTTTCCTCTTTTAGTTATAATGAGCATTCAAGTGAATCTAGAAGCATCAGTATAACAGTGTTTGTGTGAGTGCCAACGATATTTCATGATGATGTTCTCCTCCTCAAGACTCCATATCATTTCATTTTTGTTCGTCTTGATGATGTAATGCGAATGGGGACTGAGCCCGATCTTATGGCTTATGCGTTGAACGCCTCTGAAGCAAGGTAGAACATGCAAGGGTTTCAGGTAAGTCATCAACCAAAGGAGGTAAGTATTTCTTTAATCTTTTCTTTCTTTTCTTTTATTTCTTTAGTTTAGATCACCAACACCAACAACACCGACTTCTTTTATCACTCCTTTTCCATTTCTTTGTACATATGCAATTTTGGTTTCTCATCTCTCACTTTCTGCCTAACTTCATTGTAATTTATTTTTCTTTTCTTTTTAAGAAACTAAAGAAGAATTT
This sequence comes from Agave tequilana, assembly GCA_038442645.1. Lineage (NCBI taxonomy): Eukaryota > Viridiplantae > Streptophyta > Magnoliopsida > Asparagales > Asparagaceae > Agave > Agave tequilana. The sequence continues at coordinate 51,383 of JAVJIF010032347.1, read as the reverse complement.
TAACCATCCTTTGTATCTTAAAAGAAAACTTGCTAAACAAGCTTCCATCGCTAGTCCGTCCTTGTGGATCACGACCCACATAGTCACTTGGTATAGCGGTAGAATTGAGCGCCTTGCACTACTGTTTTAAAAGTTCTGAAATTCTATATTTTGTGTGCAGGTTCAAGTTCAATCAAATTTTGGCGCCGTTGCCGGGGAGGGACGGTAAGTTACTCTCTTTAAAAGTTTACATTTTTGGTTAACTTTTTTCTTTATTTTTTGTACAGATTTAACAACAAGGAATTCTTGCTGCAGTGGACACATAAGTGGCCTTGGACTCTGCTTAAGAAAGCAGAGCCAAGAAGCCCTCAGATTTGCTACATTCCAGTGGCAAAACTGAGTGAACTACTAACCTGTATTTTGCAGGGTGGTTGAATTGAAAATCTGAATTTATGTAGCATTTATCTCCTTGTTCAACTCACTGTATATACATTTTTAACACAACAGTAAAAAGTTGATTGCAAATGCTAAAAATGATTTAGACTTTGCATTTAGGCACGTATCTATTTCATTTCATTTTTTATTTACTGTTGAAGAGTGCTGGAGCCAAGGTATGTGTGCATAGCATTTAGTATAAGGTTCATTCTTGTATGAAATATTGCTTGAATGTTATTTTTTTCTATATACTTGTACACTGCACTAAATTGACTTAAGGACTTGTCCTATAAACAAGATAAGGTGGGGAAGTCATTACCCTCCCTTAGCCCACAAACAATCTCCTCACTCACTAACCCAAGCCTAACTAAAAATGAGTAGATGTTGGCCCTAGGGAAATCTCGGACTCAATTAGGAGATTATCCTAAGGGGAAAGGTGTTAGAATTTGACTCGTGCCAAATCAGTATCTAGGAAGGGGATTAAGGGCCAAAAGCCCGAAGGTTGGTGGTTACATAATTAAGGAACATCTTTGACAGATAACCTCCCACCAATCATGCCCTGACCTGACTGATTAGCTTGTAGTCAAAGTCTGCATTATACCTCCTATGGACAGTCTAACCAGTTAGGAGTCGTCTAGGTCAAAGGTCTACCCTAACTTAGGTTAGAATTGTTTCTTTTTTGTTTGCTTATTTATTTTTTTTGTTTGTGATTTATTGTGTGATATGGCTTATAACAATAATTTTTTCAATTTTAATGGTAATCCATATTACACACCAACCTCTTTTTCGGATGTTACCAACCAGACATATCATAACTTTAACCAACCTAGTGTGCCGGATTGGTCTTATCCGAATCAATATAACCCATGCCCCCAATCTTATAACCATAATTTCCAGAATAATTTTAACTCTTCACAGAGTCAATGGGGATTCACCTCCCCCGAGTCCAATTTTCAACCAACTTGTCCTCTTTATCCACCTTGTCCACAATATTTTCAAGATTCATACTCAGTTCCACCAATCCAAAATAGAAAACCATCAATTTTGGAAATGAGTATGCGTGAGTCCAAACAACAATCACAAAATCTGATGGACTCACAATTTATCACCAATTCCAAAATAACACTTCATCTTTTCAAGATCAATCACAATAAAACGATGAACCTATCAACTATGAAAAGATGCTTGAAGCCATAACTCAGGTTCAAAACGCTCGTAATCATGATATAGATATGATGGTCCAATCTCTACGTTCTCACCGTTTGGCCAGTTCTGATGTTGGTAACCATTATGTTAGAGCCGAAGATCATGTTTTTTTGGAAAATAAGGTTCCATTTCAGCACAATCATTTGAACTTGCCCAAACTCTAAATTTTGAAAATGATATTGACAGTTTGGCAATTATTCCTTTCTTGAAATAGAACTTGAGAATGAATATGATCATGAACCTCAACTTAGTGATTCAATTCTACTTCCTGATTCAATTATGACTCCGGTGTCTTCACCTGATTTCAATCTTTTTTCCGAGTCAACATTGGATCCTGTGCCAATTCATAATGAAATTAAATCACCCATCTTTGATGATCAGCATATTGAACTTGACCAATTTCATACTTTTGAAAGTCTCATTGACAAATTGGCAAGTTCTCATTTTTATGAAATTGAACTCAATGAGAAATTTGACCTAGATTCTCAATTTTGTGATCTAATTCAAATTCCCGAATCAATATTGACTCCTATTTTGTTACCCAACTTGAGTAATATTTTAGAGTCAGTTTTGATTCCAACACCTATCATTCTTGAACTTGAATCACTAATATTAAGTCACATTCCATTATGGGAAAATGAATGTGGACTTGAGTTTCAACTTCTTGAGTTGGACCCACTTCCTGAACCAATCTCGACTCCTGAACCTTTTCTTGACTTAAGTCACTTTTCTGAGTCGGTATTAGTTCTCGTACTTCCTAAGTCCAAGTCAATCGTTCTATCTTTTCACACTCCATTTTGGGACAAGGCGGTTGACAAAATTGACTCCGAAATCAATTATGGAATTTGGAAATTAGATGGGGTCAAATTTTTAATAAAAATCCTTCATGTATGCATCATTTTAGTGGGTTATATTAGAGAGATTTCTGGTGGGTTCCTTCGAACTCCATGCAAAGTCGATTGGGCCGCATTTCGTGGACCAATCAGACCACCACCGAAACCACCACCTTAAGGTAGTATTTTCCTTCCCTGTCTTCTTTTTCATGCATCTATGCATTAATTCATACATTGAGGACAATGCATAAGATAGGTGTGGGGGAGGGTTCTAACATAACTTAGGTTTTTCTTTTTATTAAAAAAATTTAACATTTTCTTTACTTTTAAAAAAACTTTTTGAAAATAGAAACAATATTTTGACATATTTTTTGTAAGAAATTAAGTCAATTTTAAGGAATAGGAAAATCAAAATTAGTATTTCTTGAACTTGGTCAAAATAAGATTATTTGTTTGATTTTTAGAGTTAGGAAGATAATTTGTCAAAGTAATTTAGTCTTCATCTTTATCTTAATGAAATATGCACACTTCATACACTTACACACTTGGGTTCAAAAAACGAAGATTCTTATGCCTTATAAAAAAAATATAAAATAAAAGAAAAAATATATCTATGAAAGATGAAAAAATCAAATTATTGATTAGCTTGGTGCTTTGGCCTAAGTAAGCCTTGGTATTTATGCGAAAGATGATTAGATAAGTTTGAGAAAAAATATAAAAAAAAATCCTCTGATTAAGTTGGGTATTTGTGCCTAATAAATCATAAGTATTCACGCCTAAAAGGGGTTCATATAATAAAATCCTTAGTTTTGTGGCTTGTTTGCTCGAGTCCTTAAGTCCTTGGGGTGTTTTCTCACCCGGTGCCCTAAGACAGTTTGGTTTGGGAGTCATCGATTAAAGACTCGTTACATGGGCAGATTAGAAAGCCTAATAAAACTAAGGAATAATACCACCAATATATATATATATATATATATATATATATATATATATATATATATATATATATATATAAGGCATAAGAGTTGGAGTTAAAGAACTCTTAGTCAAAATTTTCACGGTCACAAGGTGCATATGACTTAGAGTAAAGTAATAGACAAGATGAGAAGTATAATTTGACTCCTTACTTTGATTGATAACAAATTTTTAAATAGAGACTAAGTTTAGGAATGAAAAATTCAGTTTTCCTATAACTTATAGATTACTTAAATCTTATAATAATATTTCAAATAATTTTCTTTCAAAATGTATTTTCAAAATATTAACAATTTTCTTTTTCTTTTTTATGGATTTTGTGGGTGCAATCCACTGAAAACCCTCACGAGACAAAACTCATCCTCTAGAGATAACCTAGAGGTTTAACGGCTTGTTGCACAAGCTCAGTGCAATCGCGTGACCTGTGAAAGTGGTCTAATAATCTTTAGTTTAGTTTTGTAGTTTTACTCGAGGACGAGCAAAAGATAGGTGTGGGGGTGTGATCGTACATATATTTTGTATTCTTTTCATTACACTCCTACGTTTATCGTGTAATAAATCTGCTAATATTCTTTCTTAAATATCTATTTTGCAGAAGATAATAATGAAGAGAAAGAGGATTAAACTAAATAAATACCAGTTAAAATCAGATTTAACTGGATCTATTTGGTTAGCTGAGATGATCCCAGATCTACAAATAAAGGATTGGGGCAAATGTTCAGCTGAAGATCAGAGCAAATCAGAAAGATAACACCAAATGGAAACTGATAAAATTTAGATTTTTATAAATCCATTTGGTTAGCTAAAGATTAACCAAGGATAATATCAAATGCAGAGAGACAAATGGATAGAGAGAAGATCAACGGATGAGATGACGTAAGTTTGACTCAGATTCTGACTGGATACATTTTAGTATTTGAATCATAACTTTCTCTACCGAATCGCAAATCTAATGATTCAAGATGATCCAGAAAGAAGACTTATAGGGATACAACTCTTATGTTGATCACTATTTCTAATTCTATTATTTGATAAGTTATATTCAGCAATCAACACGCCAATAAACTGCAGATCAGAACTGAATATCTACATCAAATCAAGTTTGGAGATAAGGGGATGATTCAAATTCAGAAATAGCCAGCTTTCTCTATCTTCATACTCCTCTAACCTCTGCATTTCTTCTATAAATACCTGCAATCTCAAAGGCAAATGACGACCATGCAGAGATAGGAGTTAGTCCAGTTTTTTATTCTTTATAGTGTAGGTTTTTGTTTTCTTTTCATGTAATTTTTATTTCTTTGTAAGTATAGTTTAGATCGAGATTCATGTAAGTAAGAGAGAGAGGCTTATGTTGAGAGTGACAGCGATGTACCTCCTCCTTTCTTCCATCATTTCTGCAAGCATAAAAGGTAACTTTTTTTTTATGTTTGTCTTTACTTTTGTTTCCTTCTTCTTCTTTCTACTTTTCCTCTTTTGGTTATGATGAGCATTCAAGTGAATCTAGAAGCAACAGTATAACAGTGTTTGTGTGAGTGCCAATAATATTTCATGATGATGTTCTCCTCCTCAAGACTCCGTATCATTTCATTTTTGTTCGTCTTGATGATGTAATGCGAATGGGGACTGAGCCCGATCTTATGGCTTATGCAATGAATGCCTCTGAAGCAAGGTAGAACATGCAAGGGTTCCAGGTAAGTCATCAACCAAATGAGGTAAGTATTACTTTAATCTTTTCTTTCTTTTCTTTTATTTCTTTAGTTTAGATCACCAACACCAACAACACTGACTTCTTTTATCACTCCTTTTTCATTTCTTTGTACATATGCAATTCTGGTTTCTCCATCTCTCATTTTCTGCCTAACTTCATTGTAATTTATTTTTCTTTTCTTTTTAAGAAACTAAAGAAGAATTTTAACCATCCTTTGTATTTTAAAAGAAAACTTGCTAAACAAGCTTCCATCGCTAGTCGCTCCTTGTGGATCACGACCCGCATAGCCACTTGCTATAGCGGTAGAATTAAGCACCTTGCACTACTATTTTAAAGTTCTGAAATTCTGTATTTTGTGTGCAGGTTCAAGTTCAATCACAGCCCGACCACTTTTTTGGATATTACCAACCCGGCATATCATAACTTTAAGTAACCAAGTGTGCCGGATTGGTCTTATCCGAATGAATATAACCCATGCCCCAATTTTATGACCATAATTTTTAAAATAATTTCAACTCTTCACAGAATCAATGGGGATTCACCTCCTCTGAGTCTAATTTTCAACCAACTTGTCCTCCTAATCCACCTTGTCCATAATATTTCTAAGATTCATACTTAGTTCCACCAGTTCAAAATAGAAAACCATCAATCTTGGAAATAAGTATGCGTGAGTCCAAGCAACAATTACAAAATCTGAGGGACTCACAAGTTCACTACAAATTTCAAAACAACACTTCATCTTTTCAAGTCCACTCGCAACAAAACGATGAACCATTCGACTATGAAAAGATGCTTGAAGCCATGACTTAGGCTCAAATCGCTCGTAATCATGACATAGATCTATGGTCCAAACTTTTCATTCTCACCGTTTGACCGTTTCTGATGTCGCTAACCATTCTGTTAGAGCCGAAGAATCATGTTGTTCAAAATAGAATCATTTTTTCACACTCCTAAGTCAGTATTAGTTCCCGTACTTCCTAAGTCCAAGTCAATCATTCCATTTTTTCACACTCCATTTTGGGAGAAGGGTGTTGACAAAATTGACTCCGAAATTAATTATGAAATTTGAAAATTAGATGGGGTAAAATTTTTAATAAAAATCATTCATGTATACATCATTTTATTGGGTTATATTAGAGAGGTTTCTTGTGGGTTCCTCTGAACTCCACGCAAATTCGATTGGGCCGCATTTCGTAGACCAATCAGACCACCACCGGAACCACCACCTTAAGGTAATATTTTCCTTCTCTTTCTTCTTTTTCATGCATCTATGCATTAATTCATACATTGAGGACAATGCATGAGATAGGTGTGGGGGAGGGTTCTAACATAACTTAGGTTTTCTTTTTATTATAAAAAAATTTATTAACATTTTCTTTACTTTTAAAAACTTTTTGAAAATAGAAACAATATTTTGACATATTTTTTGTAAGAAATTAAGTCAATTTTAAGGAATAGGAGAATTTATAATTAGGATTTCTCATACTTGGTCAAAATAAGATTATTTGTTTGATTTCAACGTTAGGAAGAAAATTTGTGAAAGTAATTTAGTTTTGATTTTTATCTTGATAATATATGCATGCTTTATACACTTACATACTTAGGGCTCAAAAATAAAGATTCTTATGCCTGATTTAAAAAAAGAAAGAAAGAAAAGAAAATGAATATATATATATATATATATATATATATATCCTCTGATTATGCTGGGTATTTGTGCCTCATAAAGCATAAGTATTCTAAAGGCGGTTCATATAATAAAATTCTTAGTTTTGTGGCCTTATTTCCTCGAGTCCTTAAGTCCTTGGGGTGTTTCTTACCTGGTGCCCTAAGACCATTTGGTTTGGAACCGACTAAAAGCCTATTACATGGGCAGAGATTAGAAAGCCTAATAAAACTAAGGAATAATACCACCAAAAATAAAATAAAATATATATATATGTATATAAATAAATAAGGAATAAGAGTTAGAGTTAAAGAACCCTTGGTCAAAACTTCATAGTCACGAAGGTGCATATGATTTAGGGTAAAGTAATAGTTTAGATGAGAAGTTCAATTTGACTCCTTACTTTAATTGATAACAAATTTTTGAATAGAGACTAAGCTTAGGAATGAAAAATTCAGTTTTCCTATAACTTATAGATTACTTAAATCTTGCAATAATATTTCAAATATTTTTCTTTCAAAATGTGTTTTTAAAATACTAACATTTTTCTCTTTCTTTATTGATTTTGTGGGTGCAACCCACTGAAAACTCTATACGAGATAAAACTCGTCCTCTAGGGATAACCTAGAGGTTTAACGGCTTGTTGCACAAGCTCAGTGTAATCGCGTGACCTGCGAAGTGGTCTAATAATCTTTGGTTTAGTTTTGTTGTTTTGCTCAAGGATGAGTAAAAGAAAGGTATAGGAGTGTGATCGGTCGCGATATTGCATAATTATTATCATATTCTCATACATATTATAAAATAAACTCTGCTTTTAATTCTATTTATTGTCTAATTTAAATGTAGGCCCATTGCTAAAGGAAATGGAAGAGAAAAGCCCAAAAGCCCATCAAAATTCTGATTTAATTCAGAATTAATTCAAAATCAGAAAATCAGGGTAGATCTGGGCGAATCAGAGAAGATAAAGTTGGTTAAAAACCAGTTACATCAAATTTCACAAATCAATTTGCTAAAGCCGAAGATGAAAGGAGGTTTCATCAAATCAGGACCCTAAACGGTAAATCCAAAAGGAGATAACCCCAGATCACGAAACCAGGTAGCCCACTCCTCGGCTGTGGCCACCTGGCCACAGCAAGATGGGGAAACGCGGCATTAGCCGTGTTTTCGCGGCTTTGTTAGTTAGGGGAGCGTTTGCTCCCCCTATCTTCGTACGCCTCTCCCCGTTGGGTTTTGCCTATAAATACAGGACTTTTCAAAGACCACAGGGAACGACCAAGCAGGGGGTAGAATTTAGGCTAATTTGTAGTTTGTAACTTAGGTTGTTTATTTTCTTTCATGTAATTTTTATTTTCTTTATGTAACTGAGAGGAGAGGATACTTTCATGGAGGAATGAGAGCAAGCTTGTACTGAGGTGACACCGGTGTAAGTGTTCTTTTCTTCCATTGTTATTTGAATCGAATCGAAGTTTCTTTTTCTTCTTTACTCTTGTTTTCGTATACTTTCCTCTTCTGTGTTTGTTGATCCAAATGAAACCGATAGCCTCGAAGTTGCCTTGCCCTTGCAAGTGCCGTTGATGGCTTATGGTGATGGATATCCATTTCTATGATAGTGTAGCTTGCCCCTTCAATTCATAGTATAATACGGGAATCGCCAAGATCCTATTTTTCATACTTCGTTCGCCTTCAAGTAAAGGTACATCGTCGATACGGGTCAAAGGTAAGCAGGCGCCGAAGAGGTAAGTAATTTTTTTAGGTTTTAGTTTTCTTTTCTTTTAATTTTAGTGTAAATTACCAACACCACAATCTTTCAAATCTCTTTCACTCTTTTTCAACTTCTTTGTACATATCCACTTCCATTTTCTCCACCTTCTCTATCTACCACTTTCTTCCTAACTTAACTTTAACTCTTTTTCATTTTCTTTTAAAGAACTAAAAGAAGATCTTTAACCATTCTTTGTAACATAAAAGAGAACTTGCTAAAAAGCTTCCATCGCTAGTCCCTCCTTGTGGATCACGACCCGCATAGCCACTTGTTATAGCGGTAGAATTGAGTACTTGCACTCTTTATTAAAAGTTCTAAAATTCTGTATTCTTGTGTACAGGTCTAACTCAATTAGTTATTTTTTCTTTTTAGTTGAAAAGAGAATGGAGAGAAGGGAAGTGATTAAAAGAAAAAGTGAAACTTAGAGAAGGCTTTAGAAAAGGTGATCTTTAAAAAGTGTTGAAAATTGTTTGGCTGTTTTTAATATAGGAAATAAATCTGGGCTCACTATCTTACTACTCAAGGATGTGTTCTTCTCTTGAAATTCTTAATGCCTCAACTTGATCATAGGCAAAAACTTAAGCTTTAGTTTTGAAAGTCTTAAGCAAAACAAATAAGATCGTTTGGAAAAGTTTAACTTTTTTTCTTAAGAAATCCTCTTGAACTGAATGTTAAACCATCAAGTTTTCAAGTATGAAATAAAAGAAAGTTCAAGTGATATTTTAAAAGAAATAGAAGTTTAGAAATCCACCCATCCTCATGCGCCTTCAAGAACACTTTCAAAGAAGAAAGGCTTAGTTAAGGCATGCAAATGATTCTATTAGGTTCTTTACATGAAAACCGTTCAAAACAAAAGGGATCGAGGAGAGGGGCAGTAGTGAGCCAAGAATACAAGTTTAGCTACTCATGGAAGGTGAAAGACAAGACATGTAAATAAAACAAGACATACCCGTGAATTAGAGTGGAAGAAGAGAAAGTTTGATCCTTTATTGATGTCACTTCAATCTTCAGATTACAATCACTCTATTCCTCTCTCTCACTGGTAATTGAACTAAACTACAATTTAGAAAATAGAGATAAAACTTCTCTAAAATATCTAACAAAGAACCAAAACCTTAAAAACAAAGAGGAAAATTTAAACTAATTTTTGGCCCCTTTTTTCTCTGAAAAATACAGTATTTATAGGCAAAAACCAAACGGGAGAGGGCGTACGAAAATACGGGGAGCAAACGCTCCCCCAACAGAAATTAAACGGTCGCGGAAACATGGCTTTGGCCGCATTCCCATGGCCATGGTATGGCCAGGTGGCCACACCAGGTTGGAGGAACTCCTTCGTTTGGCGATTCTCCTTTATCTCCTACTGATTTTCCCGTTTCAGCTCCAGGATTTGACAAAACAACCTTTGATTTTTGGCTTTAACCAACTGATTTGGGAAGATTCATTTTAACCAGTTTTTAACCTCTCTGATTTGTCATAATCTACCCTGATTTCCTGATTTTGAATTAATTTTGAATTAAATCAGAATTTGATGGGCTTTTGGGCTTGTGTCTCTTTCCTATCCTTTAACAATGGGCCTGCATTTTATAAAGAAAAATAGGACTTATTAATATGATTTTATTTAGATAATAAACATAGTAATGTGACAATATTTATGCAATATATGTGACCGATCACACCGCCACACTTATCTTTTGCTTGCCCTCGAGCAAAACATCAAAACTAATCCTAATTAATTATTAGACCACTTTCGCAGGTCACTCGATTGCACTAAGCATGTGTAATAAGCCGTTAAATCTCTAGGTTATCCCTGAAGGATGAGTTTTGTCTCATGAGGATTTTCAGTGGATTGCACCCACAAAATCCATAAAGAAAGGGAAAAAATATTAGCATTTTTGAAAAGCATTTTGAAAAGAAAGAAAATATTTGAGGTATTGTTTTAAGAGTTAAAGTAATCTATAAGTTATAGGAAAATCAAATTTTTCATTCCTAAACTTAGTCTTTATTTAAATACATGTCCTCAATCAAAATAAGGAGTCAAATTGTGTTTCTTATCTAGTCTATTACTTTACCCTGAGTCATATGCACCTTCGTGATCGTGAAGTTTGACTAAAGGTTCTTTAACATTAACTCGTATGCCTTATTTATATTTATTTTGGTGGAATTTATTCCTTAATTCTATTAGGCTGCCCATGTAATGAGCCTTTAGTCGCTGACACCAAAACTGGACAGTCTTAGGGCACCAGGTGAGAAAACACCCCTAAGTACTTAAATACTAGAGCTTTTAACAGCTCATCCAGTTCCTGAGTCTTCAAAGCTACATGAAGATATTTCGGATGAAGTTATTGAATCCAATATGACTTCATGCGATGATGTATGGCAGATGTTCGTTGATCGTGCATCAAGAACCGGACCAAAAGGCAAGATTGTCTCCAGAATGGGGGTAGTATTTATCTTACCCGAGAATCACGTCCTTCCTCATGCATTCTCGCTAACGGAACCTTATTCCAAAAATGTAGTTGAGTATAATTCTCTACTCATTGGCCTCCAGCTCGCCCAACAATTGGGAATACAGTACCTTGAAGCATATGGCGATTCCAAGTTAATCATCAACCAAGTCAAGGGCAAATATGAGGTCCGTCATGAAGACCTCATATCGTATCACCATGCAGCCATTCAGTTGGCCAATACATTTGACGGCTTCTATATCAGTCATGTATCTCGCCTCCAAAATATAAAGGTAGATGCTCTAGCGGTGCTAGCAGCTACACTGGCTTTACATGCTGATACCAGCTACCATCTCATAGCATTTACTCATCATCTTTTTTGTCTGAAGTACGGCCTAGAGGTTAGCGAAGTTCATACAACCGTGACAAATTTTGACCTAAGAGACTGGCGATTCCCAACCATCGACTAAGCCTTCCACGGTATATTACTCGATGACCCCAGAAAAGTGGTGTCTGTTCAATAAAGGTCTACTAGATTTTACTATGATACAGTGGTAAAAACACTATATCGCATTCATATGATGGTATACTTCCTTACCCATCTAATTCGGAGGCACAAGAAGAATCAAAGAGGCTCATGATGACATATGTGGAAGTCATCAATCAGGACCAAAAATCAAAAATCGCTTGCACTGACTTCGCTATTATTGGCCAACTATGATCGTCGATGCAGTCAAATACACAAAAAGTGTAAGGCTTATCAAATCCATGCGGATTTTATATACCAACCCAAAACTACTCCATCCCAAAGTTGCAGCATGGCCATTCGAGGCTTGGGGAATTGATATAATAGGGACAATCAGTCCTCCGTCAGCTAAAGGTCATCGGTTCATCATTGCAATAACCGATTATTTTTTAAAGTAGGCAGAGGCTGTTCAGCTCGTTGAAGTTAAAACTACTAACGTGGTCAATTTCATCAGACATCATGTCATCCACTGATTTGGTGTCCCAAAATGGATTATCCGCGACAATCGTCTCCAATTCGCAAGCTAATCATTCTATCAGTTTGTGACAAGTACCGGATTTAGAATGTGACGTCAACTGCTTACAACCCTACCACCAATGGGTTAGCAGAAGCATTCAACAAGACGATCATTAATCTCCTTAAAAAGTTCGTCTCTGCAAGGAGATTGGAATGAGAAACTTAGTTAATGTATTTGGGCCTACCAAACTATAGTCTGAACCTCAACAGGCAATACATCTTTTTTTCTAGTATACAGATGTGAGGCAGTTATACCTCTGGAGATTCAAATAATATCACTTCGTGTTGCTTTGGCAAACAAGATGACTGATGAAGATAACCATTGGTTACGTCTCCAGGAGCTTGAAGTGCTAGATGAAAAAGCAGTTACAGGCTCAGTAGTGTATCGAGCTTTATCAGGCTCGAATCTCAAAGGCCTTCAATAAAAAGATCAAAGAGAGAATTTTTTAAAAAGGAGATTTGGTCTTAGCTATCAGACAACCTATAGTCATGACGCATAAGTCCAAAGGCAAATTTTGACCCAAATGGGAAGAGTCATTTGTAGTAAAGGCAGTCTACTCAAATGGAGCATATTGCCTGTCCAATCCAAATGGTGATATGCTTATGATGCCAATCAATGAAAAAATCCTGAAGAAATATTATCCCTGATCAAGTTAACATTATACCTCTGATCATTGGGGATCCTTTGGAGTCAAACTGATCAAACATTAGGAGACAGCGCTACACGGTGCCAATATTAAAGACAATAGAAAAGGTTCCATGAGGAGCGTTAAGTGTTAACTGACATCCCTATAGAATTACATGATCCTAAGCCCTTAAAGGCTAAAGATAGAGGAAAAAGTTGGCGCTTAAGCCCAACGCAAAGTCCTCGATAACTTATCAAGCTGAGGGAAATAGTATGGCTAGCCTAACTCAAATGATAGTTGTAAGGGCATATCAAACCTATTTATAGCTGAGGGTTTGCTAAAAATTCTAAGGGAATTGATCCAATTTGATTCCTCCAGAATCCTCTACCAATTCCTTTCTATGGAATGATAGATCTACAAAGCAAAAAGTCATGTTAAAGAAGTTTTTACCTTTGACTTTTCCTTCATTCTAGGAGTAATATCTCCTATTCCCCAGAAGGATTAATTTGACTCCTAAACAAATTTTAGGAATATTTTCTTCTATTCCCTGGCGGAATTCTATAACAGCGTTCTTGTATTTTGCAAAAACAAAAATGATCAATTCCGCAAAAAGTTCCTTGCCAATTCCTGTCCATGGAATGGTAGGACCACATCAAACTGTAATCATTTTCCCAGTAAAATGAACTATTGGCCCAAAGGCCCATCGCTCTAGTTTTGATGATGATTAACTCATGTAGTTATAGTACTAATGATCTGGTATTTAATTAGTTTCAGATATTTGATCAAGATCTTAATAGGTGATTAGTTTCAACAAAGGAGTTTTGGGGCTAACACATGTAGATTCAAGAGCTCGCGAGTCAAGATCGCATCTAGCACTCGGTTGGAGTCAAGCTTGTTGGATCGCGTTTGGATCGAGTCGGCTTGGAGACAAGAAGACTTCAGTTTGTGTTTAGTTTATGTTTAGATCTTGTATAAAAATAGATAGTATTGATATGCTCAAGTTCACACACACACGATTTTCAATTTGTTTGGTTTTCAGTTTAACCGGTTTTGGTTGTCATATATATGGTTTTCATGGATAGATAGAATCAAAACAAGTTTACATGATTTAAGGCATATTAGATTTGATCTATATACATCTATGATTCATTTATTTAGAAAAACTTATTTTGAGAATCCTAATCATGTATTTGGAGTTTTGTATTTAAACAAAAATTATTTTTTGATTTCATGTCAAAAACATAGATATATATTTTTCATGAATATTGGATTCTATCCATACACAATATACTTCAAATTTGTTTCAATATCATGTTTTTGTATTTAGACAAGTTTTGAAAAAATCGGATTTCCATTTTAAAGTTTGGTTTTTGAAAAATACAGATTTTGGTTTATAGTCAAATTTCTATATCACAAAAATGGTTCAAATTGTTTGTAATATGTGTTGAATTTTAGTCACACATATTTGTTCTTCAAATATTTATAAGAACTTATTTTTGTGGAATTTATATGATTTTATGAGATTTAATTGGTATTAAATTAACCATGTTTTTAATCCCAAATTAACCAGCTAGATCAGCTTGGTTCGACCGGATGGTCGACCGGACCGGTCGACCGATGTGCACGCAGACATGCACATGGCCAGCCACAACGGCCGGTCGACCGCGCAGTCGACCGACTGAAAGCACCCCTTTCGGGTGCTGGCCGGTCGACCGATGGCCTGGCCCGGTCAACAGGGCGATCGACCGGAGGCTCAACGATTAGAAAAATGACCGTTGGCCGGTCGCGGTCGACTGGAAGGTCATTTTTGACCTTTCCAGACTACCAACGGGCAGATTTTTGAGAGGCTATATATATGCCTTCTCTTGAGCTGATTTCAACAAGATTTTAGAAGAGAGAATTTCGTATCTTTCTAGTGTTTTTCAGCAAGAGTTTAAAAGAGTTTTTGTGGTTAAAAGATTTATCTTTATTTGTTTTCAAGGGTTGAAAAAATCAAAGGAAAAGAGAGTCTTTGGGAAATTATTTTGATCTTTGTTTCTATATCTATTCTAGTACTTTTTTCAAGAGTTTTTCTTTGTAATTTGTTTTCCAAACACCTTGTATTCTCACAGTTGAGCTATCATCTCTATCCTATCTATACGATCTTGTTTTGGTGAGAAAATTGGTTTGTGATCTATTGAGATCACCAAGGTTGGTTGTGATCTTTGTGATCACCAAGAGTTGTAATCTTCATTGCTTTGGCTTTGACTTTGTCTTGTCCCTCTAAGTGTAGAGGTGGTTGTGTCTTTGGGTTTGTGGTTATCCCTCTAAGTGTAGAGGTGATTATGGAGGAGTTTTGGTTTGTTGTTATCCCTTTTGTGTAGGGTGATTCAGGTTGGAGTTTTGGCTTTGTGCCTATCCCTCTAATGTGAGGTGATTGTGGTTGTTTGGCTTAGTGCCTTATCCCTCTAAGTGTAGAGGTGATTGTTATTGTGCCTAGCCTCTTGTGTAGAGGTTGTTTGTTGGAGAGAGGAGTTGTGTACTCCTAATTTGTATTTGCCAAACACTCAGTGGAGGTTCCCCGTGTGTGAAGTCCTGTGTGGACGTATAGTGAAAATCCTTCTGTGTGAAGATGGGGACGTATAGCAGTGGCTCAAACCTCGAAACGTATCTCAGTGTTTGCGATTGATTCATTATCTCTATACTCTCTCTTTTAGACCTTGCACTATTTCATATTGTAAATATCATACATATATGCTTGGTATTGTTTGTGTTTGCCCATACTTGTGTTGAACCAAGATAACTTCAAATATCACCTCAACTCTTATTTAGAGGAATCAAGAGGAGTTAGTCCAGAGCCCTTCACCGGGAATTCGGCTATACTCTTTGGTTATACATAGTGTGTTGCATTTAGTTTTTAATTCCGCATCATTTATTATTAGATTTGCCATACACCTATTCACCCCCCTCTAGGTGTATTTTCATAAACTACAGATTAAGCTTGTCAAGTTAACATGAAACCTTTGACAGTAAAACCTTTGACTATCCCCGGCAGATCATGTTAACATCCCTAGCAGATCAAACTTCACTTGCCATTCTCTTCAATAGAATGACATGTCCATTTAAATTGTTGTTATGCTCAAGCATCACTAACAGTAAATGAATCCTTTTTAAGTTAACATCACACCTCTGACAAATCACCTTTACAAGTCCTAAGCGGAGAAGCTGTCACGATCATTTCTGACAAAATCTCCTTTTAAATTTCCTAGTAAGGAATTTGGTTGTTACGTTAATGATTACCTCTGACAACATTTTAGAAAATAATCATTTCCCCATCGAATCTCCATAGAAATCTTTTTCTTACGTTAATGATTACCTCTGACATATAATTTCTTATGGGATTCTTTTTCTAACTCGCCAGCGAGTTTCTAGCACTCGAAATTTGTTATTCCCTTTTCAGTCCCCAGTGGACTTTCCTGGTTATCACGTTAACAATATACATCTGATAATTTCTTCCAAATGATTTCACAAGGAAATACCAATTTCCCTATAGAATTTATGATTAAATCCTATTTCTCCCAGCGGAATTACTTCTTTTACCGTCATGTTCAACTTGTCATCTCTGAACGACAGAAATTTTGAGCTTGGTGGTTTCTCAATCGGTTATGTTCATATTACCTCTGAAACGACAGATAGCCAAGTCTCATCTTCCAGTACAGTAGGGACTACTCCTTTGTCGTTATGACAAGTTCGCCACCTCTGAAAAGCAGGGCTTTGAGTCTAGTAACTCCCAATCGGTTATCTCCATATTACCTCTGAACCAACGAATGCCTAGATCTCTTCTCTTTTATGATACTCAAACTGTTATGTCCAGTCTAACACCTCTGAATAGACGAGTCCATAACTTTGTTCTCCTTTCTCCCGTCAGGGCCGGGAGTTCTTGCTATCATGTTAATATGACTACTTCTGAATAGTGAATTATGAGCCTGGTGTCTCTTAGTTGGTCATGTCCATATTACCTATGAACCGACGGGGGCCCAGATCTAGTTTACCTTCGCAGTCCCCTATGGACTAGCTGCTAAGTTAATATGATTACCTCTGGTAGTGGATTCAGAGTTTAGTGTGTCTTAGTCTATCATGTCCAGTTCATCACCTCTAAATAGATAGGTCCCTAAAATCAGATTCACCTTTATTTTGTCATCATATCCATATCATCACCTCTGAATGACAAAATCCTGAGCTTGGTGGCTCTCAATCGGTCATTGATTGGGACGGAACAAAGCACTTGGAAATGTGTGTTTTGTAAAATCAGTGAAAAACATTTGTGCTAATATTCACTCGATACTTCTGTTATAGCATTAGCTCAGCGGGTCGAATCCACAGGGACTAGAGGCAATAGAAGCATTAACAGTTCTTATTCACGTCGCATGTTAACAAATTCTTCTTTGTTAAAGAATGAGAAAAAGAAAAGAAAAAAGAAAAGAAATCCATAAGTGATAGGTGAAGAAGGTAATGAAACGGCGATGTGAAAATAAAAGAGAAATGGTTTTGAAAACAAAAAGAAGATGAAACAAAGATGAACTAAGAAGTTAGTGAAAACAATGATGAAAATGATAATAAAGCTTTGGAATTGATTTTTTAAAATAAGATAATAGAAAACTCATGTCTACTAACTACTAATTGATCCACTAATCATGTTAACCTCTTTGTGATAGTTATCTCACATGGATCCTTGGCCATCACCGGTCATTTGGCTTCAAGAGACGATACAAAGTATGGCTCATAAGATTGTTCTTCTACATTCAAATAACACATCTATATCACATAACAAGTTGCAAGCTACTATTAAATCATCAAAACTGCTTAGAAGTGAGCATGAAATAAAAAAGACATTGCAAGTTAGGAAGTTAGTGGGTTAGATGTTACAAATGTTAGAATGTTAGAATTTATCATCATGAGCCATCAATGGCTCTTGCAAGATCAAGGCCTTGTAGAGGCTATTAGATTCATGTGGATTATCGAATAAATGTTTAGATGGTTAGTGGTTAATAGTTAGATTACCATGAGAAGAAAAATTAGCTAACCATCGTGTAGAAGATGGAGAAGATTACAATGGAGAAGAAAGGAGATATCTTTACATAGATTGTCATCATCTATTACATTAATCTCTCTCTTTCTCTCTCTGAATCTCTTAGCCCTAATACATGATCTAAAAATGAAATGAAAATACAGAAGGAAAGAAAAGAAAAGAAGAATACTTACACCAAACTACATAAAAGAGAGAAAACCTAGTCTATTTCTCCATCTGCTTTGTTTCTAGCCAAACTGTGTAGTATTTATAGGCAAACAAAGAATCTGAAAGGCGCGACGAGGCCACACATCAAAAATCAACACGTGGGCCCACCTATTGCCGCGGAAACGCGTCATATTCTGCGTTTCCATGATAATACCAGGGAGTTAGGTCCCTGATTTTGGTGCATGGATTCATCTCGCTTCGGGGACCTATCAGATATTCTGGATTCAGTTATTGACGTCCAGATTTTTGTCAGACACCCGCCAACGTCTAGATTCAATGTATCTTCTAGAAACTCTCTAGCTTAGCCTTCAAGAAATCTGGATTTAATTACCCGAAAATGGGTTTAATTAAGCTCTTATTACTTCTTTGCCCCTAGACTCTTGATTATCTGTAAAATAGACCAAAACACAGTTAAAAATGATATTTTATTCATAAATCAATAAGGAAATGCGATATAATAATGCAAAATTGTAAACTAATCAGTCATGTGCAGTCAATCACCTCTGAACTGACATATAGCCAAGTCTCATCTATTAGTTTACTATTATGTCCAGTTAATCACCTCTGAACAGTAAACACTCCCTATTTAGTAATTTCTAATCAGTTATGTCCTGTTTGTCACCTCTGAACTGATGATTACCTTATTTTACCCTTCTTTGTCATTATGTCCAGTTTATCACCTCTTAACAACAAAATCTCAAGTCTGACGATCTCTAATCAGTCATATCCAGTTTATGACCTCTGAACTAACGAATCACCAGACTTAATCTTTTTGGATTTAGTGATTCTTAACAGATCCTTAAATTTATCCTCTTTTAATCCCCAGTGGATTCTTACATTTGACTAACTTTACTATGTTCTTGACCTCTAAATAAATTCAGTCACATTTGTAATTTCTTTAATAATTCGATTTGGAGAATTTTCACTCTTCTTAGTTCTTTCAAAAGAACTTGCATATTAAGTTCTCCCCAACGGGATATTTTTATTACCTATGGGTAATTACTTTCATCAACAAACACAAAAGAAGATATTGGAAAGGGGAAATGAGTCAATATTTTATTGATTCAAAAAGGAAAGATACATTGATGATACATTAAGATTGTCTTTCATACAATTTAGTCCTTACTTCAAAAGCAGGTGTCTTGTTGCTCTACATCCAAAACAGTAATCTACTTTTGCTCTTCAGGATAATGGCAGTCCTCCAAGTCAGAATGCGACGGGTCACTCCGATTCCACTAGACCAATTGGACACGAAAGGCATCCCCCTCACGAGACTATATCCTTCACTTAATGGAAGATTTTGCCACCAGAAAGTCATCCAATGAGCATGGGTTCTTTGTCGTTGTCACTTCTTTGAACAAGACTAGTGAAGGGAGAATCTGAGACCTTACTGGTGACGTCCTCTTTCCTGTGACCTTCAAATATCCTATGTAGAGACCCAACAAAGGCGAGATATTGGCAAAAGCAATAACGCAGTTCCCCATATATATTGAGCTTAGTAGCACAAGTCTGCAACTAAATAGGCCATCTTGAATAAGCAACTATCGGCTAATGCCTGCTGTGAACGTACGTTGGCCCCCTCCTGGAATTAGCGCCAGCCGCTCCTGTAGATAAGTAAAGCCTGGACTTCAAAATGGAGATGCATACTCCTGTCCACCATTGTTGCCAAGACGAAGAGATAGCTTAATGGATCGAGAACGCAATACTCTACAAAATAAGGAAAAGTAAATGTGTTAGCATTGTGTAAAAAAAAAAGTGCTAAGTCATATTTCTCTCCCTAAGTGAGACTGATCCAGATCAAGCCTCGCTCCGTGAACAAAATTAACTTCGATTTGAGGTTAAGTTTCGCGCTACACAGAGGCAAGATGCTAAAAACTCCAAAAATCTAGCTTCATATGGGAGTTTGAAAGGCACTCATGCCTTAGAAAGGTCAAGTCTTAGTCTCACCTCAGAAAAGGCCAAGGCATAATCTCGACTGTATGCAAGACTAGCCAAGCCTTAAAAAGGTCAAGGCATAGCCTCGCATATACGACAAAACTAGCCTCGCCTCAGAAATGCCAAGGCATAGCCTCACCTATATGACAAGGCTAGCCAGGCCTTGAGAAGGCCATGGTATAGCCTCGTTTATATGGCAAAACTAGCCCCACCTCAGAAAGGCCAAGGCATAGCCTCGCCTATATGGCAAGGCTAGCCAGGCCTTGAGAAGGCAAGGCATAACCTCGCCTATATGGCAAGGCTAGCCAGGCCGTGAGAAGGCCAAGTCTATCCTCGCCTATATGGCAAGGCTATCCTCACCTTAGAAAGGTCAAGATGTAAGCCTCGCGAGGAGAATGTCTTTGTCCAATCAAGAAACTCTTAGCTTCGCCAGGTAGCTCCAAAGAGCTAAAGTCCCTTGGTTCCATTTTTGCCAAAAGCAAAAATAAAGGGAATTCAATCCCTGAAATAGCTGGTAGAGCTAAAATTGAGGAAGATAAAATTCTCTATAATGACCAATTGATTGGTAGAGTTTCTAAACAATAAACGCTCACCGGCTATGAGTCGGGTAACAATCGGAGTAAAGACTTCCATTGCCTGGATGTGTGAAGATGCCATGAATCACAGTTTTGGAGAGATGAAGAGGGTGAAGGCCCTGGTGCTTTCAAAACCAGAAGAGAGAGAAGAAATTTCCTATTACAGCCTCATTGAAGAAAAAATAAAGTAATTTCTTCAGAAAAGGGCTGCAAAAGTCTTATTTATAAGCCCCATGGCCTAACCTCACCATTGTCGCTTCGAATTTTGAGACACGGGTGAGGCTAAAGAACTTGAGTGCTTAGCCTCAAAAAAGGGAGTAATCTCCCTCATTACACATGCAAAGTTGTTTTAACCTTGAGAAAGTGAGTAATCTCCCTCGTAATTAAAGCGAGGCCGTTTAGCCTCAGAAAAGGGAGTAATCTCCCTCATAATGAAGGTGAGGCTAATGCACTTAGTGCTTAGCCTCGAGAAAAGGAGCACTCACACTCACAGCACATGTGAGGCTAGCGCTGAAGTGGGGCTGACAAATCAACTTCACATTAGCGAAGTTATCTGGAAAAGCCCGAAGGCGAGACTACCCCCAGAGATGGGCTTATTTGAGCCCGATGGCGAGGCTATCTGATTAGTCTCTAAAACTGCATATTTCATACCACATCTTCACATATTTAATATTAAATTCTGCTAATAATACCTCTCTTGCATGTTTCTAGGTCCATGGTGTGCAATGAAGAAGACCCTAAATCACCATTTAATAGGTAATTAAAGGCCTATAATCTAGCCATTGATTTTAGAGAGCTGATTCGTCAAAATCAGGGGCTAAAAACTAGAAACCGGGAACAGTACCTGACAGGGGATAGACAGGACAGTGCGCGGCTCAAAGCGCCGCATGCGTAGCCACCATATGGTCGCGTTTCTATGGCAGTACAGGTGCGGCCACGCCCGTACTTTGGGCCAGGGTTTGGCCCTGGCCCCCCTTTACCCTGGTGCCTATATATACCCCCTGGGGTTCTTCAGTTCCAGATATCTAGAGAGTAGTATAGCTTTAGGGTAGTTTTCTTCTCCATTTGTAGTTTAGTTTAGGTTAGGTTAGTTTTTCTTCTTTCTCTTTGTATTTTCTATTTTGTTTTAGATCTTGTAATAGAAGAGAGAGTGATATATGAGTGGAATGTAAGAGTTCTTGTAATAAAAGGTGACAAGCTATGAAAGGTGCTCTCTTTACCTCTTTTTTTTTCTATCTCACTCCTTTTACATATGTAGCTAACATTTCTCTCATGGCAACTAACTACTAACCACTAACTAGTCTAACTCTTAGTTGATAATCCACATGAATCTAATAGCCTCTACTTAGCTTTGCTCTTGCAAGAGCCATTGATAGCTCATAATGATGGATCTAACACTCTAACTTCCTCTAACAAGTTAACATTACTTTACTCTATGCTTACTTTTAGTTTTGATGGTTTAAGTGTAGCTTGCTCTTGTTTTGTTGAGTTGGGATGTGATGAGTTACAGATGAGTCATGCTTTGAAATGCTCTTGAACCAAGGACTAGTGATGGCCAATGATACATATGAGGCAACTATCACTAAGAGGTTAGCATGTTGGTAGAGTCATTAGCAGTTTGTAGCCATGAATTTTCTTTCTTTTTCACTTTATTTTAGAAATATATCAAAAACTACAAAAGCCATTTTTTTCTATGTTCCCACTTCTTCTTGTTTCACCATACTTCTCTTTTCCATTCTTTGCTTTCTTTTCTTTTCATTTTTTCAAACATTAAAAAACTTTTAACATATACATGAATGAACCGGTAAAGCTTCTATCGCCTCCCGTCCTTGTGGATTTGACTCGTTTTAGCCTCTATGCTATAATGGAAGTATCAAGGAAGCTAAAGCACACACACACTTTAAATACTGATTTCAAAACATACACTTTTTGTGCGTGATTTTCCTCCGATCAAATTTTGACGCCGTTATCGGGGATGGGAACGGTTTGTTTTCACGTTTTTTGTTAACCTTTCTTCTTTATTTTGGTGTGCAGGATAAATTTTTAGCGTTGCAGAAGTCCACACTTGCTCTTGTATGGTTGGGTAAATTTTTGTATATTCATATACTCTGTTGCTAATTTTTGTCTATATTACCTGTGCACTGTAAATAATTTAAGAATTAAAATACGAAAAATGGATGCTTTAAAACGGTTTAGACATTTGCATCTAGGCACGTGTCAATTTTCATTCCAATATACTGTATTCTGTTCTTATGTTGTTGTGATATTGGCAGAGGTGTACATATTGCATTGTATATAGTTAGGACAAACACTTCAGTGATTTACTCACTTTTTGTATTCATTCTTATCTATATTGCACACTTGCACAAATTAAACTTAAGGCCAAAACCTAAGACAACATAAGGTGGGGAAGTCATTACCCTCTCTTAGCCCAAAAATCACCTCCCCACTCACACAACCCAAGCCTAAATAAAATTTGCGAGATGTTAGTCCCTAGGGACATCTCGGACTCAATTAGGAGATTGACCTAAGGGAGAAGTTGTTAGAAGTTGACTCTTATCAAATTGGTGTCTAAGGTTGGAGATTGAGAGGCGAAACCTCGAAGAACAGTGGTTTGGCATAATTAGGCTCATTGCTCTGACACGGATACCTACCACTGATCTTACCCCTACCTGGCCGATTAACTCGTGATCAGATTCTGATAATATACCCCCCGCGGACAGTCTAACCAGTTAGGAGTCGTCTAGGTCTAAGTCAACCCTAACATTGGCTTATTTTCTTTTTCTTTTTTGTTTGTTTGTTTATTTTCTTCTTTGTAAGTTGTGAAATGGATTTTAACAACAATAATTCTTTCAATCATAATATGAATTCATATTTCACCCGGAGCTCATTTGACTCGGATAACTCCAACCGGTTATGTACAACATGAACCAACCATATATGCCGAGTTGGGATTATCCGACTCAATATGACCATATCCCCAAACCTATGACTATAATTTTAAAAATAATTTCAACTCTTCACAGAGTCAATGGGGATTCACCTCCGCCGAGTCAAATTTTCAACCGCCTTGTCCACAATTTTCACAAAGTTCATTTCCTAATTTTAGTTCATATACTCCTTTTCCTGTTCCACCAACCGAAGAAAACTCTGATTTGGAAAGGAGTATGGAAGAGTCCCTACAACAAATTTAAAATTTGCTCAATTCATAATCCTTCTCACATCAAACTCCACATATCCCTTTTCTAGAGCATCCAATTGAAGAAGAATTTGAGCTTGAAAAGCGTTTGGAAGTTTTTTATGAAGGAATGCAAAACATAATGGACTCATCATCTCAACCAAATTTTCAAGAATCCTACTCAATTTTTTCAGTCTCACTGATTCAAATGAACAACTATCAATACTGGACTTAAGTATGTAACCCTTGTATGAGTTTGAGCAGAAATAGATGGACTTACAATTTCACCACAATTTCCAAAATCAACTTCCATTGCAAAGAGTATGGAAGACATGATTCCGAATCCAAATTCTGTACATGGCCTATCAGTAGGTTAGACTCACTTATGAGCGAATTGATCAATGAAAGCGAGGGAAGTCTTTCTTGTTAACCTTCGACCGATCCTCATATCCCTAACTCTACTGATTGGACCCATGAATCATATCATTTTGAAAATCTAGATTCAATTTCAGAACATACATTTAAACTTGACCACACTCTATGTTATGAAAATCACCTGGACATTCTGGCAAGTTATCCCTTTCATGAAATTGAAACCGAACCTGAATGTGATCCTGAACCTCATGTTAGTAATTCCATTTCACTTTTTGATTCAATAATGACTCTGGTATCTTTACCAGATTTTTTCTCTATTCTGGAGTCAACATTGAATCCTGTACCAGTACACCGTGAAATGGAATCACCAATCTCTCATGATCACATTTCATTGATGGAGAAAGTGTGTGAATATCAATTCTTTAGTTTGGACCCTATTTTTGATCCAATTTCGACTCTCATTGTTAACTCTCAACTTGATCTGAGTCAAATTCTTGAGTCGGTATCGATTTTTATTCCTGATTCTTTGAGTCCAAATCTATCATCTTCCAAAATCACACTTCATTGTTGGACAAGAATGTTGACAAAAATGACTCAGTAATTATTTTTGAAAATTAAAAATTAGATGGGGATAAATATTTAAATAAGACCATTCATTCAATCATTCTTTTACTGGGTCATATTAAAGAGGTCACTGGTGGGTTTCTACATGATTCACGATATCTTGATTGGGTAGCAACGCTTGGCCTAATTAGACCACCACTGGAGCCACCCTTGAGGTAATCTTCCTTCCCTCTCCATTTGTTTCATATATATACACATTCACGATGCATTGAGGACAATGCATGAGATAAGTGTGGGGAAGGTTTATTAACATAGTTAGTTTTACATTTTCTTTCTTTTACACTTTTTTTAATATAAAAAAATTCTTTTATATAAAAACTCTTTTCTTTTCTTTTTTACAAAACTTTTTGAAATAAGATAAATAGTTTTGATTTTTTTTAAGAAAATTAAGATTATCTTAGGAATTAAGAAGACCTAAAATTATGAATTTTTAAATAAAGTCAAAATAATAGATCTTGTTTAAATTTTAGGATAAGAAAGTAAAATTGAAAAGATAATTTGATCTTGAATTTTTTGCCTTAGATTTATGCACTCCACACTTACACAAATTTGGGATTGAAACAAAGACTGAAAATGTCATAAAAATATATATTAAAAATATATGTATTATGATAATAAAAATCACTTAATGAAGTTGGGTAATTATGCCTCAGGAAGCATGATTATTCACACCTAAAATGGTGGACAAAAATAAAATAATCCCCTTTAATTTTGTAACCTTGTTTACTCGAGTCCTTAAATTCGAGGGATGTTTTCTCATCTGGTGCCCTAAGATCATCTGATTTGGGGGTCACCGGCTAAAGGCTCACTACCCGGATAAATAAGAAAGCCTAATAAAACTAAGGAAAAAAAAGAAAAAAAAAAAATAAATATACAAAAATCAATGACATGAAAGTATAAGTCGATATCCCAAAAATCTTCACAGTTCACAAGGTGCATATTTTTCTAAGAGTTTTATGAAAGATCAAAGAATCAATTCAATTTTAAATTCTTACATTTAATTTATAACAAGATTTTGCATTTCGGCTTAGTTTGAGAAAGAACAATTTCTGGTTAACTTCTGACCTTGGATCACTTATATTTCCACAAAATAACTTCAACACTTTTCTCTGTTTCAAAAAGTGCGTTTTTAAAATACTAACAATTAATTTCTTTCATTATGTATTTTGTGGGTGCAATCCGCTGAAAACCCTCAGGAGACAAAACTCCTCCTCTAGGGGAAACCTACAGGTTTAACGGCTTATTGCACATGCTCAGTGCAATCGCGTTACCTGCAAAAGTGTTGTAATAATTTTCTTAGTTTTTTTTGTTTTGCATGGGATGAGCAAAAGGTAAGGTGGGGGTGTGCTCAGTCCCTAAAACTGCATATTTCATACCACATCTTCATATTTCTTTAATATTAAATTCTGCTAATAATACCTCTCTTGCATGTTTCTAGGTCCATAATGTGCAATAAAAAAGAAGACCCTAAATCACCATTTATGGGTGATTAAAGGCCTATAATCTAGTCATTGACTTTGGAGAGCTGATTCGTCAAAATTAGGGGCTAAAAACTAGAAACCGAGAACAGCACCTGACAGGGGGCAGACAGGACAGCGCGCGACTCAAAGTGTTGCGCGTGCGACTACCGTATGGCCGTGAAAATGTGGCCATTGCCGTGTTTTCGCGACAGTAAGGGCACAGCCGCGCCTGTACTTTGGGCTAGGGTTTGTCCCCTGGTGCCTATATATATCCTCATGGGGTTCTTCAGTTCCAGATATCCAGAGAGTAGTGTAGTTTTAGGGTAGTTTTCTTCTCCATGTTGTAGTTTAGTTTAGGTTAGGTTAGTTTTTCTTCTTCCTCTTTATATTTTCCATTTTGTTTTAGATCTTATAATAGGAGAGAGAGTGATACATGAGTGGAATGTAAGAATGCTTGTAATAGAAGGTGATAAGCTATGAAAGGTGCTCTCTTTACCTCTCTTTATTTTCTATCTAACTCTTTTTACATGTGTAGCTAACTTTTCTCTCATGGCAACTAACTACTAATCACTAACTAGTCTAACTTTTTAGTTGATAATCCACATGAATCTAATACCCTCTACTTGGCCTTACTCTTTCAAGAGCCATTGATGGCTCATGATGATGGATCTAACACTCTAACTTCCAAACTCTCTAACAAGCTAACATTATTTTACTCCATGCTTACTATAGTTTTGTTGGTTTAAGTGTAGCTTGCTCTTGTTTTGTTGTGATGAGTTACATATGGGTCATGCTTTGAAATGCTCTTGAACCAAGGACTAGTGATGGCCAATGATACATGTAAGGTAACTATCACTAAGAGGTTAGCATGTTGGTGGAGTCATTAGTAGTTAGTAACCATGAGTTTTTTTTTACTTTAATTTAGAAATATATCAAAAACTACAAAACCATTATTTTCTATGTTCCCACTTCGTGTTTCACCGTACTTCTCTTTTCCATTCTTTGCTTTCTTTTCTGTCATTCTTTCCAATATTGAAGAACTTTTAACACATACGTGAATCAACCGGTAAAACTTCTATCGCCTCCCGTCCTTGTGAATTCGACTCGTTTTAGCTTCTATGCTATAACGGAAGTATCGAGGAAGCCAAAGCACACACACTTTAAATATCGATTTCAAAACATACACTTTTTTTGCGCGGTTTTCCCCCGATCACTATCCCAGAGGTGAACCTGTTGCAGCCCAAGGCAAGGCTACCCTTGAGGCGAGCCTATTGTAGCCCAAGAGAAAGGCTACCCCAGAGATAGCCTAAGGAGTAAGGCGGGGCTATTCCAGCCTAGAAGCAAGGCTAAAGTTCAACCCTGAAAGTGAAGCTGAGTTTAACCATCAAGGCGAAGCTTAAATCCATATATCAGTGATCTTTTCTTCAACAATCAAAGCTATTCAAAGTATTTCGGAATCTGAACCATCCCATTGCAAATTTACAAAAACTTTGAAGGGGTTTTGTTGACACTCTAAAAAGACAAACTCCCCCAAGTGGTATCTCAACCGGTCTGAACAACATCCCAACTTATTGACATTCACAAAAGACAAGATGCGGACAAGCTGATGACCAAGATCTACCTATCCTCGAAGACCAAGTAATGCCTTGAAACTTACTAACCCAGTGAAGCAGACAGTAAGCCAAGCATCACCTATAAAGAGGCCTAAGCATGGCCTAGAAGATAGGTTCACTTGAAGCTTTATAGCCTTGTTGAATGGCTAAGATATTAGCTTCGCTTGAAGCTTCGATTGAGATCTTCGCTTGAGAGCTTCGCTTAAACTTCTACACAAACTTTGCAAAAGAGCTAATCTCTAGCTTCTTTTGAAGCTAATAATAGCTTCGCATGAGGAGCTGTACTAGCGTCGCGCGAGGCTAATTCTGGCTTTGCCTGAAGCTTTCCGCACCCCTATGAGAGGGTTTGCTAGGTCAGTGTCTGATCTAGTCTTTAGTAGGTTACCCCACTACGTTAGTGGGGTTAATGACACTTTAAGTGGGCGGTTACACCCGTCCACTTCACCCCATGATCAGTGGGAAAAGCCAGGTCAGAAGGTCAGTTTTAAACTCGCGCAAGCCTGTCTAGTCTCGCATACGACTTGTATTTAGCTTCGCGCGAGGTAATATAGCCTTGCACGAAGCTCAGAATAGCCTCTAGCGTGAGGCTAACTAACTGTTATTACTGTTCGCTGAATTTTGGGGGCAGTTACACCCCTTAAGAGCCTATAAATAGCTCACTCTTGGATGAGCTTATGGCGAGAAGAAGAAGCATAGAGGGCAAGGCCAAAAAGCTGTCGGACAAGATCAAGAGGCTCAGTTGATTAGTAAGGCAAACTTTCCTTTGCTTTCAAGAAATTCAGAGAATTACTTCTCTAAATTCAGGGTGTTAATACCCTAAGACCTTCCTATCCCTCAAGGAATCTCCAGAACCAGGCGAGAAGGAATTCCTTAAGACTCTATTGATCGCAGGGTCAACGGGACAAAGTGGTCGCGCGCTGATCAGACTCCTATTGTCACACTTTCTCAGAATCTCAGAAGAAATACTTGTATTCTTTTTCTTCTTTTTTTGATTACTTGCAACTTTCTCTTCAGAATTTTATAAGTTTTCCCTATTATCAATTTCAAAGGAAACATGATACTTCACAAACTCCATCAATTTTGTTGGCTCTATCATCACCAATCTTCGCTTGCCCATGGCCTGTTTCTGTTAGGCTTGAAAACAGATTTTTGTTACCCATCATGTGTTTACTAGCACCACTATTAACATGCCACACGTCTTCGAAATTATTTCCATGGCTAAAAATTTGAAATTTTGATCATCTTCTTCATTTGAATGTTTCTCATTGCTTAAATAAACTCTTCTTCTCCAATGAAAGTTTGATCATCTTACTCTAAAGTTTCCATCTCTTCCCCGACCTTGATTGAAAGAAGAACCTTAGCCTCTCGTAGACACAACATGGGACTTGAGTGCTTGATCAGTTGGGGTGGAGGAGGATTTCTTTGATTTATTCTAAATTCATAAGCTTTCAACTTTCCTTGCAGCTTCACGAGAGAAAGAGTTGAAGCATCATTTGATTCCTCAATAGAAACCACAACATAATCGAACTTCGGTGGTAGACTCTGAAGAATCTTCTCTACCACTCTTTCAACTTCTAGAACTTCACCACATGAGGCCATTTGATTAAAACAGAAATAATTCTTGTGAAGTACTCAGCTATACTTTCTTGTTCTTTCATCTCCGACTTCTTAAATTCGGATCTCAAGGATCGAAGACATACTTTCTTTACTTTTCTTCTCTTTTGTATGATGTTTGGATGATCTCCCAAGCTTGCTTAGAGTTCTTGGCTTTTGCAATTCTTTCATAGATTGGCATCTCGATTGCCTGATAAATTTGGAAGAGAGCCTTACTATCCTTCTTTCGATTCTCATTCAATGTTTTCTTGTTCCTTGCTCCAATATGTCTTCATTCTCGGGCTCTTCGTAGCCTCCTTCAACAATGCTACATAACTCGATAGATTTCAACACCACCTTCATGTTGTTACACTAGTAGTCATAGTTCTCCCCTTTGCAACGAGGGATGAGAGAAACCATACTACTTGTGTTTGTCATCTCCAAAAATCAACAAGGCTCTGATACCACTTTGTTGGTTGCAGAAGTAATGACAAATCAACAATAAAGATAAGAAATTTTATTGATATTTCTCAAACTCTCTTTTCTTTCTTTGTTTCTTTTACATCACACTTCTTTCTTACTTTTTTCTTGATTTTTGACATTTACAATATGTGGCTTTATATAGCCTACAAAGAAAGACTCTAGTCATCACACAACATTCCCTTATTTGTTCTCAATACAGGACTTTCAAGCTTCCCAATAAGTCATGAACCTTTCACCTACTTTTGTTTGTTCCCACTATGAGACCTTTAACTTCTCAATGAAGTTACAACCACCTAGAAAATACATTATTTCAAAACATTAATTTGGTTTAGTTTCCAACAAAATGTAGCTGTAGAGATACTAGGACGAACTACTTCGCACGACCATTAATCTGGTACGTGCTTCATATATTGTGCATGAGCTGAGAACTGAGACTATTTAAGACAATTAGCAGGAATATGTGCAGATACATTCTCTCTAGGTTGTGTGTTCCATTGAGTTCAAATGTGTGTTATCTAGGGGACAAACTATTGTACATAAAGATTGCTAATCTATGTGCATATTTCATATGTACTATTAATCTGTGTTCTGTTGAGAATTGAGATTAGTTTGATAATTACTTGGGTTTATTCTCTGTAGATGATTAAGGGCCTATCATTCTAGTGAGTTCAAGCAAGCTGTTTATGTTCTATGTTGAGCTTATGGGAATGTTTTTCTCCCTGAATGATTATGCCAGTAAAAGCAAATTTAGCCCACTGATAAGTTTCTGAGTGTTTATTTAAGGGGCTATATACTAATTAATCTCCCTTGAGATTTGTTTCAAGGGAAATATTGGCGGCAGATATTCTGGTGTTGTATTTGAAGAACACGATATCTTCTCACTAGTAATTAAGTAGTAAAAATTTTGCCGTATGCTAAAACAAGCGTATGTACAGGTTTTCTTTCATGTTTTCTCAACAAAGGTCACAACAGCTCTACTATGTATTTTCAATTTTATTTCTTCATTGTCCTTTCTTTTACTTTTTCGTCTGAGAGAGATTTTAAAGGTTTTGATAAACTTAAGACATGGATGTTAATTGGCAAAAAAGAAAGTAAAAAAAAAAAAAAAAACTTGTACATTTGATAACTAGAAGAATCATGCGTTTCGATTAGGTGCGCTAGGGTCACTTGCATCTTGTAAAAGGGAATCGTGACTTTTCGGAAAGATGAATATACACGAAAAGAAATATATTGTGTTTAATAAGATTCTTGAAATAAACTGGGAACCATCAAGAGGGCCCATTGCTCAAAAGTTTTGCCATTGCAGTTTGTTATGATGAGAACTGAGAACGGATACTTGCTTTGAAACTTGTTTTCGTAACCAATCTATTCGCTTCTCTTTTCTCCGTAGACTCGTCATCTAGGAATGACTTTATTTTCTAGTAGAAACATAATTACTATTAGAAATGCTAAAATAGTTAATTTTGTGATTCTTGTTACTCTCACATGTCTTACAATTTATTTACAGACAAAGTAGTTTCTCTTTTCGGTTCTTGCTAACAATTAAGAAGCTAGCAAAATTAGTCACCTCACCAAGATAATTTCTTTCAAGAAACGAGGCAGAAACAAAGATATACAAAGTGATTGAGGAATGAATCAAAATCTGTATACGTACAAAGCTGAGTTTGCACACAATTGGAACTTGTTACTTGCAGATCGATCAACTAGAAAGCAAAGATGGAGCAATAGATCAAACGATCAAGTAAGCAGTAATTATCAAGAATCATTGTCCAGATGAATGCTAGCTAGCCTTCTTCTCTTGATCAACATCCGTGTCAGTATCATCAGCAGCAGCGGTAGTAGACTCGGCCGCCATCTTTTCTGCAGCCTCTGCCAGTGTTTGCATAGAGAATTCAACCTCTTCCAGCATACTCTTGATGTGGGATCCTCCCTCCTTCAACGTGTCCAGCGCGAACGCTGCACTGTTGAATATCGCATACTCCTCCTCGCTGCACCGCCCGCTTCTTGTTGCAGCGCTGAGTTTGGAGGACAGAGGCTTCTTATTGCACGTGGATGATGTTGATGTTCTTGACGATGCAGCGGTGCTTTGATCATTCGGGCTGGTGGTAGCAGTGGAGACGAGGGAGAGAGCCTTGATTCGGTCCCCGACAGTCATGGGAAGGGTATCACTGTGGTGACCGCAAAGGTGATATCTGATGGCGACGGCGGCAGCGGCGGGGGCGGCAGCGGTAGCTGTGTCGCGAGGGGGAGTTTGTATTTCTTGATTATGGGTTGTGTCGATGTCGGTTGAAGGTGAAGGTGAAGATGTGGAAGAGGAGGGTTGTGATTGGAGTGAGCCAGCAGTAGCAATGGCTTCTTGCTGTTGATCATTCTCATTGATTATATTGAGGGCAGGGGCTGATGTTGACGACGGCGATGGCTGCGGCCGGCCCTGGGCTTCGCCTGCGCGTTGCTGTTTGCGCTGTTCGCGGAGGTTCTGCCGATGGTCCCGGTTCTTTCTTGGAGGACCCATTGGATTGTGATTCGATTGGAAAGGAGAGAGAATATTGAAGAGTGGATCGATGGAACAATAACGGATCTTGAAACGAGAGAGAGAGAGAGAGGGGAATCACAATTCTGCTAGACTCTATGTAGTTAAATAGTTAAAGATTCATCTAAAACTAACAACCACTATATCCTTAAGAAATGCAGTTATCTCCAATCTCCACCATTTTTTACTTATCCCTACATTTTACACAAAAGAAATCACAACCGAATGACAAGAAGTGGACTGTCCCCCGCCTGTTGAAAGTGGAGAGGACCTGAATTCCTCACCATAACCATGATTAAGAGGTTAATTAGCAATAGTTAGAAAAAGATCTTGATTGATTAGTCAGTGCCCCCGACCTCTCTAAATGATTCACATGTCTCACCAGCAATAAAAATAAAACAAAACTCATACAAAAAAGATGGAAATAAAAAAAAAAACAAAATCCCTATTTAATTGAGACTCAAATATTTCTCGAGGAAGGAAGGAAAGAAGAATTATAATTTTTTTAATTTTAATACGACCTCTCAGGAAAAAAAAAATGAAACATACAATTATGCTTTTGAAGACTAATTTAGATTTAGATAAATTTCAATATGTGGTTAAAACAAAATAGATCTCAATACAAATTATAAATTATTTAAAAATAAAATTTCCAATTTACTTAATGAAAATTAATTAGAAAGATATGATTGTTCCCCATTATTAAATTCTAATTAAGCTGACACGACAATTTGATGAGTTTCTTTTTTAATTAAAATAAAATTCTATTTTCAAATGAACCCATTTTGTTATGAAAATTTTAATTAAATTGAGAATTTAATTTCTAAGTAAAGCTTCAATTATTTTTTAAAGCAATTGAGCAAATAAAATATTAATTTATTTTTTATTAAATATGAAAAATATAAAATTTTATATATGTATAATTTATAATCTATAACTCCTAACAGAGGCATATTTGATATTAACATTTTATTCAATTTTCTAATTTACAAGAAAATAATATCTAATCTAGGTACATTGGGTATTTGGAAAATTTTCTAAAGATAATTTTATATATAATAAAAATAATATAATCTAAATTTTTCTTTCTTAAAACATAAACAAATTCTACTTTCTAAAACAAGTTAAAATATAATATCCAGAGTTTCATTTTATTGCTATTTTAATTATCCAAATCTATTTTTTCATAGACTTAACTATATTATATTATTATTACTACTACTACTACTAGATAAAGCACATTTGGATAAAGGGTTACGCAATTAAATAAAGTGGTATCAAGATATGATATTCCATATAATTTTTATATAAAAAATGTGAAATAAATCTCCATACTGAATTAAAAATTAGACTAATTAATTTTTTTTTAAATATTTGGATCTCAAATTATTATTAAGAATCTAAGAAAATGAAAGAAGCAAAACACTTGTACATGTCATAATCATAGTACTATAGAACACTTGCATGGCACGCAATCTTTCTAGTAGTAGTAATGCAAAGTGCAAACTAAAGAAAAAGAAAGAAAAAGCTTGGTAGAAAGAAACAAAGAAAGAGGAGAAAAGGAAATGTTAAAAAAAAAAAAAAGAATAAGAAAAGAGAGTAAACAAAAAGGAAAAAGAAGAACAAAAACAAGAAAAAATGAATGAATAAAAAAATGAGGAGAGATGAGAATCCCTCTCCAGGGTGACAAGGTAAGATTTGTTATACTTTAGTAGCATACTCTGAGAAGCAAAGAAAATGCGAAAAATAAAAATGGTAAATTGCAATACGGGTATCCAAGGCTTGAACAAATCTCAAAAAGGATATCAAACTTTATTTTTCTCAAAATGCATACATATTGTTACTTTTTGTTAGTGGGCAATTAAGTTTTGGGCTCACATTAACACATGTTGTGCATGTAAGTTAATTTTGATGTTAATTTACATTTCTCCTTTCCTTCTCTCCTTTCCTTATCTCCCTTAAAATCCACTCTCTCTCTAGAGAGAGGCTTGGGTACTTCCGGAAGATTTGAGCACGAATCATTCCCATCAAATTCAATGTTACAACATTCAAATATAAGACCCATTTTGCTAAAGTTGATCTACATTATTTAATGTAGCTAAAAATCAAAAATCAAATATTTATAGTTTTCTTATCCATGCATCAAGTAAGCATAAAAGGCCGAAAGTAGGATATTACTTAGATCTGTAACTTTAGACATACAAATTCTTAATCCGACCATTTAATCATGATCTACACATTTAAGAACCCTCACACACTAACTTTTATTAGGCTTCAAATATTCTATACCGTTAAACTAACCAACTCACTGTTTTAATCATTCATTTTGCTCCTACTTGATGAATAAGCAAAAGTATTCAAAACATTTGAATTTTTGTTTTTATGCACTCTTAACAATGTAGATCAACTCCAACGGAGAAGATCTTCAATTTGAATGACCTAATATTGAATTTGAATTAGAATGATTCATCTCCATATCCTTCCCAAAGGACCCACATTTCTCTATATGTGTGTGTGTGTGCGTACGCGCGCGCGCATGTGTGTGCGTGTGCGTGTGTGTGTGCGCGCGCGCGCACGCACGTGTGTGTATATGCATATGTATATATGTGCATGTGTATATGCCTATGTGTGTCTGCGTGTATATGTGTGTGTGCGCGTGTGTGCGTGTGTATGTACATGTGTGTGTTTGTTGTGTGTTTATATATATATAAAAATTTTTAAATGGGAAACTTTCTCAAAATAAGCTTCGTGAGAAAATCATATAAGAGCAATTTTGTGGATGATCTGAACCATTCATCTTGATTTACATACTCTAATTAGGTTACCAATAAAAAATCACGCAATTCCGTATTTTTTTATCCATGCATCAAATGACATATTTATTCTATGCGTGTGTGTGCGCGTGTGTATATGTGATATGCGTGCGTGTGTGTGCGTGCGTGTGTCTATGTGTGCGTGTGTATATGTATATGTAAATGTGTGCGTGTGTATATGTATATGTGTGTGTACGTGTGTATATGTGTGTGTGTGTGTGTATATGTGTGTATTGTGTGTGTGTACACACACACACATATGAAAAAATTTTAATGGGAAACTTTCTCAAAATAAGCTTCGTGAGAAAATCATATAGGAGCGATTCTGTGGATGATCTGAACCGTTCATCTTGATTTACATACTCTAATTAGGTTACCAATAAAAAATCACGCAATTCCTAGCTTTTTTATCCATGCATCAAATGACATATTTATTTTACAGTGAATATAACATATGTTTTGTAACCGCTTGTTACATGGGTAATCGTGTGATTTTTTATTGGTAGCCTAAATAAAGTATGTAGATCAATATGAATGTTCGAATCATCCACATGATCTCTCCTATATGGTTTTCTCACGGTCTTTGTGCGAGAAAGTTTCTCATACGAAGACCTCTCTATATATAATATATATATATATATATATATATATATATATATATTATATATATATATATATATATATATATATATATATATATATATATATATGCGCTAAGGCAAAGTTCTTATCTAAGGGGGACACCATAATTTAGTACCTTATTGTGATACCTCGTTCCCAGAATACGTACCCTGGTACGTGTCTCGATTTTGCGCGAAGGCAAAGTCCTTTTCTTTTTCTTCTTTTCCTTTTCTTTTCTTTCTTTCTTTTCTTTTCTCCCACCTTCCACACACTTCTCCACCTTTATCTCTTCTTTTTTCTTTCTTCTTCTTCTTCTTTTCTCCTCTCTTCATTTCCCTCCTTTCTTTCTCTCTCCTAAGGTGGACCACACTCTCACACCCCCCCTCTCTCATCAACTCTCTCTCACTTCTCTCTCTCCATCATTCTCTCTTTTTCTCTCCCCTCTTTCTCTCTCCCAACCAGCCACCACCTCACCCTCATGCTGTAGGCTAACCCCCAACTCCGGTTAACCCCGGCGGCTACCTCATTACCGACTAACCACTTTCTTCTCCACTCTCTCTTCTCTCCTCCAATAACCACCTCAATCTTCTCCTTCCTCCCTCTCTACATCCACCACCACATTCACCTCTTCTCCCCTCTCTCTCTCCGTCTTCTCCTCCTATTCCACCATCTCCTCCTCCCATCCCCACCAATTCCACCATCTCCACCAATTCCACCACACACCATCACCATCTTCTTCTTCCATCACCACTTCCGCCACTAAAATTCATCACCATCTTCTCCACCCTCCCCATCACCACACGCACATCTCCCCATCTATATCTTCTTTCCCTATCTCCTAGCTCCGGCCACCCAATCATCGGCCTCCTTCTCCAACTCCCCTCCGGCTACCAAGCCCCGGCCAAACCCCTATCTCACCACCACTCTACTAACTCCACCTCCCTATCCCTCTCTTCCACCACTCATCTCACCACCAGCCACCCGCTCTTCCTCTCTCCTCCGGCAGGCCCAGGCCGCCTGCCCCGCCCTTGGTCGGCACTGGCCAGCCCATCCTAGCCGCTAGCCCCTAACCCCCACTCTCCTTCTTTCTTTCCCCCTCTCTTTTTATGTCCCTCTCCTTCCCTCTCTATTTCCCTCTCTATTCTCTCTCTCACTCTGGTTCTCTCTCTCACGCTCCCCACCTCTTCCTTGTCCTTCTCTCTGTCTCTCTTTTTCTCTCCTTCCTACTCTAGCTGCACCATTTCTTTCTTTCTTTTCTCTTTCGACTCTTTCTGTCTCTCTCATCTCTCTCTCTTCTATTTTCTTTCTCTTCACACACTTGTGTGTTTGACACCATCAACATTCCTCGAAATTCTCGGATCGTTTGCTGTGTTCTAGTCTTCGGCGAGTACTTTTCCCGCCTTCGACGAGCACCGATTATTATGTTCCAGTCTTAGGTGAGTGCTTTCAAGCTTCTTAATTGAGATATTGTTTTTACACTTTATATACTACTTTCTTAATCTTTTCCAAAGAACTCAAAGTTTCTAGATCTAATCCTTTTATCTTGATTTATCATTCATTTAGATTTAAAGTTTCAGGTTAACTTGTTTTGATTTTTCTTACTAGTAGAGCCTCAAAGTTGTATTTTTTTTATTTCTGGATAACCGAGCTATATTGGTTGTCATTTTGTAAAGAGAACAAACTCTTATTGTGATTATTTGTGAGAAAATCTAACCACTTGAAAAATGTGTTGGTGAAGCGTCTACACTTTTACCCAAAAGAAAGTAGATTGTAAGGTCTAAGCTTCTGCTCATAAGAAAGTTATTGTAAAGGTCTAGAAGTTTACTTGGAAAGAAAGTCGGTGTAAATTCAACTACTTGAGAAGTGGGTTGGTACAAGTTCTATGCTTCTACCTGAAAAGAAAGCAAGAAGAATGGTTTGAAATCCTATAGAAGAGACCTCTAGGAAGTGGAGTAGACCAGTTGGTGGCCAAGCCACTATACATCGCGCGTCAACTCTCTCTTGCTCAATCTCTCTTACTCTCTCTGTTACTTGTTTATTTGCCATTATTGTATTCTTTCATTTATTATTATAGAAATATTATTTTCATCAAATCAAATATTGAATTACATTTTGTAGCATTGTTTAGTTAGATTATTGAAACATATCTTTATCGTTGTTCTAGAATTGACTTATATTTTAATTTGTATCTATCTAATATAAATTGGGTATTATTTGTTTTAAATTACTTAGAAGCCCTATTCACCCCCTCTAGGATTGCCATATAGACTGAAACGAACCACAATACGTCCCTTATCGACTCTCATTGCTCTATCTCTCTTACTTTCCCTCTCTATATCTTTACTTGTTTATTGCTATTTGGTTATAATTTCTTATTATGATTATATCATCATTATCTTTATTCAATCATTTTGAGTTTAAATTGTCGTAATTAGGTTAAAAACTATATTCACCCCTCTAGAGTTGCCACGTTGACTTTCAAATATTGTTATTAAATTTTACTGAATCTGTTGGAAAAAACTTAGTTATAACTCTTATAATCTCAAACTAAACATTCATGATTCTTGTCTTAAATTAATAGTATATTGCAATTTTTAATTGAGAGTACAAAGCATAGAGTAGAAATCAAATCTCAGTCATAACAAGAAATCACACTTTAAATACTCTTTAAAAAAAATTAAAGAATAAGCTTGAAAAGAAAAATATTTGCTTGAGTTTTCTTTTAGTGAATCTAATTTTCCAAAGTTACCAATAGAGTGGTGAGAAGTAGTATTTATAGAGAGAAAAAGATAAGTGTGAGTGAAAAGAAGTTTAGCCCAAAATTTCATGTCAAAATCCTCTCAAAAAAAAACATTGCATCATTTCGGTCGACCGCTGAAGTTTGGCGTTCGATCGGTTTGATCACTCAAACTGTAGCCAACTCAGTGCGCACTTAATCTAGTGGATGATTGATCGTTCTTGACGGTTGATCCATGGATGAACAGTAAATTTGCCAATGGTACTGTGTAGTCAATTAAAATAATTAAAAGAATTCAAAAAATTTTCTGTTCATCCACGGATCAACCGTCAAGAACGATCAATCATCCACTAGATTAAGTGCGCACTGAGTTGGCTACAGTTTGAGTGATCAAACCGACCGAACGCCAAACTTCAGCGGTCGACCACAATACGTCCCTTATCGACTCTCATTGCTCTATCTCTCTTACTTTCCCTCTCTATATCTTTACTTGTTTATTGCTATTTGGTTATAATTGCTTATTTATGATTATATCATCATTATCTTTATTCAATCATTTTGAGTTTAAATTGTTGTAATTAGGTTAAAAACTATATTCACCCCTCTAGAGTTGCCACGTTGACTTTCAAATATTGTTATTAAATTTTACTAAATCTGTTGGAAAAAACTTAGTTATAACTCTTATAATCTCAAACTAAACATTCATGATTCTTGTCTTAAATTAATAGTATATTGCAATTTTTAATTGAGAGTACAAAGCATAGAGTAGAAATCAAATCTCAGTCATAACAAGAAAACACACTTTAAATACTCTTTAAAAAATTAAAGAATAAGCTTGAAAAAGAAAAATATTTGCTTGAGTTTTCTTTTAGTGAATCTAATTTTCCAAAGTTACCAATAGAGTGGTGAGAAGTAGTATTTATAGAGAGAAAAAGACAAGTGTGAGTGAAAAGAAGTTCAGCCCAAATTTCATGTCAAAATCCTCTCAAAAAAAAAACATTGCATCATTTCGGTCGACCGCTGAAGTTTGGCGTTCGGTCGGTTTGATCACTCAAATTGTAGCCAACTCAGTGCGCACTTAATCTAGTGGATATTGATTGTTCTTGACGGTTGATCTATGGATGAACAGTAAATTTGCCAATGGTACTGTGTAGTCAATTAAAATAATTAAAAGAATTCAAAAAATTTCTGTTCATCCACGGATCAACCGTCAAGAACGATCAATCATCCACTAGTTTAAGTGCGTACTGAGTTGGCTACAGTTTGAGTGATCAAACCGACCGAACGCCAAACTTCAGCGGTCGACCACAATACGTCCCTTATCGACTCTCATTACTCTATCTCTCTTACTTTCCCTCTCTATATCTTTACTTGTTTATTGAAAAGTCACCTAGAGGGGGGGGGTGAATAGGTGACAATGCTAATCAAGGGCAAATAAAATTTAAAGCTACAACAATTACAGATGAATGCTAGCAAGTAAGTATGACAATGAATATGATGAGTAAATAATAAGAGCAAGCAAATAGAGTAAGAATTGCAAGAATGTAAACAATCGCAAACACAAGGATATGTTATCGAGGTTCGAGCACCCAGCTCTACTCCCCGCCTTCCCCAGAAGGATTCTAGCTACTTCCACTATCACAAAGATCTCAATTACAATGGAGTACCCAACTCCACAATCTCAGTACAAGAATTTCCTTGGTAGTCAAAAGACCACAAACTCTCTCTTTCAAATATCTCTTCCCTTACAAAGGTCCTTAGAGAATATTGAGTAGGAATGAAGCTCTTTTGTGTGTAAGGAAAAGAAATTGAAATCAGAGAAAAACTTTTGAAACCCTTCAGAAATTTGAGAGAATTTTGCTCAAAAACCAAGAACTTTGAAAGCCTTAAACTTTTGAATTTTTGCAAAGATTGTTGTTGTAACCAATCTCTCCCCAACACCCCTATTTATAGGAGAGGGCTAGGGTTTAGGGATAAAAACATATTTACTGATGTTTAGGAGATAATTAGATCAAAATATATCCTTAAACGAATTTTTTAACACAAAAGACAAAAATAAACAGCTCTTAAAAATCTGCCCGTTAAAGTTAAATCTGGTCGACTGTTCACGCTACATCGGTCGACCGGGCCGGTCGTTATAAAAATTTGACCGTTACAGGCGAGCGGTCGACCGACCCAGTCGACCGATAAAACCTGTGAGCAAAAATAATAGTCCGGTCGACCGCCCGGTCGACCGACAGACGTGCACACGGATACGTGCATCTGCCAGGACTTCGGTCGACTGGTCCGGTCGACCGGACCAGACTGACACAGACTCGGTCGACCGACCCGGTCGACCGGATCAGGTCAAAAAGTCAATTTTAAAAAGAAAACAAAGAGGATTTTGATTTTAACAAAAATACTTTGAACAGGGATTAGTATAAAACATAAATATATATCTGTAGGCAAAATCTTGTATGCAAAATATTTTTGTATAATTTATAAGAAATTATTTTAGAATAAGCATGTGCGCAAAAACGTGTGTGATAGAGCTTCAAACCTATCCACTATTCTTTAACAAACTATAAACTGAAAAACAAGTTACATGAAGACTTCTTGCGCTATCTTCAAGTCTTTGAGCCATCCAATGCCTTGCTAGTGCCTTCTCTTCTATGATCCTTCCTTGATGTGCAATTTGCCTTCCTTGCTTTGTGGAACTTAGAAGTTCTTGCAATAGCTAAGCGAATGGTCTCTAACATGGTACAAACCTGAAACTTATCTTAACAAACTTGTTAGTACCAAATAGCTCATATTTGGTTTGTCATCATCAAAACATAAAACAATTGGAGAGTGTAACCTCTTGGGCCAACAATCTCCCCCTTTTTGATGATGACAAAACAAATAGGCTATTAACAAAAATATAGGGTAGGAGAAAACTCCCCCTCAAATTATGCTATACTTAAAACACAAGAGTATGCTCTAGATGCCAATAATTGAAATGATGCACCAATTATTGAAACCAATTAAAACAAATATATAAAACACAAAAATTGCTCTTGATACCAAAATACCAAAACAATTAAAACACAAGAATTTATTTAAACACAAAAACTCATAAAAACAAAACAAAACAACAAAACATATAAATTCAAGACCAATGAACTTATTTTTGTCCATGTAAACTTATTCTCCCCCTTTTTGTCATACATCAAAAGGGTTATGAAAAACATGTTTATTCAATAATACAAACATTAAGTTCTCCACAAATAAACGAAAATCTAGCAAAATCAAGAGGTTTAGTGAAAATATCGGCTAGTTGTAAATCCGTGGAAACATAATCAATATCTATATCACCTTTCTCAAAATGATCTCTAAGAAAGTGATATCTAATCTCAATGTGCTTGGTCTTACTATGTTGATTTGCATTTTGGTCATGTGTATAGTACTAGTATTATCACAAAATATTTTATATGATCAAAGTGCAAATCAAAATCAAGGAGAGTATGTTTCATCAAAGGACTTGTGCACAACAAGCCCCCGCGGCAACATACTCCGCCTCGGCGGTTGAGAGAGCTACGGAATTTTGTTTCCTAGAGGACCATGAAACAAGACAATTACCAAGAAATTGACATGTCCCACTAGTACTCTTTCTATCTACTCTACAACCCGCATAGTCGGCATCCGAATAACTAGTCATAGAAAACTCTATAGTTTTCGGATACCAAAGACCCATTCCAATAGTGCCCTTAATATAACGAATAATGCGTTTTACCGCAATAAGATGAGACTCTTTAGGACACGATTGAAATCTAGCACAAAGACACACACTAAACATGATATCCGGCCTACTTGCCGTCAAATATAAAAGACTTCCTATCATGCTTCTATATAATTTAATATCAACATTTTTACCTTGTTCGTCCTTATCAAGCTTAGTTGTAGTTGCCATTGGAGTGTTGCAAGCCTTTGATCCTTCAAGCCCAGACTTCTTTACTAGCTCCTTTGCATACTTGGCTTGGTTAATGAAGGTTCCGTCTTGCAATTGCTTGATTTGGAGTCCAAGGAAGAAATTGAGCTCACCCATGGAAGACATTTCAAATTCTAGTTGCATTACCTTCTCAAAATCCTTGCATAAAAGCTCATTAGTAGATCCAAAAATTATATCATCAACATAAATTTGCACAATTAAAATATCATTCTCAACATGCTTAGTAAAAGAGTTGTGTCTACTTTGCCTTTAATAAAATCATTTGAAATGAGAAAACTAGAAAGCCTTTCTTACCAAGCTCTTGGAGCTTGTTTCAATCCATACAAAGCTTTATCAAGTTTAAAAACAAAATTGGGATGAACATGATCAATAAAACCGGGAGGTTGAGAAACATAAACTTCTTCATTAATAAAACCATTTAAAAATGCACTTTTTACATCCATTTGAAAAAGTTTAAAATTTTTAAAACATGCAAAAGCTAGTGTCATCCGTATGGCTTCAAGCCGTGCTACGGTGCAAAGGTCTCCTCAAAGTCAATTCCCTCAACTTGAGTGTAACCTTGGGCCACTAACCTAGCTTTATTCCTAATGACATTTCCGGACTCATCCATCTTGTTTCTAAAGATCCACTTAGTACCAATTATTGGTCTATCGTGGGGCTTAGGAACAAGGTGCCAAACTTGGTTGCGCTCAAATTGATTGAGTTCCTCTTGCATGGCAAGCAACCAATATGGGTCCGTCTCAGCTTCGAGAATGCCTTTGGGTTCAAAATGAGAAATAAAAGCAAAGTTACCACATATGTCATGGAGTTTGGAGCGCGTTGTGACTCCTTTAGATGCATCACCCAAGATGAGCTCCTTAGGATGATTTGTAGCGTATCTCCAAGCTTTAGGAAGCGGTTGAGTGCTTTCCTCCTTATCCTCTTGAACTTCACCAATAGGATCTAGCTTTTCTTCTTGAGCGGGTGAGTCCTTCAAGGATAGTCTCTCCATGTCTTCACCTAGTGGTTCAATCTCTACAACATTCTCAACAACCACATTAGATTCTTCAAATTTAACATGCATGGATTCTTCTATGGTAAGAGAAGATCTAATGAAAACTCTATATGCTTTGCTAGTAGAGGAATATCCAACAAAGATAGCCTCATAAGCCTTAGCATCAAATTTACCCAAATTATCCTTAGTATTTAAAACAAAACACTTGCATCCAAAAACTTTAAAATATGCAACATTTGGTTTTCTAGAATGATACATTTCAAAAGAAGTTTTTGAAGAATTTTTGCATAAATAAATACGATTCGATATATAGCATGCGGTGTTTACGGCCTCGGCCCATAAATATTGAGGGAGGTCATATTCACTTATCATTGTCCTAACCATCTCTTGAAGTGTTCTATTTTTCCTTTCTACAACTCCATTTTGTTGTGGAGTTCTAGGACAAGACGTTTCATGCTTAATTCCCTTTTCATCACAATAAGTCATGAAGAGTTGGTTAATAAACTCACCACCTCTATCACTTCTTATTCTCAAAATCGGAAAACCCTTTTCTTTTTCAACTCTTTTTCGAAAAATCTTAAAATGAGAAAAAGTTTGATCTTTATTTTGCAAAAAGAAAACCCAAGTAAAACGGGAGAAATCATCAACCAAAACAAATGCAAATCTACTTCCATTTAAACTCTTAGTTTTAGTTGGTCCAAAAAGATCCATATGAATTAATTCTAAAGGCCTAGTTGACATGATATCCTTGATTGGTTTAAAGGAAGACTTGGTTTGTTTCCCAAGTTGGCACGCACCACAAATGCGGTCTTTCTCAAAATCCAAGCAAGGTATACCCTTCACCAATTCCTTTGAATTAATCCTAGAGATATGGTCAAAAGATGCATGTCCTAATCTTCTATGCCAAAGCCAAGAATTTTCATCAAAAGCATTTAAGCATTTAGTAGAACAATCTAAATTAAGCATGTCAATAATATAAACATTATTATCACGAAAACCGGTAAGAATACAAACATCGGATTTAACATCAAAAATCTTGCATGAGGAATCATCAAAACAACTTTAAGTCCACGATCACAAAGTTGGCTAATGCTAAGCAAATTATGTTTTAAACCATCTACTAAAACAACATTCTCTATAATAGGAGATGAACCAATTTGAATATTACCAATACCGATGATGGTGCCTTTGGAATCATCCCCGAAGGTGACGGAGCCACCTTCCATGTACCTTGATAGGGTTGTGAAGTTGTTGATATCCCACGTCATGTGTCTCGAACACCACTATCAAGGTACCACCGCTCCCTACGTCTTGGAGCCTTGGTGTGTACCTACATCAAACATTTTAGGACTTGATTTT
The DNA here is from genome assembly GCA_038442645.1 of Agave tequilana. Lineage (NCBI taxonomy): Eukaryota > Viridiplantae > Streptophyta > Magnoliopsida > Asparagales > Asparagaceae > Agave > Agave tequilana. The sequence goes on along the minus strand of JAVJIF010032347.1, from coordinate 6,575 downwards.
GGTACCCACATTTTCTTGGGTCCATGAGGGTTAGAGCCATTAACCAAACAAGATTATTTGAACTATGCAATTTATCATAACAAAATTTAGCTAAATGTCCATTTTTGCCACAATAAGTACATCTATACACTCTACCATATCTAAAAGCATAGTGAGTGTGTGATTTGTGAGCATGGGCATTGTGAGCATGAAAAGATTTAGCATGAGAAGTATTATTTGAAGTGTGAGCATGTGGAATTTTAGCATGAGAATCTTTAACATGAGAAGTGTGTTTTTTGGAAAACTTTTCTTCAAGCTTCTTGGTGTTAAAAGCACAATCTTTCAAAATCTTTTCAAAATCAACCATTTGGTTTTTAAGGAAGAAATTTCTTTATTATCAACAATAGGGGTTTTACCTTACAAGAAATCTTATAAGCGTCAAATTCATTTTGAATAGAAACAAGATTGGAAGAAAGATCATCTTTTTCTTTTGAAACCAAAGCAAGTTGATTTTTAAGAAAAGCAACTTCTTTTTGTAATTTTAAGCATTCCATTTTCTTGTTATCATAAGTTTCGGAAAGTTCTACAAAGCATGAACTAGAACTTCCTTACTTAGTTCATCATCTTCATCATCAAGGGATTGAGGGGTTACCTTAGGTGTGTTTGCCATGAAACACATATTAGCTTGATCCACCTCCTCTTCGGACTCGCTTTCGAATCCCATGTTGCTTTGTAGGCTTTCTTTTCCTCCGGCTTCTTTGGCTTGAAGGAGGAAGTCATTTTCTTCTTGAACTCCGGACAATCCGCCATGATATGTCCGGGTTTGCGGCAATTGTAGCATATGATCTTCCGCTCCTCTTTCCTTCGAATCTTCTCCGGAAGTTGAACTTGTTCTTTCGGTATAACCTCTTGACATTCCGCACAAGTAGGGTTAGCTCCTCATCTTCTTCTTCGTCTTCATCATCGTCATCATTGGTGGATGAAGTCTTGAAGGCAATAGATTTCTTCTTTGAAGTAGTTGCCTCATCTCTTGCTTTCTTCTCCATCTCATGGGTCTTTAGGTTCCCAATGAGACTAATGATGTCCATCTCGTCCTTATCGTTCAACTCTTTTAAGGTGGTGGCCTTGATCTCCCAGATGGTGGAAGAGCCCGTATCACTTTGCGCACCTTTTGATCATTGGAGATGACGTCACCTAATGAAGAAAGACCATTTGTAATTTAGTGAAACGAGTAATCATACAATCAATGGATTCTTCATCAAGCATTTTGAATGATTCATATTGAGACCTCAAGAGATCTATCTTAGCTCTCTTGACTTGTGAAGTCCCTTCATGTGTGACCAATAAGTGTTGCCAAATCTCATAGGCGGATTGGCAATGAATTACCCGTGTAAGGTCATCCTCATTCAAGGCGGTTAATAGGGAGTTTTGGGCTTTGGAGTTAGCCTCATATTCTCTAAAGTTGAAATCGGTCCAAGTGCTCTCATCTTCATTGGGTGCTACATAGGTTTGGTCAAAGACTTAGCCACTAAACTACCTAGTGATTGCAAAAAGATAGTCATCCTAACCTTCCAAATAGGGAAGTTGAGTCCATCAAATTTAGGTGGGGTTTTAATGTTGTCGGCCATGTTTACTAGTGTATGAATGTATGAATGGAAATGTTGATTAGCAATATTTTAAGGATCTCTCTATGGATGTTAAGCCAAACCTAGAGTCCAAGCTCTGATACCAATTGAAAAGTCACCTAGAGGGGGGGTGAATAGGTGACAATGCTAATCAAGGGCAAATAAAATTTAAAGCTACAACAATCACAAGATGAATGCTAGCAAGTAAGTATGACAATGAATATGATGAGTAAATAATAAGAGCAAGCAAAATAGAGTAAGAATTGCAAGAATGTAAACCAATCACAAACACAAGGATATGTTATCGAGGTTCGAGCACCCAGCTCTACTCCCCGCCTTCCCAGAAGGATTCTAGCTACTTCCACTATCACAAAGATCTCAATTACAATGGAGTACCCACTCCACAATCTCAGTACAAGAAATTTCCTTGGTAGTCAAAAGACCACAAACTCTCTCTTTCAAATATCTCTTCCCTTACAAAGGTCCTTAGAGAATATTGAGTAGGAATGAAGCTCTTTTGTGTGTAAGGAAAAGAAATTGAAATCAGAGAAAAACTTTTGAAAACCCTTCAGAAATTTGAGAGAATTTTGCTCAAAAACCAAGAACTTTGAAAGCCTTAAACTTTTGAATTTTTGCAAAGATTGTTGTTGTAACCAATCTCTCCCCAAACACCCCTATTTATAGGAGAGGGCTAGGGTTTAGGGATAAAACATATTTACTGATGTTTAGGAGATAATTAGATCAAAATATATCCTTAAACGAATTTTTTAAACACAAAAGACAAAAATAAACAGCTCTTAAAAAATCTGCCCGTTACTGTTCAACGGCTACATCGGTCGACCGGGCCGTCGACCGGTAGTATAAAAATTTACCGTTACAGGCGAGCGGTCGACCGACCCAGTCGACCGATAAAACCTGTGAGCAAAAATAATAGTCCGGTCGACCGCCCCGGTCGACCGACAGACGTGCACACGGATACGTGCATCTGCCAGGACTTCGGTCGACTGGTCCGGTCGACCGGACCAGACTGACACAGACTCGGTCGACCGACCCGGTCGACCGGATCAGGTCAAAAAGTCAATTTTAAAAAGAAAACAAAGAGGATTTTGATTTTAACAAAAATACTTTTGAACAGGATTAGTATAAAACATAAATATATATCTGTAGGCAAAATCTTGTATGCAAAATATTTTTGTATAATTTATAAGAAATTATTTTGGAATGAGCATGTGCGCAAAAAACGTGTGTGATAGAGCTTCAAACCTATCCACTATTCTTTAACAAATTATAAACTGAAAACAAGTTACATGAAGACTTCTTGTGCTATCTTCAAGTCTTTGAGCCATCCAATGCCTTGCTAGTGCCTTCTCTTCTATGATCCTTCCTTGATGTGCAATTTGCCTTCCTTGCTTTGTGGAACTTAGAAGTTCTTGCAATAGCTAAGCGAATGGTCTCTAAACATGGTACAAACCTGAAACTTATCTTAACAAACTTGTTAGTACCAAATAGCTCATATTTTGGTTTGTCATCATCAAAACATAAAACAATTGGAGAGTGTAACCTCTTGGGCCAACATTTATTGCTATTTGGTTATATTGCTTACTTATGATTATATCATCATTATCTTTATTCAATCATTTTGAGTTTAAATTGTTGTAATTAGGTTAGAAACTATATTCACCCCTCTAGAGTTGCCACGTTGACTTTCAAATATTGTTATTAAATTTTACTGAATCTGTTGGAAAAAACTTAGTTATAACTCTTATAATCTCAAACTAAACATTCATGATTCTTGTCTTAAATTAATAGTATATTGCAATTTTTAATTGAGAGTACAAAGCATAGAGTAGAAATCAAATCTCAGTCATAACAAGAAAACACACTTTAAATACTCTTTAAAAAATTAAAGAATAAGCTTGAAAAAGAAAAATATTTGCTTGAGCTTTCTTTTAGTGAATCTAATTTTCCAAAGTTACCAATAGAGTGGTGAGAAGTAGTATTTATAGAGAGAAAAAGATAAGTGTGAGTGAAAAGAAGTTTAGCCCAAAATTTCATGTCAAATCCTCTCAAAAAAAAACATTGCATCATTTCGGTCGACCGCTGAAGTTTGGCGTTTGGTCGGTTTGATCACTCAAACTGTAGCCAATTCAGTGTACACTTAATCTAGTGGATGATTGATCATTCTTGACGTTTGATCCATGGATGAACAGTAAATTTGCCAATGGTCAAACCAGTCAATTTAAAAATTTTGGGCAATTTAACATATCTTGAGAAAAATCACACTTAATACCAAAATAAAACATGTATGCATAAGTGTGATAATGCAATACAGTGTTGATCCAACACCCTCAAAGTCGCAAAACATGATTGAAATGACTTTGAAAAAATATGAATAATTTGTGTAAATCCCTATGGTATAAAATCAAAGTTGATAAACCAAATATAATTTAAATACAATTTAAAAGATTTTGAGCATATCAATAAAACTATGTGAGAAATCATAGTTGATTTTAAATCAAAATGAATATGCGCAAATATGAAAATGCTTTCTAGCGTCAAATTAAGTTCTTTCCTTAGTTCTTCTTGCATTAATATAAGAAGTCCTAATGAATTTTGACATGTAAGCTCGTGACTTTGTTAATCTTGTATCTTCATGTGAAGTCCTTTATGCAATGTAAAAGCTTTATGACTCCTTGAATATTTGATTGTACACGTTTATTGCATATCTATTGTTACATTCCAACATTTATCCTGTAAAAAATCATGTTAGTTATCGTGTATTAATGTCTTAATTTTGTAAGCTTGTCTCAATGAAGGGAGAGAATATTACATCAAATAATACTAGTTAAAGTCAGATTTAACTGGATCTATTGGTTAGCTGAAGATAGTCTCAGTTCCAGTAAAGTTAAATCAGATTTCTAGAAATCTATTCTGTTAAATGAAGACCAACAAAGATCAGATTGAAATCGGAGCTCAAATTGAAAATCTACTTGAGATAAAAGATATCAAAGCTGGGAAGATCAATGATCCCCCAAATCTTGCCATTTGGCTAGATCCTGGCCACGGATCCACAGCAAAAGCCGTAGATCCGCGGCTCTGTTGCAATAAAAGGTGGAGGTTTTCTCCCTTTATCTTCTTACGCTCTCGCCTTCTAGCTTTTACTATAAATACCTGCCAAATCGAAGGCAAACAGGCACCATTTCGCAGAAAGTTTAGGATTAGGCTTTTTGTTTTAATTTAACTTAGAATTTTTATTTTTATTTATGTAATTTTCATTTTCTTTGTAAACTAGAGTTAGATTGAAATTCATGAGAGAAGGAGCGGAAAAACTGTATTGAGAGTGACAACAATGTTAGTTATTTATCCTTTCTTTCATCATTTTTCAATCTAAATCAAAGTTTACATTTTATGTTCTTCTTCTTTTAATTTTCTTCTTTTGGTACCAATTGCAATCCAAGTGAGTCTTATAGCATCGAAGAGCCTTGCCTTTGCGAGTGCTTCTGATAGCTCATGACGATGGGTTCTAGTCTCAGTCTGTATCATTTCATGCTTGTGTCATCTTGATGATGTAATGTGGAGAGATGGGAATCAACTCTTATGAGCTATTTGCTGATTGCCTCCACTCCAAGGTAATACCGTCGCCAAAATTCAAGGTAAGCATTCAGCCAAAAGAGGTAAGTTTTCTTTTAGATTAAACTTTTCATTTCTTAGTTTAGAACATTTCTAAAAATAAACTCTTTACTCCTTATTTCTTTAGGTTTTTTATCTTTAAACTTTACTCTTCTTTTAAAACTATTTCAAAACCATCTTCTTCTATTTTCCACTTTCTTTTCCAACTTAACATAGTTTTAATTTTCCTTTTCATTTCAAAAACAAAGCAGAACTTTTAACTAGTTTTTGTAAACTTGAATAGAACTTATCAACACGCTTTCTTAGCAGTCCTTTCTTGTGGATCACGACCCGTATAGCCACTTATTATAGCTGTAGTATTGAGAACCTAGCACGTTTCTAAATTCTATAATTCTGTGCAGGTAGACTCTCAATCAAATTTGACGCCGTTGCCAGGGAGGGACGGTAAGTTTTCTTTTTAAATTTATTTTAATGGTTAAACTTCTTCTATATTTTTATGTGCCAGGATTAATTTCAGAAAAAACACTGCAGTTGACATATAGCAACCCTGAGCCTCTGCTTTAAAAGCAGAGCTCAGGGCACCATAAATATTGTCGCGAAAACGCAACCAAAACCGTATTTGCGCGGCAACAGTGGGGGACTACTAACCTTCTTTTCTGCAGGTTGCTTGAAATTAAAAAATTAGTTTTCTGCATCTATTATTTTTCTATTTAGTCTACTGTACATACTGTATTAACCTTAACAGTAATTTGTGATTATAAATGCTAAAAAAATGGTTAGACTCTTGCATCTTAGGGCACGTGTCCAATTCATTTATCTTTTAATTACTTTTGAAGAGTGATGGAGCAAAGGTCTATGTGCATTGCATATAGTTTAGAAACATATTTTGAGTAATTTATAATGCTTAACTGTTATTTCTACGATATACTTTTACACTTGTACTAAAACGATTAAGGCTTGTTCTATAAATAGATAAGGTAGGGAGTCCTTACCCTCCTTTAACCCAGAAACCATCTCCTCACTAACCAAGCCTAACTAAAACTTAGTAAACATTGTCCTTAGGGACATCTCAGACTCATTAGGAGATTGACCTAAGGAGAAGTTGTTAGAGTTTGACTCTTGTCAATCAGTGTCTAAGACTGGAGATTAAAAGGCGAAACCCCAAAGGCTGGTGGTTTGGCTTAATTAGGTCTGTTGCTTTTGCACGGATGCCTCCCACCTATTTTGCCCCAACCTGGCTGATTAACATGTGGTCAGCTTGCTGTGATATACCTCTCATGGACAGTCACCGGTTAGGAGTCATCTAGGTCTAAGGTCTATCCTAACTTAGGCTAGATTTTT
>JAVJIF010032346.1:27500-275213 GCA_038442645.1 Agave tequilana | reverse complement strand
TTTATTGCTATTTGGTTATAATTGCTTACTTATGATTATATCATCATTATCTTTATTCAATCATTTTGAATTTAAATTGTTGTAATTAGGTTAGAAACTATATTCACCCCTCTAGAGTTCCACGTTGACTTTCAAATATTGTTATTAAATTTTACTGAATCTGTTGGAAAAACTTAGTTATAACTCTTATAATCTCAAACTAAACATTCATGATTCTTGTCTTAAATTAATAGTATATTGCAATTTTTAATTGAGAGTACAAAGCATAGAGTAGAAATCAAATCTCAGTCATAACAAGAACACCACTTCAAATACTCTTTAAAAAAATAAAGAATAAGCTTGAAAAAGAAAAATATTTGCTTGAGCTTTCTTTTAGTGAATCTAATTTTCCAAAGTTACCAATAGAGTGGTGAGAAGTATATTATATAGAGAGCAAAGATAAGTGTGAGTGAAAGAAGTTTAGCCCAAAATTTCATGTCAAAATCCTCTCAAAAAAAACATTGCATCATTTCGGTCGACCGCTGAAGTTTGGCGTTCGGTCGGTTTGATCACTCAAACTGTAGCCAACTCAGTGTACACTTAATCTAGTGGATGATTGATCATTCTTGACGGTTGATCCATGGATGAACAGTAAATTTGCCAATGGTCAAACCAGTCAATTTAAAAAATTTTGGGCAATTTAACATATCTTGAGAAAAATCACACTTAATACCAAAATAAAACATGTATGCATAAGTGTGATAATGCAGTACAGTGTTGATCCAACAACTCAAAGTCACAAAACATGATTGAAATGACTTTGAAAAAATATGAATAATTTGTGTAAATCCCTATGGTATAAAAATCAAAGTTGATAAACCCAAATATAATTTAAATACAATTTAAAAGATTTGAGCATATCAATAAAACTATGTGAGAAATCATAGTGATTTTAAATCAAAATGAATATGCGCAAATATGAAAATGCTTCTAGCGTCAAATTAAGTTCTTTCCTTAGTTCTTCTTGCATTAATAAGAAGTCCTAATGAATTTGACATTGTAAGCTCCGTGACTTTGTTAATCTTGTATCTTCATGTGAAGTCCTTTATGCAATGTAAAAGCTTTATGACTCCTTGAATATTTTGATTGTACACGTTTATTGCATATCTATTGTTACATTCCAACATTTATCCTGTAAAAAATCATGTTGTTAGTATCGTGTATTAATGTCTTAATTTTGTAAGCTTGTCTCAATGAAGGGAGAGAATATGAGAATCATTACATAAATAATACTAGTTAAAGTCAGATTTAACGGATCTATTTGGTTAGCTGAAGATAGTCTCAGTTCCAGTAAAGTTAAATCAGATTTCTAGAGATCTATTCTGTTAAATGAAGAACCAACAAAGATCAGATTGAAATCGGAGCTCAAATTGAAAATCTACTTGAGATAAAGATATCAAAGCTGGGAAGATCAATGATCCCCCAAATCTTGCCATTTGGCTAGATCCTGGCCACGGATCCACAGCAAAAGCCGCAGATCCGCGGCTCTGTTGCAATAAAAGGTGGAGGGTTTGCTCCTTTATCTTCTTACGCTCTCGCCTTCTAGCTTTTACTATAAATACCTGCCAAATCGAAGGCAAACAGGCACCATTTCGCAGAAAGTTAGGATTAGGCTTTTTGTTTTAATTTAACTTAGAATTTTTATTTTTATTTATGTAATTTTCATTTTCTTTGTAAACTAGAGTTAGATTGAAATTCATGAGAGAAGGAGCGGGGAAAAACTGTATTTGAGAGTGACACCAATTTTAGTTATTTATCCTTTCTTTCATCATTTTTCAATCTAAATCAAAGTTTACATTTTATGTTCTTCTTCTTTTTAATTTTCTTCTTTTGGTACCAATTGCAATCCAAGTGAGTCTTATAGCATCGGAAGAGCCTTGCCTTTGCGAGTGCTTCTGATAGCTCATGACGATGGGTTCTAGTCTCAGTCTGTATCATTTCATGCTTGTGTCATCTTGATGATGTAATGTGGAGAGATGGGAATCAACTCTTATGAGCTATTTGCTGATTGCCTCCACTCCAAGGTAATACCGTCGCCAAAAATTCAAGGTAAGCATTCAGCCAAAAGAGGTAAGTTTTCTTTAGATTAAACTTTTCATTTCTTAGTTTAGAACATTTCTAAAAAATAAACTCTTTACTCCTTCTTTCTTAGGTTTTTATCTTTAAACTTACTCTTCTTTTAAAACGATTTCAAAACCATCTTCTTCTATTTTCCACTTTCTTTTCCAACTTAACATAGTTTTCATTTTCCTTTTCATTTCAAAAACAAAGCAGAACTTTTAACTAGTTTTTGTAAACTTGAATAGAACTTATCAACACGCTTTCTTAGCAGTCCTTTCTTGTGGATCACGACCCATATAGCCACTTATTATAGCTGTAGTATTGAGAACCTAGCACGTTTCTAAATTCTATAATTTCTGTGCAGGTAGACTCTCATCAAATTTTGACGCCGTTGCCAGGGAGGGACGGTAAGTTCTTTTTAAATTTATTTAATGGTTTAAAACTTATTCTCTATTTTTATGTGCCAGGATTAATTTCAGAAAAAACACTGTAGTTGACATATAGCAACCCTGAGCCTCTGCTTTAAAAAGCAGAGCTCAGGGCACCACAATATTGTCGCGAAAACGCAACCAAAGCCGTATTTGCGCGGCAACAGTGGGGGACTACTAACCTTCTTTTCTGCAGGTTGCTTGAAATTAAAAGATTAGTTTTCTGCATCTATTATTTTTCTATTTAGTCTACTGTACATACTGTATTAACCTTAACAGTAATTTGTGATTATAAATGCTAAAAAAATGGTTAGACTCTTGCATCTTAGGGCACGTGTCCAATTCGTTTATCTTTTAATTACTTTTGAAGAGTGCTGGAGCAAAGGTCTATGTGCATTGCATATACTTTAGGAAACATATTTTGAGTAATTTATAATGCTTAACTGTTATTTCTACGATATACTTTTACACTTGTACTAAAACAATTAAGGGCTTGTCCTATAAATAGATAAGGTAGGGAGTCCTTACCCTCCCTTAACCCAGAAACCATCTCCTCACTAACCAAGCCTAACTAAAACTTAGTAAACATTGTCCTTAGGGACATCTCAGACTCATTTAGGAGATTGACCTAAGGAGAAGTTGTTAGAGTTTGACTCTTGTCAAATCAGTGTCTAAGACTGGAGATTGAAAGGCGAAACCCCAAAGGCTGGTGGTTGGCTTAATTAGGTCTGTTGCTTTTGCACGGATGCCTCCCACCTATTTTTGCCCCAACCTGGCTGATTAACATGTGGTCAGCTTGCTGTGATATACCTCTCATGGATAGTCAACCGGTTAGGAGTCATCTAGGTCTAAGGTCTATCCTAACTTAGGCTAGATTTTTCTTTATTTTGTTTGTTTGTTTTTGTTTTTGACATCTTTGTGATACTGTTTACAATTATAATTATTCCAATGCACATAGTGATCCATACTTCACCCCGACCTCTTTAACTAAGTATGTCGGATTTGTCTTATCCGAATCAATATATGCTCCAGTCCCAATATTATGAACAAGACTGAAACAATCATCTCCACTCTTTATGGAGTCAGTGGGGATACAACTCTCCCGAGTCATATAGTCAACCACCTACCAACATCCTGCTTAATGTACTCCTTATCAAGATCAATCCATAGAAGAAAAATCTGAATTGATTAAGAGTATAGAAGCCTTGATTGAGTCCCAAAACCAATTTCAAGACATGATGGCTCAGAATCCCATCAAATTTTTTAAATCCAAGATCCCTATTATATTTTTCAAGTCCCACAACAAGAAGAAGAACTTACTGACTTAGGAACGAGTATGAAACCCATGATTCAGTCCCAAAATGATTCCTTCAATAGGTTAGAAGCACTAATGAGTCAACTGAACAACGCATATAGGGTAGAGGAAACTCTTCCTTATCAATATTTGACCAATTCTAATTGTCCTAGCCACATTGATAAGAACCGAGATTCATGGTGTCTTGCAGACTTTAACCAGGAATCAATTCACCACAACATCTTGAACTTGATCAAGCCCAATCTTTTGACAAATTGGCAAGTTTTTCATTCAATGAGATTGAACTTAAATGTGAATGTGAACCCGATTCCCAACTTTGTGATTCAATTCTAAATTTTGAATTTATGTTGACTCCGGTATCCTTACCCAATTTGAATCCATTTCTCGAGCCAGCATTGATTTTCGTACCAATAGATTTTGAAATTGAATCACTAATTTTTGAATATTCCATTGATGGGAAAAGAATATGAATTTTAATTCTTTGATTTGGAACCAACTCTTGAACCAAAACCAACTCTTGAACCAAGTCATATTCTTTTATTGGACCAAGTATAGATCATTATAACTTCAAGATGATATTCCTAGATTGGTCATATAACAAAGATGCTTTCATGTTAGGATCCTACATGATCATAATCATATTGGGGATAATAACACTGTAAATAGAAAAGAGGTCATCAAAGGTGAGTTCCTTGATAATCACAATATTAGATTGGGAAGCAACACTTGGCCCAATCTGACCACCATCGGAACTATCACCTTAAGGTAACATTTTTCCTTCCCTTTCTTCCTTTTCATGCATTTATGCAGTCATTCATACATTGAGGACAATGTGTAATACCCCATTCTTGAAATACGTACTTAGATACGTATACTGATTTTCTGATCGTATTCTTTTGATTTTTCCTTGTATTTAATTTTTTTTATGATTGTTTATATTATCGTTTGGTATTTGGATCCGGATTTACAAATTCAGAATCAAGCTAAGTTTGAGCCGGGGACCCGATCCAGTGTATTGATCAATTTAACCTTTCTGATAGTCAGATTCATCAATTTCAGTTTTGAACATCGTTTTCTAATATTTTATAGTTTTCATGATTTTCTGGATTTTTTCCGAGTTAAATTGCAAATCTACAAAACCGGTGTCGACCAGTGCCGCTGATCGATTCTCAGATTTTTTTTTTAAATTTATAGTTGGAGTTGAATTTCTAAAAACTTCCTACAAACTATTTTTTAAATTCATATTTTTTATCAAAAATGTATTTTTGGAGATTTTTCTGAATTTATAAAATTTTGCCTGATTTGGTGTCAGCCAGTATCGCTGGTCGATTCCAGAATTTTTAGTTCACAATTAGAATTTAGTTTCTAAATTCTGCTTTCATATACTTTCTAAAATCATATTTTCTCCTTTAATGTATTTTCTGAGAATTTTCTGAATTTATCGAAGTTTAGCCGGATTTGGTGTCGACTAGTATTACTAGGATATTTCAAATTTTTAATTTGAAAATGAGATTTATTTCTAAAATTGATTTCATATTATTTCTCAAGATGATATTTTCTATCTATGAGAATTTTGGAGATTTTTCAAAATTTATTAAAATCTGGCCGAACCGATATCGACGGTTAATTTCAAGATTTTTATTTAGAAAACATGATTAAAATTTTGAAATCTTATTTTGTCATATGTCTTTAAATAATATTATTATTTTTGAGAATTAGTTTGGAATCATTCCGAGTTACTTCATTTTCGAGCTTTTCTGAAATTTTCAGAGTTTTCCTAGATACTGAAATTTTATCCAGATACTTTTCTTCTCTTTTTCCCATTTTCTCTCTCCTCTCCAGACACGAGGCTCTACCAGAGGCAAGTCTGATTTTTGATGCAGAGATTCTTTTTCTCTCTCCACATTTAAGATTCCCTTTCTCTGTCTGCATTTAATTTGTTTCAAATCCATCACCATCTGTCAAATCCCACTCTCTCTCTTTGCTAACACAATACTCGCGTTTTTCTCAGACGTAAAGCTCAACTCCGCATCTGGCTCAGTTTGGCCTAGATGCGAGTCTTATTTGAGTGAGACGCGGTCTCATTTATGTGCAATGGCAAATTTGTAATAATCATAACTTCTCACATATATAAGCACCCCTTTTTCTCTCTTCCTTTTCACTTCACCCTTTTTTTTCCTTCTTTCTTCATTACCAGCGACAGAATGGCTGCTCATCAACCGGGAACCATGCCCCTCCTTGGCTAGCCACCCTCTCCATCATCTCCACCACCAATTCCTCCTCCATCTCCTCCTCCATTCTATCAACAACAACTACCATATCCCACCTCCATCTTCACCATCTTCTTCTTCTTTTTCCACAAAAATAACCCATTATCACAAAACTTTATCACCATTTTCACCACCACCTACACCACTTTGGCCACCAACAACCCCACCATATTCTTCTCCTCAGAATACTCTTCCTAACAAACTATCCGTCGCTCTCCGAGGCACCTTTTCAGAAACTCCAAAAATTCCAAATTCAATTAGACTTGCACCACCATTGGCCTGGGCTTGGGGCGGCCGCCCATGGCCGCCAGCCACCTCCGGCCGCCGGCGACATCGATCAGGCTTGGACGGCCAGCCGACCATCCTTTTCCCCCTTCTGCCTTCTTTCTTTCCTTTCTTTTTTCTTTCTTTCATTTCTTTCTTTCTTTTTTTCCTTTTCTTTCTCTTGTTTTCTTTTCACAGTCTCTCTCTCTCTCTCTCTCTCTCTCTCTCTCCCCCCTCTCTTTCTTCTCTCTGATTTGTTTCTCCCTCTCTCTCCTGCCCTCTCTTTCTCTCTCTACTGTATTCTCTCTCTTTCTCTCTAGATTTTCTCTCTCAAGCTCTCTCTTTCTCTCTCATCTCTCTTATTCTCTTTTTCTCTCTAGCTTCCCCCTCTCTTGGTTTCCCTCTCTCTATCTCTCTCTTTAACGTGACTCTCTCATTGGATCACCAGACGCGGAGCTCATCCCCGCGTTCCTACATTTTCATAATGTAATCCTCGCGTTCTTGTGTCAATGTGACACGGGGCTCATGCCCGTGTCTGCGTTCTTCTCATGCTATGGCTAAACACGGAGCTCACCCCCGCGTCCAAGCACTTCCTTAATGCAATCCTCGCGTTCTAGTGTCAACACAACGCGGAGCTCATGCCCACATCCGCGTTCTTCTCGTGTCCTGGCTTAAACGCGGATCTCGAACACTGTGTTTACAGTATCTACGTAACGCAACTCTCGCATCTACAACCCCCGCATCTTCATTCTCTCTCCTTCTGGTCCCTTCTCTCTCCTCATCTATATAATATTATATTTATTATATTTGATCACGTTCAAGCATTGGTTACCTGAAGTTCCAGAGTTCTGGATTTCACGGAGTATTCAGATGTTTTAGGCGAGTGTCATTGCCTCATTTTGGGTTTTCGCTTTGTCGGGTCGACTTGTATTTATCTTGTATTTGAGTTATATTCGTGTTTTGATTGGGCTGTGCCCTTATATGTATATATGGCCGAGTGCCCAATTTTGTACACGTATATGCCTGTGACGAATGTTTGTACTAGGGTCCCCTAGACTTTCTAGCTTCGCCTAGAAAGGCGTTTACTACTAAACACGCTTAGGCGGAACTCTGTCGGATTTTACACTCGCATCTTAAGCCAAGTCGTTCCCGAGTTTCACTAGGTGGTTAGTGATTAAACACTGTTCGTTGATCTTGTCCTCAGCCTTGCTTAGCTCTGCTTGATGCTCGCTCTCTTACTTCACCGTTTATCTGCTTGATGTTTAACAATTCTTTTATCGATGATTGTGAAGAGTTTGAAACCTTGACTTGATCCATTTTCCAAAATTATATTCTTTTCCTGAATAGTGATATCTATTATGCTTATTACTTGATATGCCATTACTTGACACCTGACTCCTGCATGCTACCACCTGACACTTGTTTGATATCATTTATCACCTGCCTCCTGACATGTTATTGCTTGACCATGATTATCACGTTTACGGAATCCTGTCTCTATATCCTGTATTATATACAGTGATCTGAATCTATAATACTAATATACTCTTGTAACTCATGAACTTGTGCTGCTCTTGTTATCCCCGTAAATACGATAATTACTTAATAATAAATTATAAAAAATAACTTACATCGGGTAAGGGAGAACTGATGCAATTCAAGTGGTGAATATGTTATAGTGGTATTAGGAATGTTGTGCAACTCCAAATTCTAGATCTACCTGAGGGCCTCTAGGAATTCGAGGGAGCGCCGACTCCCAACCTCCTATTATATTCCTGATTGGTCATAATATAAGACCCACCTTCCTTTTTCCTAGCGGCAGGTTTCTGTCAACACCGAAACATCCTGGGCTGTGGTCCCGGGTATGTACGAGGCCTACTATAAATATAACACATTAGTTTCATCATCAGTTCCAATAATAACTCGACTTACTCATATATGGATGTATGTGTGTTTGGGACGCTAGGGCATATACCTAGATATATGGATAGGACTAGTAATAATAATAACAAGATGCTAATCAATAATTTGTCATGTTGTTTTGCAATTTTGGTCGTATTAACTTAGCTTACAATGACATGAGATGTGTGGTATATAGATGAAGGTTTTCTTGTTTGGATTATTCCTTCGACGTACTTATCTCACGAAATCGTTAACTGAGTTTGTACTGCTGGTCTTGCCGTATTTGCTTTTATTGGGTTTTATTCGGATTTTCAGTTTTACTATTATTATTATTATATTATATATTCCTAGCTTTACCCCCCGGTGTGCTACTTTACTGATCTCCTACTATTACCATATTGTACACAGCCTGTCTCTTGCCTGATATTACATTTGTATTACTATACTTAATCTCCTGACTTACTTATTCATTGATTTATATGGATACCTAGTTACCGTATAATCTCCTGATGATTCATACTGTTCTCTTTAGCTATTATTGCGGACATCTCAGGTTGTGCGTACTTAGTCGATGGAGACATGAGGTATATGGTATATAGATAAGGGTTTCTTGTTTGGACTATTCCTCGATGTTTCAATCTCATTAATCTATGTACAAGCCCGTACAACTAGTTTTGTCACTTCTATATATCTCATTACTTGATGCTCTTTCATGTTTCTGTATACCTGTACTCACGACACAGTTTTCAATGCATGCTTTCTGTACTCCCGATTTATCGATATGGTGTGCTTATTCTTGCATGCCACTTGGCATTCACCATACTGATTAGTGTTTATATTTGCATCTTTTTCATCACATTTTCATATTTATCTTAATAAAATTCTATTTATTAATGGGTTATTCTCCTTGTTTCTAGGTCCATGGCTTGAAGAAAAGAAGAAGCCCAAAACTCTAACATATTTGAGAATTTTTTAGAGCCAAGAAGAAGCCCACACTTGAAGCCCAAATCTGCTAAACTAGAGAGCAAAAGTCAACATATTTAATACGCCAACAGGCCCCTCTCCCTGGCACCAGTATGCACGCACTGGCGCTGGCAGACTGGAGCCAGTTTGGCCGCGGAAATGCGGCTTGGGCCGCGTTTTTGCAGCCATCCTGGCGTCGCTCTACCCGCGCCAGGGGCCATACTCCCACTCTGTCCCCCCATGCTCCTATGCCTATAAATACTCTGCAAGATTTTTAGAGAAGGAGATATCCAGAGAATAGAGAGTTCATGCTAGTTTGTTGTTGTATTTTCCTTTGTTTTCTTGTATTCTCTCTTTGTTTCTTGCATTAGGTTAGCCATTAGAGAGTATGTGTGTGTGTGTGTGTGTGTGTGTGTGTGTGTGTGTGTGTGAGAGAGAGAGAGAGAGAGAGAGAGTGAAGCTTGTATTTTGAAGATGACAATCAAATACAAGTGAGGTTCTTCCTTTACCACATTGTTCTTTATGTTTTTACCTTGCTTTTACTTGCACTAGTTTAGTATGTTTTCTCTCCTTTATCTTCTCTTTTGTTTTCATTTACTATGGTCTAACTAACTTCTTTATAGCATGGCTAAATAACTACTAACCCACTAATCTCTAGTAACTTGCTTGAACAACCTAAATAAATCAATAAGAGTTAAATAAGCCTTGTAAAACAAAGCGATCATATCTTACAATGAGGGTTTTAACTCTAACTTACTAACAAGTAGACTCACTTTCTTATTTCATACTTGACATATGAGTTTTTGATGATTTTTAGAAGTTGTTAACTCACTTGTGTTTGTAAGTTAGTGGAACTCCCATGCATCCTTGCCGATACAATAGTGCACTTGTTTCTTCCTCCATGTTCGCCTTCAAATGAATCTTGATGGAGGAATGTTCATGTTTCGTCGTGTGAAGAAAGGTGATAGGAGGAACTTTCATTCGATCTACCACGTGAAAAGTTCTTGTACACAAGGTTTGTAATTGCCTATGATCCATTGTGAGGCTATGTCTTAAAAAAGCTTGAGGTTAGTTGGAGCAATTAGTAGAAGGTTAGCCATGCATCTTTTTCATCTCTAAAAATACAAAACACTTTCCAACACTAAAATATTTCAAACCATTTCTACAATATTTCTTGTCTTTCTTTCAATTCATTCTTAAATGAAGAAACATCTTTTCTATGAACAAAGAAGACCGTACATCAAGCTTCTATCACCCCCCTCCATGTGGATACGACCCTTATAGCCACTTTGCTATCACGATAGAATCGCTAAATCTGTAACATCAACCATCACTCTTTTATCTCTTCTTGTGCATGATTTTTAGCGATCACATACCATTCGTTGGGGAGTTCTGACTATCCTGAATCCTCATGTCTAGATCTTAGTGTTTGGAGCTTGTGGATTCTTTCGGTTGTTGATCAGAGTGGCGCAGCGGAAGCATGGATCATCGGCAGACCATTTGAAGCCTCATCCTTCCAGGCCCCCATGCTCAGCTCTAGTGTTTTCCTGTTATGATTCTGAGCCTCCTTTTGTATAGTTCATAATTGTATATCTCTTTGTATTCTCGTGTTTGCCCCTGTTGGTAATGTAATGTTCTTGTAACATTGTGCCACATCCTATGATAACTTTGTAATTGTACTCATATATTAGAATGTATAATGCACCACGTACTTTCATACTCTGATTCTTATCTATACTGATGCTTAGTGTATATATGTGAGGATATTTCTTACCTACGTATATACGTCGCAGTAACGCTCTGTACCCTTGGGGCCGGGGCGTTACATGGTGGTATCAGAGCTTAGGCTCTCACATCCTCAGTACTACCAGTTGGTAAATTAATGATAAAGAAATTTGCAACTGGAATGCATGAGTCCTGGTTATACAATCCAACCACAAGTGCAGAGTTATCTATTTCTTCTTGATTATCTTTCCCTTCATTCCTGTATCCCCTCCATTTTCACTATTCCAGTTTTCATTGTCTTTATACCAACTTAAGATATGGGTAAACTAATAAGGTGGTGACATGTTAGATGCAGTTCCCACTCACCTTATTCTTGTATTCTTTGATTCTGGTGCATCATGTTATCTTATATCAGTCAGTTTTTTGGCTCGCATTCTATGTATAGATGCACCACGGAGATAATAGGAAGTTGGGCAGTCATCACTTATTTAATCAGATAGACTGTAGCACGACACGAGGAGTATCGGTATGAACGGTTTTTCAAATTCAGAACTTCTGTCAGCCAGAGTTGTGGTATTTTCTATGTTATTCCAGTAACAATCTTTGTCTTTTCTATCGACTTCACTGAGCTCAGCCATAACATCCTATAGTCTTTATGGAATTGATGAGCCACGGACCTCACTAGCCTCGCCAAGCGAGAGTCGTGTTCTAGCCACACGAGCTCAACCAGGAGTGGGCTTTGTTGCACCCTGACGCTTAACATTTAGCGCTGTGTTACGCGCTGACTTCGCCGTGAGAGCTTCGCTAAGTACGAGTTTCGTAGAGCGTTAGCTCCACCGCACCCTAGTGCTAAGCATCTGGCGCTGTGTTTACGCAATGGCCCCACCTGGTCCTGACTTCGCATGTGGCTAGTTCCGTCAGAGTTTAGTACTCTAGCCTCGTTCCCCGAGTTTCTTCTGCTTAATATATTTCATGGATTTAACAAACCAGGTTTTCTCGCTGCATAATGACCAACTTGTCATGATCTTTATTAACGATCTATTCGGCCAATCTTACCGGACTTAAGTATTCTCGAAGTGTTTAATCTGCAGTCGGGTTATCCTCTGAGAGAAGTTCTTATAAATTCTAGGTCATACAGTTCAGAGTAATCGATGACCAGTATTCAGGACTTGTTATTATCAGTTGTTCTTAATTTGTAAATCCATGATTAATCTATCGGTTCTCTCTATCTATAATATTATAGTCTTCTTATGGAGTGGTAGGAACTGGTTGAACATTCGGTAGTCTCATCAATACACTCTTCATCAGGAACCACTTCACGACCAGCAAAGTAAGTATGTATTCTGAATAGGTAAAGTTTCTTATTCTTGGGTTATGTCATTTCAGAAAGAAGTTATCTCTGTCTATTCTAGCAGAATCCAGGCAGTTAAAGTTTGGTCAGTTCTTATGTTAGCTCCCTTCATATTATTTAGAATGGTCAGTGTACAGAAGTTCTAGCAGATATTTCTATGAGAGGATAGTTCGGCTACATTATATCCCAATTATTATTGTATCTGACAGAAACACGAGATTCAAATCACGGTTCTATTGAAGTCTTCAGAAAAGTTAAGGTCTCTTCTTCTATTCAGTCTATCTTATCACTCTCAGACAGACCGAGCAATCCAATCAGACCATTCAGATTCTAAATTTTCTTCGATAGATAGAATTCTCTTATTAATAGTTATCAGATCAGTAATAATAAGACACCGTCCGAAGTTTTTATACGGTAGGAAGTGCAGAAGATGTTTAGGTCCAGAGTTATCGATCGGTAGAGTCGTAAACATTACCCTTAGTTATTCATATCTTAATTGGTATATCCCCTGTCCCTATCTTTCCTGTGTTCATCTTCCCCTTATCGAAATTTCGAGGATAAAGTTATTGTAAGGTAGGTAGAATGTAACACCCTATTCCCGAAATACATACTTAGATACGTATTCTAATTTCTGATCGTATTCTTTTGATTTTTCTTGTATTTAATTTAATTTTATGATTGTTTTATATTATCATTTGGTATTTGGATCTGGATTCTCGATTCAGAATCAACCCGAGTTTCAGCCAGGGACCCGATCCAATGTATTGATTGATTTGACCTTTTTGATAGTCATATTTGGTCGATTTTAGTTTTAAATATTGTTTTCTAATATTTTAGATTTTTTATGATTTTCTGAAAATTTTCCGACTTAAATTACAAATCTTCAAAACCGGCGTGACCAGTGACGCTGATCGATTCTCGAGTTTTTAATTCACAACTGGAGTTGAATTTCTAGAAACTACTTTTATACTATTTCTTAAAATCATATTATCTAAATGCATTTTTTGAGAGTTTTCTGAATTTATCAAAATTCCGTTTGATTTGGTGTCGGCCAGTATCGCTGGTCGATTCTAAGATTTTTAGTTCACAATCAGTATTGAGTGTCTAGATTTTGCTTCACATTACTTTCTAAAATCACATTTTTCTCTTTTAATGTATTTTCTGAGAATTTTTTTGAATTTATCAAAGTTTAGCCGGATTTGGTGTCGTCGGTATCGCTGGGAGATTTCATGATTTTTAATTTGAAAATAGTATTTTATTTCTAAAAATTGATTTCATATTATTCCTCAAGATGATGTTTTCTATCTCTAAGAATTTTTGGGGACTTTCGGAATTTATCAAAATCCGGCCAGTGTAGACCAGTATCGACGGTTGATTTCAGAATTTTATTTTGAAAACAGAATTGAATTTCTAAAATCCAATTTCTCCATGAGTCTTGAAATAATATTATTATTTTTGAGAGTTTTTTGGAATCATTCCGCTTACTTCATTTTCTGAGCTTTTCTCAAGTTTTCGGTGTTTTCCCAGGTACCAGAATTTTATCCAGATTTTTTATTTCTCCTTATCCCATTTTCTCTCTCCACTACAGACACGAGGCTCAACCAGAGGCGGGTCTGATTTTTGTCGCAGAGATTCCTTTTTCTCTCTCCGCATTTAATTCCTTTCAAATCCGTCACCATCTGTCAGATCCCACTCTCTCTCCTTGTTAACGTGACGTTCGCATTTTTCTCAGATGCAGAGCTCAACTCCGCGTCTGACTCAGTTTGGCCTAGACGTGAGTCTCATTTGAATACAATGCGGGTCTCATTTATGTGCAGTGGTAAATTTTTAATAATCATAACTTCTCATATATATAAGCACTCCCCTTTTCTCTCTTCCTTTTTCACTTCACCTTTTTTTACCTTCTTTCTTCATCACCAGCGGCAGCAATGGCTGCTCCCAACTAGCCATCATGTCCCTCCTTGGCCAGCCACCCTCTCCACCATCTCCGTCATCACTTCCTCCTCCATCTCCTCCTCCATTCTAACAATGACAACTACCATATCCCACCTCCATCTTCATCATCTTCTTCTTTGTTTTACAACCAAAACAATCCATTATCACAAAAAATTCATCACCATTTCCACCACCACCTACACCACCTCGGCCACAACAACCCTGCCATATTCTTCTCCTCGGAAATACTCTTCCTAACGAACCTATCCGTCGCTCTCCAAGACACCTGTTCAGAAACTCCAAAAATTCCAAATTCAACTAGACTTGCATCACCATTGGCTTGGGCTTGGGACTGCCGCCCATGGCCGCTGACCACCTTCGGCCGCCGGCAACTGCCAGCCAGGCTTGGCCGGCCAGCCGACCATCCTTTCTCCTTCTCCCTTCTTTCTTTCCTTTCCTTTCTTTCTCTTTCCTTTCTTTCTTTCTTTCCTTCCTTTCTTTCTCTTGTTTTCTCTTCACAGTTTCTCTCTTTCTTTCTCTAGCTATTATCTCTCTTCTCTCTCTCTTTCTTTCTCTCTAATATGTTTCTCCCTCTCTCTTCTCCGCCCCTTTCTCTCTCTACTGTATTCTCTCTCTAGATTTTCTCTCTCTTGCTCTTTTTCTCTCTCCTCTCTCTCTCATTCTCTTGCTCTCTAGCTTTCCCTCTCTCCCTTGGTTTCCTCTCTCTATCTCTTTCTCTTTAATGCAACTCTCACGTTGGGTCACCGGACACTGAGCTTATCCCGTGTCCTGACATCTTCATAACGTGATCATCGCGTTCTTGTATCAACGCGACGTGGCGCTCATGCCTGCGTCCACGTTTCTCATCATACTATAGCTAAACGCGAAGATCACCCCCACGTCCAAGCACTTTCTTAATGCGATCCTCACGTTCTAATGTCAACGCAACGTGGAGCTCATGCCCGCATTCGCGTTCTTCTCGTGTCCTGGCTTAAATGTGGATCTCAAACCCCGTTGTGGAATCTACGTATCACGACTCCCGCGTTTGCGACCCTCACGTCTTCATTCTCTCTTCTTATGGTCCCTTCTCTCTATTTCTCTATATATTATATTTATTTTATTTGAACACATTCAAGTGTTGGTTACCTGAAGTTTCAGAGTTCCGGATTTCAGGTCATATTTAAATGTTTTAGGCGAGGTCCACGCCTCGTTTTGGGTTCCTCGCTTTGTCAGGTCGACTTGTATTTATCCTGTATTTGAGTTATATTCGTATTTTGTATTGGGTTGTGCCCTTCTATATGTATATGGCTAAGTGCCCAGTATTGTACATGTGTATGCCTGTGACGAATGTTTGTACTAGGGTAGTTTATTTTCTGTACATATACCATGCTTGTGATATATTTTTTTTTTGATTTATACCATTCATGGTCGACCCTTTGTGGTCATTTAGCCTCCAGGCTTAACCTCTCTGAGGTTATTAAAGTCCTCTGGACTTTCTAGCTTCGCTTGGAAAGGCAGTTCAATACTCAGCGTTTTACCACTAAACACGCTTAGGTGAAACTCTGCCGAATTTTACACTCACATCTTAAGTCGAGTCGTTCCTGAGTTCTACTTGGCAGTTAGTGATTAAACATTGTTCGTTGACCTTGTCCCCAGTGATGTTATTCATTTTTGCATATTTACCACATCCATACCATGCATATTGTAAATAAAAATGTAATGTTTTAATCTTTTTCTCTCTATTTTTGCAGGTCCATATTCTAATAGAGAAAAGGCCCAAAATCCCTTTAATTATCAGAATTAAAGGAGAATAAAACAAAGCCCAAAAGAGAGCCCAAAGGTTGAGGCCAGGATCTGGAGATATCCACGCACCAGCTCAGACTTCCAGAAGGTCCACGTGGCTAACAACCAACGAGAAAATCGCAACAGAAATCTCGGCCTCAACGGCCAAGATTCTGCCGCATATCCACGGCAACTGCCGCAATTCTGCGGCAGTTACAAGGCCGTTGAGCCCGAGATTCTCTCCAACAAACCTGGGTTCTAGAGGCTTCTCTCTGAGGCTATAAATACACCACAGGGCCTTTGCAAAAACCAGAGGAGAGAGGAGAGAATAGAGAAAGAGATTGTATTTTGATTTTTCTCTAGGTTTTATTTCTCTTAGTCTTCTTCCTCCCTAGAAATTTTGCAAAAAGAGAGATTGTGAGAGAGAGAAAGCTTCTGTAAATCAAGGTGTGACAACTTGTGAAGCAAGGTTTAATCCAATCTCCTTTCTCTACTTGAGCATTTTCTATTACTTTACTTGCATTCTTTAATTCAAGCTTTACTTTCATTGCACTCTTATTCATGAATTGCTTTTCTTTTCTTGTAATGGCTAGTAGCTAATTCTTCTAACATGACTAGCTAACAACTAATCTTGCTTAACTTCTAACTCTTGGGTGAATGCAAATTCTTCATCTTGCAATTGTTGAGTCTTCTTCATCCCCGATGGGTTACTTTCATGCTTGGCAATTTCTTGTTGTAATTCTCCATATGATTCATGTGTGCCTCATTTAGAGCCTTGTCTTTAGAACAAGTGCCTTGATGGAACATGGAGATGGATCACCAACCATATGCTATTGTTGTACAACTTCTTTACTTCAATTAATGAATATTGTATCTTCTTCCTTAGCATCCCTTGAGTGGCAACTCTTTGATTCCACCATTGAAAGTCTATCTTGAAGGCCTATGACATCAATGAGGCTACAAGACAATTCAAGAAGATCACCCGTCAATCAAGTGGGAAAGTAATTAGACCAACACGCAAGACAAACATATGCCGATGAATCAACATGAGGCAAGCATCACCCTAACAGAGATTAGTAAGTTAGCAAGTTAGTAATGTTAGCTAGTCATGGCCTTTCTCATCTAAAAGTCTTCTACAAGTTTTCATTCTTTTAGTATTAATTCCAAAGCAAATCTTGTCTTCAATTCTTTTCATTTTATTTTCATAGTTTTCATTTCATGTACAAACCAACCACCAATTCTTTCATTTCTTTTCCATGTCTTTTGCATTCTTTTAAAACAAAGAAGAACTTTCATTTTCTATCTTCACATTAAACCGTAAAGCTTCCATCGTGAGCTCTCCTTGTGGATTCGACCGTATAGCTTGTGCTACTACGGTGATTTGGAAAGGATACATCAATCATTTTAAATACATTGTGGAGTGATCAAGCACCTAAGGTTGACTCTAAAACTTCTCTTCTTTTATTGAATATTTGTGCAATCTACCACACTATCTTTTTCCTAATCAAATTTTTGGCGCCGTTGCCGGGGAGAGCAACGGTTTTTGATTTCAAGTGAAGAACTAAACGAATCTTCTTCTCTGTTGCAGGTTACAGGTGAAGAAACAGGAAATTTGCATTGCAGTGACATATAAGTGGCTCTGGGCTTCTGCTCTTGAAAGCAGAAACCAGTTGCCCTCTGAAAATTGCCGCGATTCCACGGCCAAAGCCGCGGATCCGCGGCAAGGAGGAGTGAAACTACTGACCAAATTTCTGCAGGGTTGCTTGCTCTGCAAAATACAGCTGCTGCAATACTTAAATTCTTGTATGCTTCACCTTATGCCTGCTAATAATCAATAGTAAAAAATTTGTTGCAAAGTTAAAAATTAATTAGACATTTGCATTTCTAGGCACGTGTCTTTTCAATTCTTTTACTTTACTGTTGAAGAGTGCTGGATGCAAGGTACGTGTGCATTGCATATTGAATAGGACTCACTCCTTGTTTGATTTTAATTGCTTTGAGTGAACCTTGTCTGCTTATAATTGTACACTTGCACCAAACTGATTTTAAGGGCATCACCCATAATTAAGATAAGGTGGGGGATTTCATCACCCTTTCCTTAGCCCGAAAATCATTTCCAAGCACTCACAATCCCAAGCTTGTAATAAAATCTGATAGACGTTGGCCTTAGGGACATCCGGACTCACTTAGGAGATTATCCTAAGGGGAAAAGTGTTGGAAATTGACTTTTGCAAAATCAGTGTCTAGGAAAGGGATTGAGGGCCGAAAACCCGAAGGTTGGTGGTTACTTAATTAAGGAACGTCTTTGATGGAAAACCTCCCAACAACCTTGCCCTGACCTGGCTGATTAGCTTGTGGTCAAAGTCTACACTAAACCTCCCGTGGACGATCTAATCAGTTAGGAGTCGTCTAGGTCCAGGAATCCTAGATAGCTTGGATTGATTTTTTCTTTTATTGTTTGTTATTTTCATTTTTTTCTCGCTTGTGTGATCGGTGCACGTTGACTGTAATTGTGTATGCAAGAGTGGTACCGGGATCCAAATTCTGCTAAGCTAGTGAGAATTTCTACACTTGCACATACACCACTCGACACATTCCCAATCATGGAAAACCACACTTCGTTGCAAGACAAGTTCTACCCGATTCGCACATCACTTCCATCATGCATTCTTCTCCCCACAACAATGGAAATTAATTTGAGCTGAAGCCACAATTCATAAATAACTTCCTCGATTTCATGGCTTAGAATCTGAGTATGCGTATTTCTTCATTCGAGAGTTTGAAGAAGTATGCGTAATGATGAGGATTCTCAATTGACCGAGGACGCTGTTAGGTAAGGTTCATACCTTTTACGTTAAAAGACATCGCTAAGAAATGGCTTTACAATCTTCCCGCCAGTTCGATTTCTTCATGGATGATTTTGTAAAAGTCTTTCTTAAGAAATTCTATCCCATCCACAAGATAGCCCTCATGAGGAAAAACAAAATGCAATTCAAGCAGGAAACTAATGAACCATTCTGGAAGTATTTCGAATGCTTCAAAGACCTTCTAACCCTTTGTCCCCATCATGGTATAGAGAAATGGCGTCAGTGCCAAATTATCTATGATGGACTGGATTACCAAACGAAAACACTCCTTGAAACCATGTGCCAAGGAGAATTTTTAAAGAAAAATGAAGACCAGGGTGGGATCTCTTTGAAGCCTTAGCCGAAAACGATTCAGTGGGAGTCATGTCCTGACAAACCCACTCCCACCACTTTCAGAACCGGTATGCATTCCATCGAGTCCTCTATAACTGCCGAGGCCAAGAAACACAACTGATGAGGAGGATAGAACTGCTTGAGTCTAGGGATCTTCTGCTGTTAACCAGGTCAACCCATCACCTGTGGCCAGTCCATCACCTGTGGTCAACCCGGGTTGTACCTATTGTCATGATCTTAATCATCTGTTTGAGGAGTGTCCTGTATATCAAACTCAAATATTTTAGGAGAGTACGAATGCCGCATACACCAGACCCACTTACAATCCTTACTCCAAAACATACAATCCGGGATGGCGAAACCATCCAAACTTTTCTTGGAGTCAGTCTGGTCCTGAGCAGCCGAGGCAACCATTTCCACAACAATACCCTGCTCAGTCTCATCCACCAACTTACCACCAGAACCCACCAAATGTCCATTCATACCAAAGTCCACCAAGATTCAGTCATACCAAAATCCAGTACCTTACCCAGCAAACTTTCAGCCCCCGTATCAGCATCATCCACCACAAAATCCTTCAGACAAAAGAATTTCTGATTTGGAGAAAATGATAGAGACCTTATCCAAGACCCAAGCTTCAATGATGAACAATCAGCAGCAGGACATGAACAAATTGCAAATCCAGATAGGGCAGTTGGCTAACTCTCTGAATGAACGACAAAAAGGAATGCTACTAGCCAACCAGTGCCCAATCCCAAACTCACTTTCCCCTGCACGAAGTTGAAGACTTGGGCCCCAGCCAATGCCAAGCTATTCAAATCCTTAGATCTGGAAAGCATGTAGATAACAAGGTTTCAAAATCAGCCCACCAAATCTGTGTCAAAGCCACCACAGTCTGTTCCAATCCAACCCATTCAAGACAATCCTTCTTCAAGCACACAACCCTCCACTTCCTAGTCCAAAGGAAAAGAAAAGATTGATGAGCAAACATACAAGCCTGTTGTACAATTCCCAAATAGGCTCACAAATCAAAAGATGAATGCTCACATGGAGAAGATAAGAGAGATATTCAACCAAGTCCAAATCAATGTCCCTCTCCTTGATGCCATACAACAAGTTCCATCCTACGCCAAATTTCTAAAAGAAATGTGCACCAAGAAGAGAAAAGCAAATGTCCCTAAAAAAGTCTTCCTGGCTTCCAACATCAGTGAACTGCTCAATGGTCCGATCCCTGTGAAATACAAAGACCCAGGGAGCCCAACTATTTCTTGCATCATAGGACAGACCACCATAAATAGGGCTTTGCTTGACTTGGGCGCGAGCATCAATCTTCCCCCTTTTCCGTGTATCAGCAATTAGGTTAGGCAACCTTCGTCCGACCCAAATGACGATACAATTGGCTGACCGCTCTATAAAGATTCCCAAGGGGGAGATTACAGATGTTTTAATACGGGTCGGGGAATTCATTTACCCCGTAGACTTCATCGTTCTTGAGACACAACCCATACAAAATCACAGAGCACAAACACCTGTCATTCTCGGACGTCCTTTCTTAGCCACCGCAAACGCGATCATCAACTGTAGAAATGGCTCGATGCGTCTAACCTTCGGAGATATGACAAAAGAAGTGAATGTTTTCCATCTGGGAAAGCAACCTAGGGATTTGGACAATGATTCTTTTGAAGTGAACTTGATAGAAGGTTTAACAAGTGAACATGATGAGGAGGTTGAGTATGAGTCTGAAGAGGAATTTGAGTTGGAGTCTGATGACTTCAACCTTGATCAGATTGTTGAGTCAACTGTTGAATGGGCTACTAATTCCACCCCTATTCTTCCTTTGCACCAAGAACAATCAGTGATAGATCCTGTCCCTTCTTCTGAGCTTAAGGTTCTTCCCGACCATCTCAAGTACAAGTACTTGGATGAGAAGGAATCCTTTCCTGTAATCATTGCATCCGATCTCACTAAACAACAAGAAGAGGATCTTCTTTCTGTGTAAGAGAAAATCGGGAAGCCATTGGTTGGACCATGGCTGACATCAAGGGGATTAGTCCTTCCATAGTTCAACATCGGATCATTTGACGGAAGATGCCAAGCCAAAACGAGACCCACAGTGTAGACTAAACCCAATCATGCAGGAAGCCGTTAGAGATGAGATCTTGAAAACTGTTAGACAATGGGATTATCTATCCCATATCCAATAGTCAGTGGGTAAGTCCAGTTCACACTGTGCCCAAGAAAGCAGGATTTACTGTGGTAGAAAATGAGAAGAAAGAATTGATACAAACACATCTTCCAACGAAGATTCGAGTTTGTATCGATTACAGAAAGTTGAACACTGCCACACGTAAAGACCACTTTCCTCTTCGTTCATTGACCAAATGCTCGAGAGATTAGCGGGACATGAGTACTACTGTTTCCTGGATGGATATTCAGGATATAATAAATCCCGATCGCTCCCGAGGATCAAGACAAAACCACCTTCACCTGTCCTTTTGGAACATTTGCATACCGAAGGATGCCCTTCGGCCTATGCAATGCTCCCGCAACGTTTCAACGTTGCATGCTGAGCCTTTTTTTATACATGGTGGAGAAATTCCTGGAAATTTTCATGGATGATTTTCGATTTACGGTGATTCCTTTGAACAATGCTTGCACCATTTGAAGCTGGTTCTACAACGCTGTATGGAGAAAAATTTGACACTTAACTGGGAAAAGTGTCACTTTATGGTCAAGCAAGGAATCGTTCTTGGGCACAAAGTTTCACATATAGGAATCGAGGTGGACAAGTCTAAAGTGGAAGTCATAACAAAGCTCACTGAACCAACATGCTTAAAGGACATTAAATCATTTTTAGGGCACGCCGGCTTCTATAGACGATTTATTCAAGGGTTTAGCAACATTGCAAGACCTTTGACAAATCTCTTAGGAAAGGATGTACCGTTTATATTTGATGAAGAATGTCAAAAATCATGGAAGGAGCTAAGAGTAGACTTGTCTCAGCACCTATCATTTCTGCACCTGATTGAACCAATCCTTTTGAGATTATGTGTGATGCCTCGGACTTTGCTATCGGCGCTGTTATGGGCAGCGTATTGATACTAGGCAACACGTAATTTATTATGCTAGTAGAACGCTGAATGAAGCCCAACTCAATTATACAACTACTGAAAAGGAATTTTTAGCTGTTGTCTTTGTGTTGAAAAAATTTTGCCAATATCTGCTAGGGTCCAGGACGATTATTTTCACTGATTATTCCGCCCTAAAGTACTTAATGCAAAAGAAAGATGCTAAGGCAAGACTTATTCGATGGATACTTCTTTTGCAAGAGTTTGATCTGGAGATAAAGGATAAAAAGGGCGTTGAGAATGTGGTAGCTGATCACTTGTCTAGAATCCCAAATGCACCAAAGGAGAGAATACCAATTAATGACGATTTCCCTGACGAACACATTTTTGTGATGTGTGGAGAGCCTTGGTATGCTGACATAGTGAATTACCTTGCTACCAGGCAAATACCTTCTCATTGGTCAGGCCAGGAAAAACACCGTTTCATACATCAAATACGGTTCTTCTCTGGGATGAACGTATTTATTCAAATATTGTCCTGACCAGATAATACGAAGGTGTCTTCCTGAGGATGAACATCAGAGTGTTTTGACATTTTGTCACAAGCTAGCTTGCGGTGGACATTTTGGTCCACGAAAAACTGCTGAGAAAGTACTTCAGAGTGGATTCTACTGGCCCACTCTCTTAAGGATGCATACAATTTCTGCAAGCTATGTGATAGGTGTCAAATGACGGGTCGAATTACACGGAGAGACATGATGCCCCTTACACCCATCTTGGAGGTCGAAATTTTGACCTCTGGGGCATCGACTTTATGGGACCCTTTCCTCTGTCCTATGGTAACCAATACATTTTGGTAGCCGTAGATTATGTTTCGAAATGGGCTGAAGCAATTCCAACAAGGACAAATGACAACCAAGTTGTCATCAAGTTTTTACGAGAAAATATCATCTCTCGCTTCGGAGCCCCACGTGAGATAATAAGTGACAATGGGAGTCTTTCTGCAATCGGGCTTTTGAAGCCCTGATGCGCAAATACTCTATTTCTCACAAATTATTCACGGCATACCATCCTCAAACCAACGGGCAAGTAGAAGTCACGAATAGACAAATAAAACTCATTTTGGAGAAAACTGTGGACAGAACCGTAAAGACTGGTCCATCAAACTCACTGATGCCTTATGGGCATACAGGACCGCTTACAAAACTGTCCTCGGTATGTCTCCATATCGAGTTGTATTTGGAAAACCTTGTCACTTGCCTGTGGAGTTAGAACACCGAGCTATGTGGGCTTTAAAGCAGCTGAACTTGGATTTAGATAAAGCCGGTGCCTTGAGGAAGTTGCAAATATCCGAGCTAGAAGAGCTAAGAAATGAGGTATATGACAATGCTCGGATCACCAAACACAGAACCAAGCTTTTTCATGATAGATCCATTCACCGAAAATTTTTGTCTCAGGACAAAAGGTTCTGTTGTACAACTCACGACTCCACCTTTTCCTGGTAAATTGAGAACCAGGTGGTCAGGACCATACATTGTGCAAAATGTCTTCTCACACGGTGCTATTGAGATTCTTGATCCAAATAATGGCAATAAATTCACTGTGAACGGTCAACGTTTAAAGCCATTCCTTACCACTGAATTAGTGTCACAAGAAGTTCATGAATTGGGTCATTGCGACCCAGTTTATATGTGACCATTCTGTCTATACAGTCTCCCAGGTTTCCCTGTATATCATTTTTGGGACCACTTTCGTAATAAAAAATATAGAAAAAAAAATCAAAAATCAAAAATCAAAAATAATAAAAAAATAATGGTAGGACTTTTTGTGTTAATCAATAGTCCCACTCCTTCACAATCTTCATATTTCAATACTCCCCTAGGTTTGTAAATATCCCTTTCTACCTAGGGGTAAATTGGAATTTCAACTTTTCCCCTATCTATAAATATCTCTTTAACCTTACCCTTTTACCCTCACACGCAAATCCTCTCAGATCTTAACTCCTCTCCTCAAGCGCCGCCTTCAGTTTTTTCCTCTTCCACATAACCCTCCTGTTTGTCGCGATCCTGCAACCATTGCCGCAGATCTGCGGCTTCCTGCCACATCTGGAGCGCTGAAAAATTTCTGGCCGGTCGATTCCTTTCTCTGGTGGCCGATCCAGTACCACCTCTTCCAGAATCTATCACCTGTGTCTCTGAACACCTGACTTTGGATTTCCCCACGAACTCCGGGGGTGGTTTGATCTTTCCTCTCTTGATCCATTGCTTTAATTTCCACTATTACACATGGCCGTAAATCTGTTTGTGGAAAAAGATTTTTCAAAAATCTGAATGATCATGGGGGTATGGACACATATTTGTTGATCGATTACATGCATGGAATTGGTATTCTCTGGTATATGATAACAATGAGAATGATGCATATTACTGTCCTGACCTAGTCACTACATTTTATAATGCACTTGATCATGCATCTGTTAGTTATGAGACGTACCAATTCGTAGTCCATATGCCGTTTGGGGACATCTTTATCACAATTTCTCTCCTTGAGGAAATTACTAATGTCCCAAGTCACCCCCATCATAGCGACCCCTTGCCACTGATAGAGTACATGACAATCATGGGGGCTCGCTGCACAGAGCAGGACCGTGGGCTCAAAGCCAACACCACCTTTAGAAATGTGCACTGCGTTGGACGCTGGATCCAACGCAACATTTTAGGGCTTAAACATGCCACATCCTTAACAGACCAGTGTTGCAAATAATTCATGATTTGATGACTCGACAACACACGGTCTGTTTAAATAAGGCCATCTTTCACGCAATCCTTACCAATTCCTCCCGCACTCGGGGTGCCAAATATTCCCATCCCATCCTGATTACACGTCTGTGTAGGACCTTCCTACCGGATGATGTCTTTGATTCTTTTGACCGAGTGTTTGTTAATGCAGAGAGACCCACCAGTTCATATAACAGTTGTTTGCACGCGGTTTGGACACCTAGTGTCCAACCCGAAGATATACCGGTGGAGTCCTCTTCGGAGGAAAGCTTAGAGGAAGAAGATGAGCCGCAATTTTGGAGGCAGGACCCCCCATCTGATTCACGTGCCTTCATGTCCACCATCTGGAGGGGCATGAAGAAGATCTTTCGGGGGCAGGTTCGTCTTAGGAAGAAGGTAGAGGAGCAATCCTCTAGGTTGGATAGTATCGAGGGTGCGCTGAGACGATCACAGTCGGCTGGACCTAGCACCACTGCTGGTCCAAAGCGATGGAGGGAGTAGCTTCATACCTTTACCTATTTCATGCATCATTTCATCTTGCATACATTGGGGACAATGCATGAGATAGGTATGGGGGGGTAGATGCTAACCTAGGATTTTTCATTTTCTTTTTAGGTTTTTTATTTTATTTTTAGGATTTTCACTTTCTTTTTAGGTTTTTTTATTTCTTTTAGATTTTACCTTTCTTTGTAGATTTTCTATTTTCTTGTTAGATTTTATTTTTTTTAGAAAAAAAGAAAAAGAAAAAAAATTATAAAAAAAATAAAAAAGAAAAAAGGAAATTCTTGATCCATGTTTAAAGAATCAAACTTAACTTTAAGGATTAAGGAAGCTCTAAACTAAGATTTCTAATTATAAGTCGAAAAGAGGAGTTTTGTTAGATTTTTAGGTTAAGTAATAAAGGATTAGAAAAATTACTAGATTTTAATTCTTTCTTTAGGATATATACATTAAACATATTGAAGGATCAATCAAAGACTTTGTGACTTTATTTACATATATATTATATAAAAAATAAAAAATAAAAATAAAAAATATATAATAATAAAAATAAATATGTATATAAATAAATAATAATTACTTAGCCACTAATTAAGCTGGTTAGTCGTGCCTCAAGAAGCATTGCTAATCACGCCTAAAGGTGGTTAAGTCCTTAAATTCCTTCATGGCCTTTTTTACTCGAGTCCTCTAACCCTAGGGATGTTTTCTCATCTGGTGCCCTAAGACCGTCTGGTTTGGGAGTTATCGGTAAGAGGCTCGTTACAAGAGTAAATTAGAAAGCCTAAGGATGCTAAGGAAATGTAAATAAAAAAATATTATATATATAAAAAAAAATGTTATATATATTAGTAAATAAATGAACTTAGTCTAAGAAAGATCCTTCATATTTATAGATGTATATATCCTAGGATTGATGCAAAATCCGGTTTTTGATCTTTTCCCTAAAAACTTAACCTAAGATGAAAACAAAACTCCAAATAGACGCTTATATAAGGAATGACAAGTTTAGGGTAACCTGAAACCTATAACTTAAGTGAGAATCTTTAAAACATGGATCAAAATTTTCACTAACCCTTTTATTTTTCTTTATGGATTTTGTGGGTGCAATCCGCTGAAAACCCTCAGGAGACAACACTCCTCCTCTAGGGTAACCTAGAGGTTTAACGGCTTGTTGCACGTGCTCAGTGCAATCGTGTCACCTACGAAAGTGGTGTAATAAACTAGTTAGGATTTTCTTTTTCTTTCTTTTTTGCTCGAGGACGAGCAAAAGCCAGGTATGGGGGTGTGATTGTTATGCATTTTTGCATATTTTACCACATCCATACCATGCATATTGTAAATAAAAATGTAATTTTTTTAATCTTTTTCTCTTTATTTTTGCAAGTCCATATTCTAATAGAGAAAAGACCCAAAATCCCTTTAATTATCAAGAATTAAAGGAGAATAAATCAAAGCCCAAAAGAGAGCCCAAAGGTTGAGGCCATGATCTGGAGATATCCACGCACCAGCTCAGACTTCCAGAAGGTCCACGTGGCTAACAACCTACGAGAAAATCGCAACAGAATCTCAGCCTCAACGGCCAAGATTCTGCCGCATATCCACAGCAACTGCCGCGATTCTGTGGCAGTTACAAGGCCGTTGAGCCCGAGATTCTCTCCAACAACCTGGGTTCTAGAGGCTTCTCTCTGAGGCTATAAATACACCACCAGGGCCTTCGCAAAAACCAGAGGAGAGAGGAGAGAATAGAGAAAGAGATTGTATTTTGATTTTCTCTAGGTTTTATTTCTCTTAGTCTTCTTCCTCCCTAGAAATTCTGCAAAAAGAGAGATTGTGAGAGAGAGAAAGCTTGTGTAAATTAAGGTGTGACAACTTGTGAAGCAAGGTTTAATCCAATCTCCTTTCTCTACTTGAGCATTTTCTAGTACTTGCATTCTTTAATTCAAGCTTTACTTTCATTGCACTCTTATTCATGAATTGCTTTTCTTTTCTTGTAATGGCTAGTAGCTATTTCTTCTAACATGACTAGCTAACAACTAATCTTGCTTAACTTCTAACTCTTGGGTGAATGCAAATTCTTCATCTTGCAATTGTTGAGTCTTCTTCATCCCCGATGAATTACTTTCATGCTTGGCAATTTCTTGTTGTAATTCTCCATATGATTCATGTTGCCTCATTTAGAGCCTTGTCTTTAGAACAAGTGCCTTGATGGAACATGGAGATGGATCACCAACCATATGCTATTTGTTGTACAACTTCTTTACTTCAATTAATGAATGTTGTATCTTCTTCCTTAGCATCCCTTGAGTGGCAACTCTTTTGATTCCACCATTGAAAGTCTATCTTGAAGGCCTATGACATCAATGAGGCTACAAGACAATCCAAGAAGATCACCCGTCAATCAAGTGGGAAAGTAATTAGACCAACACGCAAGACAAACATATGCCGATGAATCAACATGAGGCAAGCATCACCCTAACGGAGATTAGTAAGTTAGCAAGTTAGTAATGTTAGCTAGTCATGGCCTTTCTCATCTAAAAGTCTTCTACAAGTTTTCATTCTTTTAGTATTAATTCCAAAGCAAATCTTGTCTTCGATTCTTTTCATTTTATTTCCATAGTTTTCATTTCATGTACAAACCAACCACCATTCTTTCATTTCTTTTTCCATGTCTTTTGCATTCTTTTAAAACAAAGAAGAACTTTCATTTTCTATCTTCACATTAAACCGTAAAGCTTCCATCGTGAGCTCTCCTTGTGGATTCGACCCGTATAGCTTGTGCTACTACGGTGATTTGGAAAGGATACATCAATCATTTTAAATACATTGTGGAATGATCAAGCACCTAAGGTTGACTCTAAACCTTCTTTCTTTTATTGAATATTTGTGCAATCTACCACACTATCTTTTTCCTAATCACCCAGCCCTGCTTATCTCCGCTAATGCTCGCTCACTTACTTCACCGTTTACCTGCTTGATGATTTAACTATTCTTTTCTCGATGGTTGTGAAGAGTTTGAAACCGTGAC
Source organism: Agave tequilana (assembly GCA_038442645.1). Lineage (NCBI taxonomy): Eukaryota > Viridiplantae > Streptophyta > Magnoliopsida > Asparagales > Asparagaceae > Agave > Agave tequilana. Next base: position 246,607 of record JAVJIF010032346.1, on the reverse strand, counting down.
TTGATCTGTTTTCCAAAATTATATTGTTTTTCTGAATAGTGATATCTATTATGCATATTACTTGACATGCCATTACTTGACACCTGACTCCTGCATGCTACCACCTGACACTTGTTTGATATCACTTATCACCTGCCTCCTGACATGTTACTGCTTGACCATGATTAAGACGTTTACGAAAATCCTATCTTGATATCCTGTATTATATACAATGACCTGAATCTATAGTACTAATGTACTTTTATAACTCCTAAACTTGTCCTGCTCCTGTTATCACCGTAAATACGATAATTACTTAATAATAAACTATAAAAAGAACAACTTACATCGAATAAGGGGGAACTGATGGAATTCAAGTGGTGAATATGTTTTATAGTGGTATTAGGAATGTTCTGCAACTCCAAATTCCAAATTACCTGAGGGCCTCCAGGAATCCGAGATGAGCACTGACTTCCTACCTCCTCTTATATTCCTTAATGGGCATAATATAAGACCCACTTTCCTATTTGCCTAGCGGCAGGTTCCAGGTCAGCACCGGAACATCCTGGGCTGTGGTCCCGGGTATGTACGGGGCCGACTGTAAACATAACACATTGGTTTCATCATCAGTTCGAATAAAACGTCGGCTTACTCATATGTGGATGTATGTGTATTTGGGACTCTAGGGCATATACCTAGATATATAGGTAGGACGAGTAATAATAATAACAAGATGCTAATCAATAATTCGTCGTGCTGTTTTACAATTTGGGTCGTATTAACTTAGCTTAGATAACGTTGGATATGTGATATATAGATGAAGGTTTTCTTATTTGGATTATTCCTTCGATGTACTTGTCTCACGAAATCGTAAATTGGGTTTGTACTGCTGATCTTGCCGTATTTGCTTTATTAGGTATTTATTTAGATTTTTTTGTTTTACTACAACAATTATTAAATTATATGTTCCTGGCTTTGTCCCCCTGTGTGCTACTTTATTGATCTCTGACCATATCGTAAACAACTTGTCTTTTGCCTGATATTATACTTGTATTTGTGTACTTAACCTCCTGACTTGCTTATTCATTGATTTATATGGATACCTAGTTACCGTATAATCTCCTGATGATTCATACTATTCTCTTTAGTTATTATTGTGGACAGCTCAGGTTGTGCGTACTTAATCGATGGAGACATGAGGTATATGGTATATAGATGATGGTTTTCTTATTTAGATTATCCATTCGATATATCAATCTCATGAATCTATTTACTGGGCCCATACAACTGGTTTTGTCACTTCTATACATCTCATTACTTGATGCCTCTTTTATATTCCGTATGCCTGTACTCACGACACGATTTTCAATGCATGCTTTCTGTACTTGGATTTATCGATACATGTGTGCTTATCCTTGCACGCCACTTGGCATTACCATACCATATGTTGAGAAGTTCTGACTCCCCTGGATCCTCATGTCTAGATTTCAGAACTTAGAGCTTGTGGATTCTTTCGGTTGTTGATTAGAGTGGTGAAGCGGAAGCATGGATCATCGGCAGACTGTTTGAAGCCCCATCCTTCCAGGCCCCTGCTCGGCTCTAGAATTTTCCTGTTATGACTCTGAGCCTCCTTTTGTACAGTTTATAATTTATATCTCTTTTTATTCTCGCATTTGCGCTTGTAGGTGATGTAATATTCTTGTAATATTGTGTCACATCCTGTGATAACTTTGTAATTGTACTCATATATTGGAATGTATAATGCATCACGTACTTTCGTATTCTGATTCTTGCCTGTACTGATGCTTAGCGTATATATGTGAGGGTATTTCTGACCTACATATATATGTCGTAGTAACGTCTCCGTACCCTCAGGGCGGGGCGTTACACAATGCATGAGATAGGTGTGCGGTAGGGTTCTAACATAATATAGGTTTTCGATTAATTTTGTATATAAAAGAAAAAATATTTTCCTCTCTGTAAGACTTTTTGAAAAGAGAAACAATATTTTGACTTATTTTTGTAAGAAGTTAAGTTAATTAAAGGAATAGGAGAATCATAGTTACGATTTCTTGTACTTGCTCAAAATAAGATTATTTGTTTGATTTTGAGGGTTTGGAAGAAAAATTAAAAAAGTAATTTAGTCTTGATTTTTTTCTTGATGAAATGTGCATACTTTATACACTTACGCACTTTGGCTCAAAAATAAAGATTCTTATGTCTTATAAAAAAGAAAAAAGAAAAATATGTTATTAAATTCTCTGATTAAGCTGGATATTTGTGCCTAATAAAGCATAATTATTCATGCCAAAAGTGGTCCATACTATAAATAAAAACTCTTAGTTTTGTAATCTTGTTTGCTCGATTCCTTAAAGTCCTTAGGAGGTTTTCTCACTCGGTGCCCTTATACCGTCCTGTTTGGGTTTGTTAACTCAAGGCTCGTTACGTGGGCATATTAGAAAGCCTAATAGAACTAAGGATATAACCACCAAAATATGTGAAAATAAGGCATAAGAGTTAGAGTTAAAGAATCCGAGTCAAATATTCACGGTCACGAAAATGCATATGACTTAGAGTAAAATAATAGACTAGATGAGAAATATAGTTTGACTCTTTGCCTTGATTGATAACAAGTTTTTGAATAGAGAATAAGTTTAGGAATGAAAGTTAGTTTTCCTATAACTTATTGATTACTTGAATTTTGCAAAAAAATTTCAAATATTCTCTCTTTTTCAAAAATGCATTTTCAAAAATACTAACACTTTATTTTTCTTTCTTTATAGATTTTGTGGGTGCAATTCATTGAAAGCCCTCATGAGATAAAACTCGTTCTCTAGAAGAAACCTAGAGATTTAACGGCTTATTGCACGTGCTAAGGGCAATCATGATTCCTACAAAAGTGGATAGTTAGTTTAGTTTTCTTGTTTTGCTCGAGGATGAGTAAAAGATATGTATGGGGGTGTGATTGTACATATTTATTGCATATCTATTATTACATTCTTACATTTATCCTGTAATAAATTCTAATAATTACCGTGTCTTAATGTCTTAATTTTGTAGGCTTGTCTTAATGAATGGAGAGAAGATTACACCAAATAATATCAGTTAAAATCAAATTTAACTGGATCTATTTGGTTAGCTGAAGATAGTCCCATATATAGTTTAGTTAAATCAAATTTCAAGAGATCTATTCAATTAAATGAAGAATCAACAAAGATCAGATTGAAATCAGAGCTCAAACTAAAAATCTACTGAAGATAAAAGAGTATCAAATCAAGGAAGATCCATGACCCCGGGATCTTGCCATTTGGCTAGATCTTGGCCGCGAATCCGCGGCAAAAGCTGCGACTCTGAGCGTTTACTCCCCTTATCTTCTGACGCTCTCCCCCTTTCCAGTTTTGCTTTAAATACCTGCAAAATCAAAGGCAAACACGCACCATTAAGGAAAATGTTTAGGATTAGGCTTTTTGTTTTAGTTTAACTTAGGGTTTTTATTTTTATTTATGTAATTTTCATTTTCTTTGTAAACTAGGGTTGAACTGAGATTTATGAGAGAAGGAGAAGAAGACTTATTGAAAGTGACACCAATTTAAGTTATTTATCCTTTCTTTCATCATTTTTCAGTCTAAATCAAAGTTTACGTTTTATGTTCTTCTTTTTCTTCTTTTTTTTACTTTACTTCTTTTAGTACCGATTACTGATCGGGACGGAACTAGCACTTGAAAGCGTGTAGTTTATGAAATCGATGAAAAGCTCGTATGTGCTAATGTTCCCTCGATACTTCCGTTATAGCATTGGCTCAACGGGTCGAATCCATAGGGACGGGAGGCGATAAAAGCATTAACAGTCTCTATTCACGTGTTATGTTAACAATTCTTCTTGTTAAAGAATTAGAAAAAGAAAAGGAAAAGAAAAGAAAAGGAAATCAAGCATGTGGTAGGCGGAGAAGGCGATGAAAGCGGCGAAGAAAACAAAAGAAGAGTGGTTTGGAAAACAAAATAGAAAAAGAAGATGAAACAAAGGTGAACTAAGAGGATGGTGAAAACATCGATAGAAAAATTGATAAAAGAGTTTGAAATTGATTTTTAAAACAAAGTAAAATAAAACTCATGGCTAGTAACTACTAATTGATCCACTAACCATGCTAACCTCTTAATGATAGTTGCCTCACATGGATCCTCGGCCATCACTAATCCTTGACTTCAAGAGACGATACAGAGCATGGGCCATAAGATTGTTCTTCTACATTCAAACAATACATCCATACCACTAACAAGTTGTAAGCTACTTATTAAATCATCAAAACCGGTTAGAGGTGAGCATGAAATAAAGAAAACATTGTAAGTTAGCAAGTTAGTGGGTTAGGTGTTAGAAATATTAGAATGTTAGAATCTATTATCATGAGCCATCAATGGCTCTTGCAAGAGCAAGGCCTTGTGAGGCTATTAGACTCATGTGGATTATCAAGTAAGTAGTTAGATGGTTAGTGGTTAGTAGTTAGATTGCCTTGAGGAGAAGAAAAGTTAGCAAAGCATCATGTAGAAGATGGAGAAGATTACAATGGAGAAGAAAGGAGACACCTTTACATAGATTGTCACCATCTATTACATCAATCCCTCTCTATCTCTCTCTGAATCTCTTAGCCCTACTACAAGATCTAAAAATGAAATATAAATATAAAAGAAAAGAAATGAAGACCTACCTACACCACACTAAAACATAGAAACTCTAGCCTAAAATCAAAAACTGCTTCGTTTAGGGCCTATGCAGGGGTTTATATAGGCGAAGGATACTTCTAGAAGACGAGACAGGGCCACGCTTCGAAAATCGACGCATGGCCCCACTACATTGCCGCGGATCCACAGCAATACCAGGGATAAAAGTCCCTAGTTTTGGTGCGTGGCTTCATCTGGCTTCTAAGACTTTCCTGGTATATCTCAATTCTGGTATTTTCGCTCGAATATCGTCTGACGTGAGTAAAGGTCCAGGTTCAATGCATCTTCTAGATGATCCCTTGCTTGGTCTCCAAGAAATTCAGAATTAATTACCCGAAAATGGGGTTAATTAAGCTCTTATTACTCCTTTACTCTTAAACTCTTGATTTACCTACAAGAGAGATCAAAACACGGTTTAGACCGACATTTTATTCATAAATCGGTGGGGAAATGCGATATAATATTGCATAATTGTAGACTAATCACACCCCCACACTTATCTTTTGCTCGTCCTGAGCAAAACAAGAAAAGAAAAACTATACTACATATGTTATTACACCACTTTCGCAGGTGACGCGATTGCACTGAGCGTGTGCAACAAGCCGTTAAACCTCTAGGTTACCCCTAGAGGAGGAGTGTTGTCTCCTGAGGGTTTTCAGTGGATTGCACCCACAAAATCCATAAAGAAAGAAGACAAATGTTAGTATTTTGAAAGCACATTTTGAAAGAGACAAGTTTTCAAAATATTTTTGCAAAAATATAAGCGATCTAAGGTCATAAGTCCACCAAAAATTAATCTTCCTTAAACTTAGTTTCTATGCAAGATCTTGTCTTCAATTAAGGTAAGAATTCAAAATTAGATTGAATATTTTATCTTCCATAAAACCTAGATAATATGCACCTTGTGATAGTGAAAATTTCTGGGATTTCAACTCTAACCATCAAGCCATTTATATATATATATATATATTATATATATATATATATATATATACATATAAATATATATATATATATATATATATTCTTTTTTTCCTTCCTTAGTTTTCTTAGGCTTTCTAGTTCACCCGGGTAATGAGCCTTTAACCGATGACTCCCAGACCAGACGGTTTTAGGGCACCAGATGAGAAAACATCCCTCGGGTTTAAGGACTCGAGTAAACAAGGCCACAAAACTAAGGGAGATTATTTGCTTCTTATGATCACCGTTAGGCATGAATAATCATACTTCTTGAGGCATAATTATCCAGCTTATTAAGTGGTTTTATATATATATATATATATATATATATATATATATATATAATATATATATATATATATATATATATATATTTTTCATGGCATTTTAGGTCTTTGTATCCCTCCAAAAAATTGTGTAAGTGTGAAGTGAATACCAACTAAGGCAAAAAAATTATCTCTCCAATTTATCTTACTTAGCCCATAAGTTAAAACAAGATCTATTATTTCGACTAGGTTTAAGATGTCATAATTAAGGCTTCCTTAATTTCTATGATCATCTTAATTTTCTAAAAATAGATCAAAACTTTGTCTCTTATTTCAAAAAATTTTTAAAGAAAGAGAAAATTCCTTTACAAAAGGGAAGATTTCTAAAAATATCCTAAAAGAAGTGTAAAAGAAAGAAAATCTAAAAACTCTATGTTAGTAAACCCTCCCCCACACTTATCTCATGCATTGTCCTCAATGTATCGTGATGTATGTATGCATGAAACAAATAGAGAGGGAAGGAAAATTCACCTCAAGGTTGTGGTTCTGGTGGTGGTCTGATTGGTCCACGAAATGCAGCTCAATCCAATGTACGTGGAGTCCAGAGGAACCCACCAGAGACCTCTATAATACAACCCACTAGAATGATGTAGATATGAATGATTTTTATTAAAAAATTTACCCTATATAATTTTCAAATTTTCAAAATAATTTCAGAGTCAAATATATCAAGACCCTTGTCCCAGAATGGAATGATTGATTTGGACTCAGGAAGTACAGGAACTAATACCGACTCAGGAAAAAGACTTAAGTTAAGTAAAGGTTCGGGAGTCGAGATTGGTTCAGGAAGTGGGTCCAAATCAAGAAGATGAAGCTCAAGTCCACATTCATTTCCCCATGATAGAATGTGACTTTCGAAGATTGATGTTTCAAGTTCAAGAATGACAAGTATGAGAACCAAAACTGACTCTAAAATGTTGCTCAATTTGGGTAACTGTTGACTGAGATTTCCTGCACACAAATATAATATTTTAGTTTTAAGAATATGATGTGCAAGTCTCAATTCTAATCCGCGGTAGCAGGGCTATGCGGGTCGTGATCCTCAAGGAGGGACTGCGATGGAAGCGTTAAGCAAGTTATTTCTAAAAATTATCTTTTTTTATTGTTAAATAGTGGTATTTACAATGGGTCGGAAGAAAAGAATTTAGGAAGATGTGGATCTATATTAAAGGAAGAAAAGAAAGAAAACACGTACAAACCTCTTCAGCCTGCTTACCTTTGATCCGTGCGATGATGTACCTTTTCTCAGAAGACTTGCAAGTATGGCGTATAGGAAGTTAATCGCCATAAGCCATCAAGGGATCTTCGTTGGCTAGGCAGTCTCGAAGCAGTTGGGTCTCATTGTTCACAAGGCATTAGAGAACAAATAGAAGAAAGAAATAGAAACAGAGAAACACAAGAATAAACAAGAGATGAAAAACATAAAATAATAACAAAAACGAACCTTAAACGGATTTCATTAACAATGGAAGATAAGCGGTCTTATACCGCTGTCACCTCAGTACAAGCGAAGACTCCATCCTCCATGAAAGTTTCCTCCACTCTTAGTTACAAAATTTACAAAATAAAAACGAAAATAAAATCTAACCTAAAAACTAAACCCTAGCTTTTGGCCCTTGGCTTGCCTCTGGACTCTCTCTGTGTTGCATCTGCAGGGGTATTTATAGGAGTTGGAAGATGTAGAGTCCTGGTACAACTCTCCAAAAAATCTTATCTCCAGACTTGTGGCACTTATCCATAGAAGTTCAAATCAAATCTGTCCTGCAACTTATTATCATATTGATCACCGAACTTAGCTTATCTACGGACTGAAATGGAAACTTTGATCAACATAAGAGTTGTAGGTCTTCAAGTCTTCTTTCTGGAGCATTTTGAATCATTGGATTTGCATATCTGTAGCAAAAGTTATGATTTGAATACTAAACATGTACAGTCTGAATCCGAATTTATCTTTAAACTCTTCTCCTTCTCCTTTTATCTTTAGGATTAGCTTTATCCTCTTCATCTTTTAGGACTTTATCTCTTGAATTTGAACTTGAATAGGAGATGAAGATTAATCCTTTTCTCCTTTGTATTCAATTTAATCCAACTTTGAATAGGATTAGGGATAAAATGAAGCTTCTTGTATCTTTATCTTCATCCTGCAAGCATTTAGGGTTGAATAGAAGTCTATCCTTCCCTCTTCTTTGTATTTGCAACTTTGGCCCTTGTGTATTTGCACTTTGACAATTGATATTTGCACTTTTACACTTGGGCTTCAAATGTGGGCTTTTGGGCTCTTTTTAGGCTTTAATTCTTTCTTTTAAATATTTCGAGGCCTGCCACAATAAATCACAAAATATTAATAAATGTGCAGAATTATATGAATAAATATGAAAATGTGATGGTAAATATGATGATAAAAATGCACTTTTCACTACCAATCACACCCCCACACTTATCTTTTTGCTCGTCCTCGCGTAAAAACAAAGAAAAAGAAAAAGAAAAGAAAAATTAATCTAACCTAACTCACTTTCGTAGGAATCACGGTTGCACTTAGCACGTGCAACAAGCCGTTAAACCTCTAGGTTACCCTAGAGGACGAGTGTTGTCTCGTGAGGGTTTTCAGTTGATTGCACCCACAAAATCCATAAAAAGAAAATATTTGAATTATTATTGAAGAGACTAAGTAGTCTATAAGTTTTAGGATTCTCATTTTTATTCATTCTTAGACTTAGTCTTTATAAAGTAAATTGTTTTCATTTTAGGTAAGGGTCAAAATTGAACTTCTAATATAGTCTTTTTCGTTACCAAAAATCATATGCATCCTTATGAATTTATACTAGAAATTCCTTAACGTGGACTCTCATGCCTCTATATATATATTTTTTTCTTTTTTTTATTATTATTTTTTAATATGTATAACGCATCTAATTTTCTTTCGTATAAGCATTAAGGCTTCTTGAGGCCCTCATACCTAACTAATTGACTATTAGATGTGTTAATACATATATAAGTAATTTTTTCTTAATTTCCTTAGGCTTTCTAATCCACCCATGTAACGAACTTAAAGTCGATGACTCCCAAACCCGTTGGCTTTAGGGCACCAGGTGAGAAAACACCCCGCGGATTCAAATTCGAGTGAACTAGGCCCCAAAACTAAGGACTTTATTTTATTTACTCACCTTTAGGCATGAATACTTATGCTTCTTGAGGCACATGTATCAGCTTAATTGGTGATTTTTTTTCTTTTTTTTTATGAGGCACAAGGTCTTTGTCTTAGAATCCTAGATATGCATTTGGTATGCACATTTCATTAAGGTAAAAATTAAGACTAACTACTTATTCAATTTCTCCTCCTATACTTAAAATTCAACAATTTATTTATTTTGACCAAGTTTTTAGAAATCCTAATCATGATTTTCCTAATCCTTAAAACTAACTTAGGTTTCTTTCAAAAAAATAAGTCAAAATACTGTCCTTTTTATAACATTTTTTTTTAAAATTTTTTTTTATTAGCAATTTTGTTAGTTTCTACCTATGTTAGTATGTTAGTAAAGCCCACCCCCACACTTATCTCATGCATTGTCCTCAATGTATGAATTTATGCATATATGCATGAAACAGAACAAGGGAAGGCGGAAGTTACCTTAAGGTGGTGGTTCCGGAGGTGGTCTAATTGGGCCAAGCGTTGCTACCCAATCAAGATAACATATAATATGGTGGAACCCACCAGAAATTTCCCTTGTATAACCCACTAAAAATATATATATAATCATTTTTTAGAATTTCCACCCCATCAAATTTCCAAATTTCATAATAAATTTCAGAGTTAATTGTGTCAACCTCCTTGTCCCAAAATGGAGTATGAAAAGATGGAATTATTGACTTGGACATTATAGGTGAGGGAACGAATACCGACTCAGGGAAGAAGCTCAAATCAAGTAAGGGCTCAGGAGTCGGGTTAAGTTTAGGAAGTGGGTCCAAATCAATAAGTTTAAGCTCAAGTCCACAATCATCTTCCCACAATGGCATGTGACTCAATGTTGGTGATTCAAGTTCAGGAATGATAGGTGTGGGAATCAAAACTGACTCTAAAAGATTACCTAATTCAGGTAACAGAACAGGAGTCAATAATGATTCAGGAATTTGAACTTGATCATAGATTTGAGAATCTAGGTCACATATCTCATTAGGTTCAACGTAATAAAAAGAACTTGCCAATTTATCCATAGGATTTTCAAAATTGCACAATTGGTCAAGTTCAATATGATCATTTGAAATGGGTGATTCAATTTCATTATGAATTGGAACAGGATCCAATGTTGACTCGGGAAAAATGAAATCAGGTGGAGACACTGGAGTCATTATTGAATCAGGAAGTAAAATTGAATCATCAAGTGGGAGATCATGATCATATTCATGCTCAAGTTCTATTTCAGGAAAGGAAAAACTTGCCAAATTATCAAGAATTGGAGTTTCAGCAAGTTCACATGATGGTACTAAATTAGAATCTTATTGTCCAAAGCAACTTGGTTCGTCGGCTCTAAGCGAATGGTCAGCGAAAGCAGAAATGGCCGAACTGTGAGAACGTAAAGATTGAACCATCATATCTATATCATGATCACGGGCTAATCTAGCCTGAGTCATGGCAGCAAGCATCCTTTCATAGTCGATAGGTGCATCATGTTCTGATTGGACTTGAAAATAGGAAGGGTAATCGTGATGAAGTTGTGAGTCGGTGGACTCACGCATCATCATGTCTAAGATTGATGGTGACTGTTGCTTGGACTCATTCATACTTATCATTTCCCCGATAGATGGTAGTCTATTCTGAATGGGGGTATCTGAGTATGAATCATTGAAAGAATGTGGACTAGATGGATATGAAGGACAATTTGGTTGAGAATTAGACTCGGGGGACTCGAAACCCCATGAACTCTGTGACGAGTTGAAATTATTATGAAAATTATAGTCATAAGATGGAGGGTGTGGGCTATATTCATTCGGATAAGACCATTCCGGCACACTAGATTGGTCAAAGTTATGATATGCCGGGTTGGTAATATCCGAATAATAGTTAGGTGTGTAATATGGATTAAAATTGAAAAAATTATTATATGCCATATCACGCAATCACAAATAAAGAAAAAGAAAACAAACAAATAAACAAAAAAAAATTCTAACCTAAGTTAGGGTAGACCTATGACCTAGACGACTCCTAACTGGTTAGACTGTCCACGGGAGGTAAGGTGTAGACTTTGACCACAAGTTAATCAGCCAGGTCAGGGCAAGAGTGGTGGGAGGTTTTCCGTCAAAGACGTTCCTTAATTAAATAAGGACCAATCTTCGGGATTTCGGCCCTCAATCCCCTTCCTAGACACTGATTTGGCAGGAGTCAACTTCCAACACCGTTCCCCCTTAGGATAATCTCCTAATTGAGTCCGAGATGTCCCTAGGGTCAACGTCTACTAATTTTTAAGTTAGGCTTGGGTTAGTGAGTGCTTGGGATATGATTTTTAGGCTAAGGAAGGGTGATGAAATCCCCACCTTATCTTGTTAATGGGTTATGCCCTTAAGATGAATTAGTGCAAGTGTACAAGATAAATAGATAGAATTCACTCAAAGCAGAAAATCAACCAAGAGATGAGTCCTATTCTACATGCAATGCGTACGTACCTTGCTCCAGCACTCTTCAACAGTAAAAATAAAGGAATTGAAAAGACACGTGCCTAATATGCAAATGTCTAATCAATTTTTATCTTTAACAACAAATAGTTTACTGTTGAATTAATTAGCAGTATACAGGTTTATCACAGAACAAAATCAACAAAGCAGTAAACAGTATTTGCAAATTTCAGTAACCTGCAGAAAACTGAGTCAGTAATTCACTGCTACTGCCGCGGATCCGCGACAATTGCCGCGTTTCTGCGGCAAAGTAGCAGGCTCTGCTGCTCTGCCTTCGAGGGCAGAGGCACAGAGTTGCTATATGTCCAATTCTGCTGCTGTTTTTTCTGTTCTCCAAACCTGCAAACAGAAAGAATTAAAAGAATTAGTTAATAATTAATTTTTTTATTAGAGAAAAACTTACCGTCCCTCCCCGGCAACGGTGCCAATTTGTTGACTGAGATTTCCTGCACACAAAATATAATATTTTAGTTTTAAGAATATGATGTGCAAGTCTCAATTCTAATCCGCGGTAGCAGGGCTATGCGGGTCGTGATCCTCAAGGAGGGACTGCGATGGAAGCGTTAAGCAAGTTATTTCTAAAAATTATCTTTTTTTATTGTTAAATAGTGGTATTTACAATGGGTCGGAAGAAAAGAATTTAGGAAGATGTGGATCTATATTAAAGGAAGAAAAGAAAGAAAACACGTACAAACCTCTTCAGCCTGCTTACCTTTGATCCGTGCGATGATGTACCTTTTCTCAGAAGACTTGCAAGTATGGCGTATAGGAAGTTAATCGCCATAAGCCATCAAGGGATCTTCGTTGGCTAGGCAGTCTCGAAGCAGTTGGGTCTCATTGTTCACAAGGCATTAGAGAACAAATAGAAGAAAGAAAATAGAAACAGAGAAACACAAGAATAAACAAGAGATGAAAAACATAAAATAATAACAAAAACGAACCTTAAACGGATTTCATTAACAATGGAAGATAAGCGGGCTTATACCGCTGTCACCTCAGTACAAGCGAAGACTCCATCCTCCATGAAAGTTTCCTCCACTCTTAGTTACAAAATTTACAAAATAAAAACGAAAATAAAATCTAACCTAAAAACTAAACCCTAGATTTTGGCCCTTGGCTTGCCTCTGGACTCTCTCTGTGTTGCATCTGCAGGGGTATTTATAGGAGTTGGAAGATGTAGAGTCCTGGTACAACTCTCCCAAAAAATCTTATCTCCAGACTTGTGGCACTTGTCCATAGAAGTTCAAATCAAATCTGTCCTGCAACTTATTATCATATTGATCACCGAAATTAGCTTATCTACGGACTGAATTGGAAACTTTGATCAACATAAGAGTTGTAGGTCTTCAAGTCTTCTTTGTGAAGCATTTTGAATCATTGGATTTGCATATCTGTAGCAAAAGTTATGATTTGAATACTAAACATGTACAGTCTGAATCCGAATTTATCTTTAAACTCTTCTCCTTCTCCTTTTATCTTTAGGATTAGCTTTATCCTCTTCATCTTTTAGGACTTTATCTCTTGAATTTGAATTTGAATAGGAGATGAAGATTAATCCTTTTCTCCTTTGTATTCAATTTAATCCAACTTTGAATAGGATTAGGGATAAAATGAAGCTTCTTGTATCTTTATCTTCATCCTGCAAGCATTTAGGGTTGAATAGAAGTCTATCCTTCCCTCTTCTTTGTATTTGCAACTTTGGCCCTTGTGTATTTGCACTTTGACAATTGATATTTGCATTTTTGCACTTGGGATTCAAATGTGGGCTTTTGGGCTCTTTTTAGGCTTTAATTCTTTCTTTTAAATATTTCGAGGCCTGCACACAATAAATCACAAAATATTAATAAATGTGCAGAATTATATGAATAAATATGAAAATGTGATGGTAAATATGATGATAAAAATGCACTTTTCACTACCAATCAGTAACAAAACTGGAGTCAATATTGATTTAGGAATTTGAACTGAATCACAAATTTGAGGATCAAAGTCACATTCCTCATTGAGTTCAATTCCATAAAAATGAGAACTTGCCAATTTATCAATGGGACTTTCAAAAGTATGAAATTGGTCAAGTTCAATATGGTGATCATAAAAGATTGGTGGTTCAATTTCACAATGGACTGGCACTGGATCTAATACTGACTCGGGAAAAGGCCTGAATTCAGGTAAAAATACCTCAGTCAATATTGAATCAGGCTGTGAAATTGAATGACCAAGTTGAAGTTCAGGATCATATTCATGCTCAAGTTCAATTTAAGGAAAAGGATAACTTGCCAAAATCTCAATAGGATTTTTAACATTTGAAGTTTGGACAAGTTCAGATGGGTGTGCTGAAATTGAATCTTGGTTTCCAAACAACATGATCCTTGGCTCTAACAGAATGATTAGTGACATCAGGATTGGTCAAAGGGTGAGAATGGAGAGTTTTGACCATTAAATCTATGTCATGATTATGAGCGAATTGAGCCTGAGTCATGACTTCAAGCATCTTTTCATAGTCGATTGGTTCATCATTTTGTTGCGACTGGGCCTGAAAAGATGGAGATTTGTTTTGGAAATTGTGGTGAAATCGTGAGTCCATCAGATTTTTTGATTGTTGTTTGGATTCACGCAAGAGTTCCTTACTCATTTTCAAGGCAGATGGTTATTTATTATGAGAAGGTGGAACTGAGTAAGACTCTGGAAAATATTATGAAATTGGGGAGGCCATCATGTTCTGATATTGTCGCTCAGCCTCTTGCAAGTTGGCTTCTATACTCTTTTCTAGCTCAGATTTTTCTTCAATGGGTTGGGTTAGAAAAGGAGAATAGGAAGCGAGATCGGGGAATGAATATTGTGTAAACGGTGGACAAGGAGGTTGAAATTTTAACTCGGGAGAGGTGAATCCCCATTGACTCTGTGAAGAGTTGAAATTATTTTGGAAATTATAGTCATAAGATTGTGGGTATGGGTTGTATTGATTCAGATAAGGCCAACCCGGTGTACTTGGTTGGTTCATGTTGTGAAAAACCAGGTTGGAATTATCCGAATCGAATGGGGTCGGTGTGAAATATGGATTCATATTAGGATTGAAAGAATTGTTATTGTTGAATTCCATTTCACAAACAATCACAAACAAAAAAGAAAAAGCAAACAACAAACAAAAAGAAAAGAAAAAAATCAAAACCAAGCCTATATTAAGGTTGACCTAGACCTAGACGACTCCTAACTAGTCGATTACCCGGAGGAGGTTTTTGTTTGAATCCGACCACAAGCTAATCGGTCAGGTAAGGGCAAAATACGGTGGGAGGTATCCGTGCGTAAGCAACGGGCCTTAATTACGCCAAACCACGGTATCTTCGAGGCGTAACCTCTTAATCCCAAACCTTAGACACCGATTTCACAGGAGTAAGATTTAAAACAAGTTTCACCTCGGTCAATCTCTTAATGAGTCCGAGATGTCCCTAGGGGCCAACGTCTATCAATTTTTATTAGGGCTTGGGTTGTGTGAGTGGGGAGGTGATTTTTGGGCTAAGGAAGGGTGATGAAATCCCACCTTATCTTGTATGGGTTTTGCCCTTAATTTCAATTCGTGCAGTGTGCAATATAGACAAGAGTATAACACAAAGCGAGTAAATCACCCACGTGTTTGTCCTATGCTATATGCAATGCCATATGTACACCTTAGTCCAAATCACAACAACAGAACAAAATACAAAATATTGGAATTGAATTGACACGTGCCTAAATGCAAATGTCTAAACCGTTTTAAAAGCGTCCAAATACCGTATTTTAGTTCTTTAATTTATTGCGGTGTTTAGGCAATCAAAGCAGGAAAGTAATAGTACAGATCCACTAGCTATTACAATGAACACATCCCAGCACAACAAGATACACAATAATAACAAAATAGCAGCGTTGGCGCGGTAAATGTCGTGTTTGCGCGGCTTTTCTTTAGAAGCTGGGTCCCTGCTTTCTAGAGCAGGGAGATGCAAAGCTAGTTTTTCTTCTGCAATCTTAAGATCTTGTTAAGAATGACCTGCACACCAAAACAGAGAAGAAATGTTAACAAAAACGTGAAATCAAAACCATTCCCGTTCCTCGGCAACGGCGCCAAAAATTTATCGGGGCGGAACTAGCACTTGAAAACGTGTAGTTTATGAAATCGATGAAAAGCTCGTATGTGCTAATGTTCCCTCGATACTTCTGTTATAGCATTGGCTTAACGGGTTGAATCCACAGGGACGGGAGGCGATAGAAGCATTAACAGTCTCTATTCACGTGTTATGTTAACAATTCTTCTTTGTTAAAGAATTAGAAAAAGAAAAGGAAAAAAAAGAAAAGGAAATCAAGCATGCGATAGGTGGAGAAGGCGATGAAAGCGGCGAAGAAAACAAAAGAAGAGTGGTTTGGAAAACAAAATAGAAAAAGAAGATGAAACAAAGGTGAGCTAAGAGGATGGTGAAAACATCGATAGAAAAATTGATAAAAGAGTTTGAAATTGATTTTTAAAACAAAGTAAAATAAAACTCATGGCTACTAACTACTAATTGATCCACTAACCATGCTAACCTCTTAGTGATAGTTGACTCACATGGATCCTCGGCCATCACTAATCCTTGGATTCAAGAGACGATACAGAGCATGACCCATAAGATTGTTATTCTACATTCAAACACACACATCCATACCACTAACAAGTTGCAAGCTACTTATTACATCATCAAAACCAGTTAGAGGTGAGCATGAAATAAAGAAGACATTGCAATTTAACAAGTTAGTGGGTTAGGTGTTAGAAATGTTAGAATGTTAGAATCCATCATCATGAGCCATCAATGGCTATTGCAAGAGCAAGACCTTGTGAGGCTATTAGATTCATGTGGATTATCAAGTAAGTGGTTAGATGGTTAGTGGTTAGTAGTTAGATTGCCATGAGGAGAAGAAAAGTTAGCAAAGCATCATGTAAAAGATGTAGAAGATTACAATGGAGAAGAAAGGAGGCACCTTTACATAGATTGTCACCATCTATTACATCAATCCCTCTCTATCTCTCTCTGAATCTCTCAGCCCTACTACAAGATCTAAAAATGAAATACAAATACAAAAGAAAAGAAATGAAGAACACCTACCTACACTACACTAAAGCATGGAAACCCTAACCTAAAATCAAAAACTGCTTCGTTCAGGGCCTCTGCAGGGGTTTATATAGGCGAAGGATACTTCTAAAAGACGAGACGGGGCCACGCGTCGACGCGCGGCCCCACCACATTGCTGCGGATCCGTGGCAATTGCCAGTACCAGGGACAAAAGTCCCTGGTTTTGGTGCGTGGCTTCATCTAGCTTCTAGGACTTTCCTAGTATATCCCAATTCTGGTATTTTCGCCCGAATATTCGTCTGACGTGAATAAAGGTCTAGATTCAATGCCTCTTCTAGATGATCCCTTACTTTGTCTCCAAGAAATTCGGAATTAATTACCCAAAAATGGGGTTAATTAAGCTCTTATTACTCCTTTACCCTTAAACTCTTGATTTACCTGCAAGAGAGATCAAAACATGGTTTAGACCGACATTTTATACATAAATCGGTGGAAAAATGCGATATAATAATGCATAATTGTAGACTAATCAATTACAATCTAAGTGAGCCTTATAGCATCGGAAGAGCCTTGTCTTTGCGAGTGCCACTGATAGCTTATGACAATGTGTTCTAGTCTCATTTTGTATCATTTTATGCTTGTGTCATCTTGATGATGTAATGTGAAAGAGACGAGAATCAACTCTTATGAGGTATGCGCTAATCACCTCCACTCCAAGGTAACACCATCGCCAAAGATTCAATGTAAGCATTCAGCCAAAAGAGGTAAGTTTTCTTTAGATTAAACTTTTCATTTCTTAGTTCCGAACACTTCTAAAAAATCAACTCTTTTTCTCCTTCTTTCTTTTGGTTCTTTCTCTGTTAATTTAACTCTTCTTTTAAAACAATTTCAAAACCATCTTCTTCTGTCTTCCACTTTCTTTTCTAACTTAACATAGCTTTCATTTTTATTTTCTTTTCAAAAACAAAGAAGAACTTCTAACCAGTTTTGTAAACTTGAAAAGAACTTATCAACACGCTTTCATCACAATCCCTCATTGTGGGTCACGATTCGTGATTGGGGGAAAACCGCACACAAAAAGTGTATGTTTTGAAATCAAGATTTAAAGTGTGTATGCTTTGGCATCCTCGATACTTCCGTTATAGCATAGAGGCTAAAACGAGTCGAATCCACAAGGACGGGAGGCGATAGAAGCTTTACCGGTTGATTCACGTTTGTGTTAAAAGTTCTTCAAAGTTTTAAAGAATGAAAAGGAACGAAAATAAAGAATGAAAAGAGAGGTACGATGAAATACGAAGAAGTGGGAAACATAAAAGAATTGTTTTTGTGATTTTTGATATTTCTAAAATAAAGTGAAAAATAAAGAAAACTCACGGCTACTAACTACTAATGACTCCACCAACACGCTAACCTCTTAGTGATAGTTGCTTCACATGTATCATTGGCCATCACTAGTGCTTGGTTCAAGAGCTTTACAAAGCATAGCCCATATGTAACTCTTCACATCCCAACTCAACAAAATAAGTGCAAGCTACACTTACATCATCAAAACCCAATAAGAGCAAGTATGGAGTAAAGTAATGTTAGCTTGTTAGTGGTTAGAAAGTTAGAGTTAGATCCATCATCATGAGCCATCAATGGCTCTTGCAAGAGCAAGGCCAAATCGAGGCTATTAGATTCATATGGATTATCACATAGGAAGTTAGAAAGTTGGTGGTTAGTAGTTAGTTGCCATGAGAGAAAAGATTAGCTACACATGTAAAAGAGATTAGAGAGAAGAAAATAAAGATAAGGTAAGAGAGCACCTTTCATAGATTGTCACCTTCTATTACAAGCACTCTTGCTTCCCAACATGTACCACTCTCTCTCCCTAATACAAGATCTACAAGAAATGAAAAATATAAGGGAGGAAGAAGAAGAAAAAACTACACTACACTACCTTAAATTACAAAATAGAAAATGAGAACTACCCTAAACCTTTCATATCTTCCCTCTGGAAATCCCACGGGGGTATTTATAGACACCAGGGCAACAGGGGCCAGGGGACAAACCCTGGCCCAAAACGCGCCGCGCGCTGCAGCCCCTTGGTGGCCGCGCACGCGGCGCCTCGAGCCGCGCGCAGCCCAGTCTGTCTCCTGTCAGTTCTGGTGCCCGGTTTCTAGTTTTGCACCCCTAGTTTTGACGAATCAGCTCTTCTAGGTCAATGGCTATGATAATAGGATTTTAATCAACAATTAAATGGTGATTTAGATCTCCTTCTTCATTTGCACACAATGAACCTAGGATTAAGCAAGTAAGGTATTATTAGCAGAATTTATTATCAAATAAATGTGGGAATATGATGTAAATTATGCAAAATTAGAGACTAATCACACCCCCACACTTATCTTTTGCTCGTCCCGAGCAAAACAAAAACCTAAGGAAATTATTACACCACTTTCGCAGGTGACGCGATTGCACTGAGCATGTGCAACAAGCCGTTAAACCTCTAAGTTTTCCCTAGAGGAGGAGTTTTGTCTCCTGACGGTTTTCAGCGAATTACACCCACAAAATCCATAAAGAAAGAAATTAAATGTTAGTATTTTTAAAACGCATTTTGAAATAGAGAAAAGTGTTGAAATATTTTTGTGAAAATATAAGTGATCCAAGGTCAAAGGTTAACCAGAAATTGTTCTTTCTTAAACTAAGTCAAAATGCAAAAAATCTTGTAATAAATTAAATGTAAGAATTTAAAATTGAATTGACTCTTTGGTCTTTTATAAAACTCTTAGAAAAATATGCACTTTGTGAACTGTGGAGATTTTTTGGATATCGACTCAAACTTTCATGCCATTTATTTACTGTATATTATTATTATTATTATTATTTATTCTTCCCTTAGTCTTCTTAGGCTTTCTTATTTACCCTGGTAGTGAGCCTTTAGCCGGTGACTCCCAAACCAGATGGTCTTAGGGCACCAGATGAGAAAACATCCCTCGGACTTAAGGACTCGAGTAAACAAGGCCACAAAACTAAAGGGGTTATTTTTATTTTTGTCCACCGTTTTAGGTATGAATAATCATGCTTCCTGAGGCATAATTACCCAACTTCACTAAGTGGTTTTTCTCATCATTTTTTTTGATATATTGTTATGGTATTTCCAGTCTTTGTTTTAATCCCAAAAATTGTATAAGTGTGAAGTGCATAAATCTAAGGTAAAAAATTCAAGATCAAATTATCTTTTCAATCTTACTTTCTTATCCTAAAATTTAAACAAGATATATTATTTTGACTTGGTTTAAAATTTCATAATTTTAGGTCTTCCTATTTCCTAAGATAATCTTAATTTTCTTAAAAATAAATCAAAACTATTTTTCTTGTTTCAAAAAGTTTTGTAAAAAGAGTTTCTAAATTTTATTTTATTTTTTTATATTTTTATTTAAAAAGAAGTGAAAAAGAAAGAAAATGTAAAACTAACTATGTTAGTAAACCCTCCCCCACACTTATCTCACGCATTGTCCTCAATGCATCGTGAATGTGTATATATATGAAACAAATGGAGAGGGAAGGAAGATTACCTCAAGGGGGTGGCTCAGGTGGTGGTCTGATTGGGCCAAGCATTGCGGCCCAATCAAAAAAACATGGATCTTGCAGGAACCCACCATGACCCCTCTGATATGACCCAGTAAAAGAATGATGGACTGAATGGTCTTATTTAAAAATTTATCCCCATCTAATTTTCAATTTTAAAAATAATTACTGAGTTATTTTCTTCAATATTCTTGTCCAACAATGAAGTGTGATTTTGAGAGATGATTAATTTGGACTCAAATGGAATAGGAACAAAAACGATACCGACTCGGAAAGTTGACTCAGATCAAGTCGAGAGTCAACAATGAGAGTCGAAATTGGTTCAAAAATAGGGTCCAAACCAAAGAATTGATGTTCACACACTTTCCCCATGAATGAAGTGTGATCATGAGAGATTGGTGATTCCATTTCATAGTGTACTGGTACAGGATTCAATGTTGACTCCGGAATAGAGAAAAAATCTGGTAAAGATACCGGGGTCATTATTGAACCAAAAAGTGAAATGGAATTACTAACATGAGGTTCGGGATCACATTCAGGTTCAATTTCAATTTCAGGAAAGGGATAACTTGCCAAAATGTCCAGGCGACTTTCATAACTTGGAGATTGGTCAAGTTCAAATGTGTGTTCTGAAATTGAATCTGAATTTCTAAAATGACATGATTCATAGGTCAATTAAGTAGAGTTAGAGATATAAGGATCGGTCAAAGGTTGACAAGAAAGACTTTCCTCGCTCTCATTGATCAATTTGCTCATAAGTGCGTCTAATCTACTGATAGGCCTTGCAACAGAATTTGGATTCGGAATCATGTCTTCCATACTCTTTGTAATTGGTTCGTGAAAAAATGAGTATGGAAGTTGATTTTGGAAATTATGGTGAATTTGTGAGTCCATCGGATTTTGATCTGACTCACATAAGGGTTCCATACTCAAGTCCAGTATTGATGGTTATTCATTTTGCATAGGTGAGACTGGAAAAGATGAGTAGGACTCTTGAAAATTTGGTTGAGATGAGGAGTCCAACATGTTTTGCATTCTATCACAAAAGACTTCCAAACGCTTTTCTAGCTCAGATTCTTCTTCAATTGGATGTTCTAGAAAAGGAGTATTTGGAGTTTGATATTGTGAGTTAAGCAAATTTGCATTTGTTGTAGGGACTCTTCTATACTCCTTTCCAAATCAGATTTTTCTTCGGGTGGTGGAATAGGAAAAGGAGTATATGAACCAAAATCGGGGAATGAATTTTATGAAAATTGTGGACAAGATGGTTGAAAGTTTGACTCAGGGGAGTTGAATCCCCATTGACTCTGTGAAGAGTAGAAATTATTTTGAAAATCTTGGTTATAGGATTGGAGATATGGGTCATATTGAGTCGGATAATCCCAACTCGGCATTTATTGTTAGTTCATGTTGTACATAGCCGGGTTGGAGTTATCCGAGTCAAATGAGGTCGGAGTGAAATATGGATTCATATTATAATTGAAAGAATTATTGTTATTAAAATCCATATCACAATTTACAAAAAAGAAAAAACAAACAAACAAAGAAAAAGAAAAAGAAAAAGAAAAAGAAAACAAGCCTATGCTAGGGTTGACTTAGACCTAGACGACTCCTAACTGGTTAGACTGTCCACAGGGGGTATATTGTTGGAAGCTGACCACGAGTTAATCGGCCAGGTAGGGGCAAGATCGGTGGGAGGTATTCGTGCCGGAGCAACGGGCCTAATTATGCCAAACCACCGTTCTTCGAGGTTTCGCCTCTCAATCCCCAACCTTAGACACCGATTTAGCAAGAGTCAAATTCTAACAACTTTCCCCTTAGGTCAATCTCCTAAATGAGTCCGAGATGTCCCTAGGGGCCAACGTCTAGCAATTTTTATTAAGGCTTGGGTTGTGTGAGTGGGGAGGTGATTTTTGGGCTAAGGAAGGGTAATAACTTCCCCACCTTATGTTGTTTTGGGTTTTGCCCTTAAGTTAAATTAGTGCAAGTGTGCAATATAGATAAGAATGAACACAAAAAAACGAGTAAATCACTGAGGTGTTTGTCTTAACTATATGCAATGCAATATGTACACCTCCTATCACAACAACATAAGAACAAAATACAGTATATTGGAATAAAAATTGACACGTGCCTAGATGCAAATGTCTAAACCGTTTTAAAGCATCCAATTTCTGCATTTTAGTTCTTCAAATTATTTACAGTGCACAGGTAATATAAACAAAAATTAGCAGCAGAAAATAAAAATATACAAGAATTACCCAACCACACTTGAGCAAGTGTGGACTTATGCAATGCTAAAACTTTAACCTGCACACCAAAAAACAAAGAAGAAAAGTTAACAAAAATGTGAAATCAAACCATTCCCATCCCCGGCAACGGCGCCAAAATTTGATCGGGGGAAAACCGCGCACAAAAAGTGTATTTTGAAATCAAGATTTAAAGTGTGTGTGCTTTGGCTTCCTCGATACTTCTGTTATAGCATAGAGGCTAAAACGAGTCGAATCCACAAGGACGGGAGGCGATAGAAGCTTTACCGGTTGATTCACGTTTGTGTTAAAAGTTCTTCAAAGTTTTAAAGAATGAAAAGGAAAGAAAATAAAGAATGAAAAGATAGGTACGATGAAATACGAAGAAGTGGGAAACATAAAAGAATTGTTTTTGTGATTTTTGATATTTTTAAAATAAGTGAAAAACAAAGAAAACTCACTGCTACTAACTACTAATGACTCCATCAACACGCTAACCTCTTAGCGATAGTTGCCTCACATGTATCATTGGCCATCACTAGTGCTTGGTTCAAGAGCTTTACAAAGCATAGCCCATATGTAACTCTTCACATCCCAACTCAACAAAACAAGTGCAAGCTACACTTACATCATCAAAACCCAATAAGAGCAAGCATGGAGTAAAGTAATGTTAGCTTGTTAGTGGTTAGGAAGTTAGAGTTAGATCCATCATCATGAGCCATCAATGGCTCTTGCAAGAGCAAGGCCAAATCGAGGCTATTAGACTCATGTGGATTATCACATAAGAAGTTAGCAAGTTGGTGGTTAGTAGTTAGTTGCCATGAGAGAAAAGATTAGCTACACATGTAAAAGAGATTAGAGAGAAGAAAACAAAGATAAGGTAAGAGAGCATCTTTCATAAATTGTCACCTTCTATTACAAGCACTCTTGCTTCCCAACATGTACCAGTCTCTCTCCCTAATACAAGATCTACAAGAAATGAAAAATACAAGGGAGGAAGAAGAAGAAAAACTACACTACACTACCCTAAATTACAAAATGGAAAATGAGAACTACCCTAAACCTTGCATATCTTCCCTCTGGGAATCCCACGGGGGTATTTATAGACACCAGGGCAACAGGGGGCCAGGGGACAAACCCTGGCCCAAAACGCGCCGCGCGTCGCGGCCCCTTGGTGGCCGCGCGCGAGGCGCCTCGAGCCGCGCGCAGCCCAGTATGTCTCCTGTCAGTTCTGGTGCCCGGTTTCTGGTTTGCACCCCTGGTTTTGACGAATCAGCTCTTCTAGCCAATGGCTATGATAATAGGCTTTTAATCACCAATTAAATGGTGATTTAGATCCCTTCTTCATTTGCACACCATGAACCTAGGATTAAGCAAGTAAGGTATTATTAGCAGAAAATATTATCAAATAAATGTGAGAATATGATGAAAATTATGCAAAATTAGAGACTAATCAATTCGCATAGCCACTTGCTATAACTGTAGCATTGAGAACCTAGCACATTTCTAAATTCTATAATTTTTGTGCAGGTAAACCCTCAATCAATATTCAAGTCTTTAATTATCACATTGAATTCCCAATATATATTTAAAAGTTTAGTTTCACAACTTCTTGGATCTTCAAATGATTAGTTCCAAATTAATATGGACATTAAGTTGCTTTTGGGAGCTTCTATTTCCACCACCTTCAATTTGGATTTTGGATTGTAAGTTTGTTCCTTCCAACCTCCTTTATAGTTTCATTGTTTGTTTGCTATAGAATAACTTGTTTAGCACAAAACACACTCCATAGAATATTAGTAACTTAGATGATTTGTTAATCATCAAAACTTAAGATATTACTAGCTCAAGTACCTTGGGGCCAACAATCTCTCCCTTTTTGGTGATAACAAACTATCAATATAAATATATACTTGTAACATTTGAATATGATACAAACTGGTCGAAAGTAAGCATGTGAAACTCATGTACTAAGAAATTCATGTATCATGTTAAAAACATTATAGCTTTATTAATGAAAGTTTATTTCCACAATCGTTCTCCTCCTTTATCGTTAATAAAAAATTGGAGGTGAAAATAATAATAACAACAATAAAGAAGAAAAATAATAATAATAACAATAAAAAGAGAGGATGAAATATACCAATGTGACATGAATAAAAACTCTCCCCTTTGCACAAAGATATATGATTAAAGGATGATACATTAAAACTAAAGAGTTAATAAAATATGGTGTATGATAAAGAATTCTAATTCAAACATTGGGTGCATCCATTTAGGTAGGAGATGCATTCATACACCTATATATGTTGCGCAATGGATAAGAATGATGCACCAACCTGTAAATTTATCTATATGTAATAGTATAAAGGATCATAGAATAAGATATATCAATTTTAACTGAACAATCATTCAAAAAACAAGATATGAAGTATTCATATACATAAACTAATGACATATACGATTACAAGTAAGATAAGAAATTGCTTCCCCTCAATATATGCCAAAAGAAATGAATCAAGAGAAAGCATTTCTATAAAGCTCATGCCAAAATTCAAATTTCATTTAATGAAAATCAATAAAATATCTATAAGAAAAATAGTGTTAATACTAAGGCTCCCTTTGCATAAAGGCAATATAAATTTATGAAGAGAGGAGATGTTAAGGTCCCCTGCAAATGTGCATTATATAGAGAAGATGTTAAGCTCCCATGCATATAAGTACATATATAATGTAGAGAGGAGATGTTAATCTCCCTCTACACAACACATATAAATCAATATATAGAGGAGATGTTAAACTTCCCTTGCATATATGCACAAATTATATGTATATATAACAATAAAAAGTTCAAAATCCGTATCAAAAGGAGATATCTTAAAACGTGTGTGTGTGTGTGTGTGTGTGTGTGTGTGTGTGTGTGTGTGTGTGTTGTGTGTTTATATCACAATGTTGTCAAAAGATATCATCACAATGTTGTTAAAATATATCATATTACACATCTATTACATAAATCACATCAATCAAGTGTGTAACTCATATCTTATCCACATATATCACATATGTTTCACAAATATTCATAATCTATCACTTTATTCATACAGTATATCACACATATCTAATAAAATTTACATGTATCATAATATCATTAGTACAGTTTTGAGAATAGGTGACAAACATTTCACAGTGGTTTGTATTTGGACACATATATTGCATATTTGTTATTACATTCCTACACCCATTATGTAGTAAATCCTGCAATTATACTGTCTTAATCCCTAATTTGTACAGGATATGATGCGAGAAGATAAATCACAAATCCGAGCCAACTAAATCAGATTCTTGGGAGGATTTAAATCACAACTAAAGTTTGAGCATATCAGAGAAGATAAACCCAGATCTAATTCAGTTAAAATCAGATTTTTGAAGATCCAGT
Source organism: Agave tequilana (assembly GCA_038442645.1). Lineage (NCBI taxonomy): Eukaryota > Viridiplantae > Streptophyta > Magnoliopsida > Asparagales > Asparagaceae > Agave > Agave tequilana. Next base: position 220,627 of record JAVJIF010032346.1, on the reverse strand, counting down.
TGGTTAGCCTGGAGAATCAACGAGAATAAACGATGATAGAGGCAAATCCAGAAGTCCAAAGGCAACCCTATTAATATACAAAGGGATATCTAAAGGATTGTGACATATATTTAAAAGATTTAGAGAGATAAGACAAAATCTAACTGAAGATCAAGGGATAAACAAATATTTATCTCTAACATTATCTTCAACCTTATCAAAAGATCTTTTTTATTGGCAGACAATTTTGTGCATATCTCCAACCTTATCTTTAGCCTTATAAGAAGATCTTTTTTGTTGAGATAGCGATTTGGTCTCATCCTCAAGCACGCTCTCCCCTCCCCATTTCTTCTATAAATACCTGCAAATTTAGAGGCAAAATGGACGATCAAGTAGAGAGTAGAAGTTAGGCTATTCTGTAGTTTGTAACTTAGGTTTTTTTCCTTTTATGTAATTTTTGTTTTATTTATGTAACTGAGAGGAGAGGAGAGTTTCATGGAGGAATGAGAGCAAAACTTGTATTGAGGGTGACATTGGTGTAAGTAAGTCATTTCTTTCATTGTTATTTGAATCAAATCGAAGTTTCTTTTCTTATTTACTCTTGTTTTTGTTTGCTTCCCTCTTCTGTGTTTGTGAATCCAAATGACTCTGATAGCCTTGAAGTTGCCTTGCCCTTGCAAGTGTCGTTGATGGCTTATGGTGATGGATAACCATTCCTATGGTAGTGTAGCTTGCCCCTTCATTTCTTAGTGTAAATCGAGAATGGGGAATATCTCATTTGTCTTCCTTTGCTCGCCTTCAAACAAAGGTACATCGTCGATACGGGTCAAAGGTAAGCAGGCATTAGTTAAAGAGGTAAGTAAGTATTTTTTTAGGATTTAACTTTCTTTCTTTTAATTTTTAGTTTAAATCACCAATATCACCATCTCTCAACTCTATTCATTATTTTTCACTTTCTTTGTACAAACTCATTCTCTATTTTTCCACCTTCTCAATCTATCACTTTCTTAAAAATTTAATATAACTTATTTTTCTTTTCTTTTAAAGAACTGAAGAAGAACTTTAACCATTTTTTGTGAACTAAGGAAAACTTACAAAAAGCTTCCATCGCTAGTCCCTCCTTGTGGATGACGACCTGCATAGCCACTCCTATAGCGGTAGCATTGAGCACTTGTACTTTTATTTTGTATTCCTAAAATTCTGTATTTTCTATAAGCAGGTTCCAACTCAATCAAATTTTGGTGCCACTACCGGGGAGGGACGGTAAGTAATTATCTTTTTAAATTTACATTTTTGGTTAACTTTCTTCTTTATTCTTGGTGTGCAGTGATAGATTTCAAGAAAATTTTTGCTACATTGGACATATAAATAGCCCTGAACTCGACTCAGGAAAGCAAAACTCATAAGCCCTCAGATTTGCTGCATTTACGCGGCAATCTGAGTGACCTACTAACCTCTATTTTTTGCAGGTTGGTTGAATTGTAAAGCTAAATTTCTGCAGCTATTTATTTTCTTGTTTAACTCACTGTAATTACTTTCTAACATCAACAGTAAATTGATGTTTGTTAAATGCTAGAAACGGTTTAGACTTTGCATTTAAGAACGTGTCTAATTCGTTTACATTTTACATTACTGTTGAAGAGTGCTGGAGCAAAGGTACGTGTGCATTGTTTATATTGCTTAAGTGTTGCTTTTCATGTACATGTTGCACTAAATTGATTTAAGCCTTGTCCTATAAACAAGATAAGGTGGGGTAGTCATTACCCTCCCTTAGCCCACAAGTAATCTCCTCACTTACTAACTCAAACCTATCTAAACTAAGTAGACGTTGGCCCTACGGACATCTCAGACTCAATAGGAGACTGACCTAAGGGGGAAGATGATTAGAATTTGACTCTTGCCAAATCAGTATCAAAGGTTGGGGATTGATGAGGCGAAATCATGAAAAATAGTGATTTGGCATAATTAGCCCCGTTGCTTAGGCACATATACCTCCCACTGATCTTATCCTTATCTAGCTGATTAACTTGTGGTCAGATTCTGTAATATACCCCCCGTGGATAGTCTAATAGTTTGCAGTCTCTAGGTCTAAGATCTACCCTAACTTAGACTAGATTTTTTCCTTTTGTGTATTTGTTTGTTTTTCTTTAATTTTTTTTTATATTTCTTGTGTGATATGGCTTATAACAATAATTTTTCCAATTTTAATGATAATCCATATTACACCCTGACTTCTTTTGACTTGGATATTACCAACCCGGCATATCATAACTTTAACCAACCTAGTTTGCCGGATTGGTCTTATCCGAATCAATACATGCCCTATCCGTATAGCCAACTAGTTTAACTGGAATACCAGCTTGATAGAAGATACCATAGTCGATGGTGCCTTTGACATATCTCAGAATTCTTTTTCCAGCTTGCCAATGATTTGAATAAGGCTTCTCCATGAACCTACTCACCAAATTGACAACATACATGATGTCTAGCCTTGTCCTTGTCAAATACATAAGATTTCCTACCAAACTTCAAAACATAGTAGAATTAATAAGCTTTCCTTCACCATCTTTGGTCAATTTTTGTCCTGCAACACATGGAGTTGCTACTGAATTTGCATTCTCCATCTTGAATTTCTTCAGAATTTCTGTTGCATACCTCTCCTGAGAAATAAATATGCCTTCCTTGGATTGATAAACCTTAATACCAAGAAAATGATGTAACTCTCCCAAATCTGTCATCTCAAATTCTTCCATCATTGATTTCTTGAATTTGTTCAGCATCACCATATCCCATCCAGTAAAAATCAAATCATCAATGTAAAGACTTACGATGATGAAACTTCCATTTGGACTTTCTTTGATGTAGAGAGCATGCTCATATGGAAATCCATTCTCCTCAGAATATGAGTTGATGCAGATGTACCAAGCCTTGGTGATTGCTTCAGTCTGTAAAGCGCCTTCTTTAATTTGTAAACTTTATTTTCTTCTCCTTTCTTCACAAAACCAGGATGTTACTCAAGATATACTTCTTCTTTTAATACTCCATTCAAGAATGCTGACTTCACATTCATTTGAAAAATTCTCCACTTATTTTGAGCAGCTAGAGATATTATCAATCGAACAGTTTCAAGTCTAGAGATAGGAGCAAATACCTCAGTGTAATCTACTCCTTCCTTTTGTTTGTATCCTTTCACCACGAGCCTTGCCTTGTATTTATTGACAGAACCGTCAGGATTCTTCTTTGTCTTGTACATCCATTTTACACCTATGGGTTTCTTGTGTGCAGGTAGATTAATGAACTCCCAAGTTTCATTCTTCTTCATGGACTTTATCTCTTCTTGCTTAGCTTCATTCCATTTGTCTTCATGACATGCATCATCAAAGGAAATTGGATCTTTTCTAGCCCAGAAAGCAAAATAAACAATATTATCTGGATCCACTTGCTTAGTTGAATCATATATCTCCTGTAGACTTTTCATCTTTCGAGGAATGTGATCAAAAGTGTCTTTAACATTGATTGAATTCCTCGTCGAGGGAGCATTATCTAGTTGAGTCATAACTTCTTCATCTTCTAGCATAGGCAATTTAGTTGTGCCATCGTATGTTGAATATTCATTGAACTGAACATCACGACTTATCACCACTTTCTTTGTTGCAAGATTGTACAACTTGTACGCTTTGCTACTTTCACTATATCCAATTAAGATACAATTTTCTGCCTTGTCATCAAGCTTTCCCCTTGCCGCATCAGGGATATGTGCATATGCAACACATCTAAAGACCTTTAAGTGTCGAACACTGGGCTTCGATCCATACCATGCTTTATAAGGTATGATGTTGTCCAAAGTTCTTGTTGGTGATCTGTTTAACAAGTAAACAGCACAGGAAACAGCTTCTACCCATAGTTCTTTCTCCAATTTATTTCTTCTAAGCATGCATCTCACCGTGTCCATGATTGTATGATTCCTTCTTTCAGAAACACCATTTGTTGTGGTGTATATCGATTTGTCAGTTGGCGCCTTATTCCATGATCTTTGCAATATCTTTCAAAATTGTTTAAAAGATATTCTCCACCACGATCAGTTCTTAGGGTTTGTATTTTCAACCCATTTTCATTTTCAACTCCAGCTTTAAAGTCTTTGAAAATTTGAAATTCTTCTAATTTTCCTTTTAGAAAGTAAACCCAAATCTTTCTCGAAAAATGATCAATAAAAACAATAAAGTACCGGTTACCTCCATGTGATGTGACAAGCATCGGGCCATAAATATCTGAGTGGATAAGTTGCAAAGGTCTCTTCGCACACTAGGAAGAACGTAAGGAATGTCTATGCAACTTTTTAATTTGGCATTCTTCGTAAACATCCTCATTATGATTAATTTGAGGCAATCATTTAACCATTGATTTTAATGATAAGAGCTTCACACTTTCATAGTTCAAGTGTCCATACCTATCATGCCATAACTTGGAGTTTTTTCAATACTGGTTGACACAACAAATTTGATGTTTGGAGTCTGAGCGGGAATAAGTTATTTTCAGCAACAACAATCCTTGCAACAAGTTGATTGTTCTTTGACAAGAAGCATGTGTTTTCTTGAAAATGAATATCAAAACATTTCTTCAAAAGTTGACAAGCGTTTAGAAATTGCTCTTCAAGCCTGGAACATAGTAAACATCAACCATCTTCTCTCTACTCCCAGACTTTATCTTGAATGATATGTTGACACTCCAAAAAGACAAACTCCCCCAGGTGGTATCTCAACCAGCCTGAACAACATCCCAACTTGTTGATATTTACAAAAGAAAAGATGTGAATAAGCTAACGACCAAGATCTACCTATCCTCAAAGACCAAGTAATGCCTTGAAACTTATTGATCTAGTGAAGCAGACAATAAGTCAAGCATCACCTATAAAGTGGCTTAAGCATGACCTAGAAGATAGCTTCGCTTGAAGCTTTATAGCCTTGTTGAATGGCTAAGCTATTAGCTTCGCTTGAATCTTCTCTTAAGAGCTTTGCTTAAAGCTCTACACAGCTCTGAAAAGAGCTAATCTCTAACTTCACTTGAAGCTATCTGCAGCTTCGCCTTAAGCTAATCATAGCCTCGCCTGAAGCTTTTTTGTAGCTTCACCTGTGGAACTATACTAGCCTCGCGCGAGGCTAATTCTAGCTTTGCCTGAAGCTCCCCGCACCCCTATGAGAGGGTTTGCTAGGTCAGTGTTTGACCTAGTCTTTAGTAGGTTAACCCCACTATATTAGTGGGGTTAGTGCCACTTAAGTGGGCAGTTACACCCGCCCACTTCGCCCCACGATCAGTGGGGAAGTCGGGTCAGAAGGCCAATTTTAGGCTCGCACGAGCCTATCTAGCCTCATATACAGCTTGTATTTAGCTCCGCATGAGGCCGTTATAGCCTCGCACGAAGCTCAGAATAGCCTCTGGCGCAAGGCTAACTGACTGTTATCAGTCTTCGCTGTTAGGGGCAGTTACACCCCTCGAGAGCCTATAAATAGCTCGCTCTTGGATGAGCTCATGGCGAGAAGAAGAAGCATAGAGGGAAAGGCCAAGAAGCTGTCAAACAAGATCAAGAGGCTCAGTTGATTAGCAAGGCTAACTTTCCTTTGCTTTCAAAAAATTCAGAGAATTACTTCTCTAAATTCTGGGTGTTAATACCCTAAGACCTTCCTCTCTCTCATGGAATCTCCAGAACCAGGTGAGAAGAAATTCTTTAAGACTCTATTGATCGCATCATCAATAGGACAAAGTAGTCGCGCGCTGATCAAACTCCTACCGACACACTTCCCCAAAATCTTAGCAGAGATATTTGTAATCTTTTTTTTCTTTTTTTGATTACTTGTGACTTTCTCTTCACAATTTTGTAAGTTTTCCATATTATCAATTTCAATGGAAAATAATATGGCGACTCCACTGGGGAACTGCTTCTCCACATATGAGAATCAAGTGCCGCAATGCGATGTTGGGTCTACTGCAGAGACCCTGGTCATTCACTTTGACCAAGAGAAGTTTGAGCAACTCCTCTTTGGGGGTAGCACTAGTCCCCTACATGTACGCAAATACAGGAAGGTCAGTATAGCCAGAGCACCTTTGGCTATTTATGGAAAGCAAGTCTCTGTTGAGACTACTGAGGTTCCCTGTGAACCTAACACAGCCTCACGCGAGGCTAAACCGGCTCCATGCGCGCCTAAGAAAGCCTCACGTGAGCCTAAACAGGCTCTGTGCTAGCATAAACAGACTCTATGTGAGCCTATCACAGTCTCAACTGAGACTAAATTAGCCCCGCGTCAATGCATTAACATTATGCGTAAGATTACAAAGATTCCGTGCGAACGTAAAGCAACCTCTTCAAAGGCTATGTAGATTGCAAAGTCAACAAATCCTTCTCTTGGTCCAGCTTCATGCGAAGCTAAGATAGTCTTGGACTACAATACTACTTCAGCTCCTCACATAACTAAGCCTCGCTCGTCCCGTGAGGCTAAAGCCAAAGCACTATATGCTAACAGTGAGGCTATGACAGCCTCGCTCGCATCAACAATATTGTTGGGCAGTGCTATGCCCGCCGCACGCAAGACTAAGGCCAAAGCACCTCTACGTGCTAATAGCGTCGCTGATTCAGCATCGCTCCCACTGATAGCACCAAGTGCTAAAAATCTCTATCGCGAGGTTAGAAATAAAGCACCATTGTGTGCTAACAGCGAGGATATTCTAACCTCACTTAAGGGAAAAGCTCTGCACGACAAAACTAAGTTCGCCTTTAAAGGCAGAACTAAGGTGGTAGTTTTGCCTTGCGAAGCTACTTTTCCAGGTGAAGCTATCCTAGCCTCACCTATAGTCAAAAAGAAAGCCCTTAAGGCCAAGCCTAAGGCTTCTCAGCCTAAGGCGGCTAATATCAAATCTCCTCGGTCTCTGTGATGGATTGGTTGCGTCCAATTAACACTGAATTGAAAGATTATCTGAGCAACAAGCAAAAGCTTTGCTCTAAAGAATCTGTTCACATCTCACCGTCCTAGTGTGGACAAGTGGGGTGTCAACTTGTGATGGTGCACTCCACCCATTGCTATTTGAGAGCCATCCTGATGACTTCGCCTCCAAACCAACAATTGGTATTCAGCCGGTTGTCAGTCCAAACTTCTAGGAGACCCAAGTCCCAAAAGAAGAAGGCGACGAGGTGGTCCATTTTGCAGCCACCTCTGTTAATGTGATAAGCAGAGGGAGGGATCTTTTCTGATCCCGAAGACGGAGAAGAGGAACCTTCACCCCTCCAGCCAGCTCCTCAGACTCTGATTATAGCCCCGGCTTAAGTCAGGTTCTAGTGGAACAGTAGGGTGCCTTCCAAGGTACTCACTCAAGTGTAGCGATATCCTATGATTATGGAGAACCTTTGTCATCAACTGGAGCCGTGTCACTTGCACCATTGAGGAGCCTTTTCTAATAATCTGATGACAAGGAGGAAGCCAGTGGATACTGATTGGGAAAGAGTAATGTAGAGTTCTTGCACAATTATTCAGCTAAGGAGGAGAGGTTTAGAGTTAACCTTGATGTTTGTTTACTCCTCAATTGTACTTAAAGATCAATAAACTCTTTCCAATCTCCGATATAGTATGGCTATACCGGTCGATCTTCCGGGAGAGCTAGCGATGGAAGCGTTACGGTTTTCAAAGTGAAGCAAAAAGACGAAGAAACTTCTATGTAATTACACAAGTGCAAGAAGAAAAGAAATGGTGGATGTGTGCATTATGTAAAAAGAAACCAAAAAGAACTTGAGTGAAGTGGAAGTGTGTTGTAAAGACAAAGAAACTAGTAAAGAGAATGTTGGAAAAACTTTAGATGATACGATACATGGCTAGCTAACTTTACCTCATTGCTAACTTGCTATACTCAATGGTGATGCTTGTTGCTTTGTATTGACTCATTGGCAATTGATGATGTAACTTGCTTGTTTGTTGAAGTTCTTTACCTTTTTGAAGATGAGTGTTCTCTTGTTCTAGCTTGAAGTCTCACAATGAGTCATGGGCTCTCTTAAATAGATGTTCAATTGATGAAATCTTGAAGTGACACTCAAAGATGCTAAAGAGAAGATACAACGTTAATTCAAACATTCAAGACATAACAACAACTAGTAGCTTGAAGTAGGGGAGTTGTTCTTACAAGTAGCATATGTAGGTGAACCATCTTCATGTTCCATCAAAGGCTCTTGTTCTAGAAAAGGCTCTAAATGAGGCTCACATGAGTCATAGGTGGTATGAACAAGCAATTGTCAAGGGAAATCAACTCTACTTCTTGGTAAATTGTAGAAGTGTTCACAATGCAAGTATAAAGATAAGCATCATCCAAGGAGATAGAAGTTAGCTAGGCAAGTTCTTAGCTAGCCATGCAATAAGAATTTAGCTCTTCATCACACAAGTAACAAAGCTACAATTCATTATGTAAGCAAAAGAACTAAAGCAAAAGAAAAGAACTAGAATCAAATGCAAGAAATTAAAGCAAGGAAAAGTAAAGCATACTAGAGTTTGCAAAGTGATGAATAGAGCTCTTTTGATTAATCCTTGGCCAAGTATGTCACTTCCTTGGTACAAGCTCTCAAACAGCACTCTCTCTCACTTTATCAAGATCTCTAGGAGGAAGGAGATGAAGTCTAAAAACCTAGGAGAAAAACAAAATTACAACAATTTTCCCTATTTTTTCTTCTCTCTCTTCTCTCTGTTCTCGTACACAGACCCTGGCCACCTATTTATAGCAATCCATGAGAAGCCTCTAGAACCCTGGCCGTTGGCACAAAATCCGGGGCTCAACGGCCCAGATATTGCCGCGTGCAGGCGGCAAGGCGCGGCCAAACAGATTCTGTTGCGCAACAACTTTCTGTTGGAGATTGGTTACGAGGTTGTTAGCCACGTGGCCTTCTAGATTCTTTAGTTGGCGCGTGGATCTCTCTGGATTCGGATTTCAAATCTTTGGCTCTTTTGATTTAATCCCTTTAACTATTACTAATTAAAGTGATTAATGGGCTTTGTCTCTTTAAGTTGTGGGCCTGCAAAAATAGAGAGAAAAGGGGTTAAAAATCATATTTTATTTACAAAATGCATAGTATGGAAGTGGTAAAATATGTAAATATGTAGCACAATCAGATACGCCTCTTCAGCTACATCAGCTCGATGCGAACGGGGCTTGTATCCGCTAACATAGACAACAATGACAATGATGATCTTTGTTGGCGAATGGAGGTACAGGAGCAGACTTTCAGGGCACAGCAAGAAGCCTTGGATAATATCCAGCAGATACTAGCTTAGCTCCTGATCAACCGGAATAGCAATGACACTGGTAGTAACAACAATGAAAAGGGGCATCACGACGATGAACATCCTAAGACTGAAAATTCGAAGGAAAGCTCCTCAATTGATGTCGAGGTCATTAAAGGCATCCAGGCTCAGCTTGCATCCCTAGCCTAAAGGGATGAATTGAAGAAGGTGGGAAAGACGCGTCCTTACCCGCTGAAGTGAGATTCGGTGCCATCCCACCAAAGTTCAAGTCTCCTACGTTGCATACGTACGATGGCAAGAGCTCGCCCAACCAACATGTCTATTACTTCTGATCTCAAATCGGTAATGTAATAGATAATGATGCCATCATGGCTAGACTATTCATCGGCACTCTTAAAGGGGTAGCCTTTGATTGGTTAGGTAGACTGCCCAGTGACTCCATCAATTCTTGGATTGATCTAGAAACCCGGTTCCTCTCTCGACTCTACGAGGATGATACTAAGGTGACTATGGACAAGCTCTTCTCAACAGTCCAGAAAGGAGGAGAATCTGTGAGGGAATATATTGAGAGATTCCGTAACCTTTCCCTCATGTGCCCTGCAGGCATGTTGTTACCTATGTTACTCCAGACATGTCGACACAACTTCCTTGACAGAGTGGAAGTCCGCATGAGAGTTGTCAAATCCCATACATGGAAGGAGCTTGTTGAACAAGCTGAGATGACGAGAAATTAGCAAAGAAATTTGAATCCTCAGTCCCTAAGAACAAGTGGGGATCAACATCAAGGGGCGTGATGTAGCCCAGTCTTCTCAATCAACAGGAAAGGAAACCATGGCCGTTGAGCTATCAGGGACAGCTCAACCAAAGCAGAAGAATAACACCAATAGCATTTAGGATTCAAATTCCTGCCAAGTGATCCTAATTACTGCCTCTTACATAGGATGGTGCATCACCCTACCAGCAGATGCTATGTCTTCGAGGACAAGATCCAAGCCCTGGTAGATGCTGGAGTTCTGAATCTCAAGTTATAACAAAAGACAGTCACCACCAACATGATGACTCTGAATTTTGGGACATTCTCGAAGATGACTATCCAAGACGGATTGGTCCCAATCCCTAAAGCAAGATTGAATGTCATCAACCCTATGGCTGAACAACAGAAAGCTAAGGGCCTCATCCCAATCATGACAAAATCTAGAGAAATCATGTGGGTCTAAGCAAACATTGTCTAAGATGATCAATGAGAGACTAGCAAGCCCAAGCTCAGAGGCAAGTCATGTAACGTTGTCTCTTTCACAGTAGACGATGACTTTGTGACTGTAGCCTCTCAGTAACTCAGAAGGAGAGAAGCTTGCCTTAGCAGCATAGCCTGCCACATCACAGCCGGTGGGTACACGTTCTTATAAACAATACTTACGACAGTACGATTAGATACCTGACGGACCATCCCAACCAACGACGTCAGGAACCGCTGCGCCTATCCAGGCCCCAGTGTCAAAGGACAAGGAAAAGTAGAAAGAGATCGATTTGATGAATCCTTGAAGAAGAATCCTTTCAGGGGACTCATTACTCCCTTCGTCTTTGATATATTAGCACAATTGGCTAATATCCTAGCTCGTATTACCCTGCACGAGCTACCCCACCTCTCAAAGAAAATGAGAGAGAGATACTTAGGAATGCGCTTGCTGATTCAGAATCATTTCTGACACTAGTACCCATCCCTACAAAAGAAGATGGAGCTTCTTGCACCCGATGTCATCTGGTACAACAGCAAGTACCATGCATCACCTTCACTCCTGAAGATATGCTCCTCAAAGACAACTGACACGACAGGCCCTTGTATTATACTGGGTACATTGGATCTACATATATCAAGAGAATAAAGGTTAATCTTGGGTCTGATCTTAAGCATTATTCCCAAGAGACTGCTTTATTTTCTCGGCATCCCGTTGAGCAAGTTGTCAACCACGCTACGACCATATATGGCTTCAACGCCGGGAGTAGTTATCCTATCCATCTCCAGTGTCAAATCAGAGATCTGAAATCAGAAGTGACGTGCTATGTCATTAACGCTAACACGTCCTACAACCTCTTGCTGGGGCGATCCTGAATTCATGCTAATTGGATCGTGTCTTCCACACTCCATCTATGCTTCAAATATATGGACGACAAGCCAATGGTCAGGACGGTCTTCGCAGAAATGCAGCCATTCAAAGGGGTGGGAACTACTTCACTAATTCTCTACTTTATAAAGAGAATGGTAAAGTAGTAGAAAAATTATTGTCTGACGACATCAATAGCGGAAAATGAAGCAGACTCAGAATCAGGAGAAGATTCAGAGGTTTCTTTTGATGAAGAACCGAATGTAGCATATCTGAATGATCCTGATTGTAATAACTCTGCCGACAATAGCGACGAATGGGTCCTTAATGAAAATGTCAATTTCGATTATTCCTCGTGTTGTGATGATGTAAATAGTCCTATTGACATGAGCCCTCTACACATGCCTCTGCCCCTATCAATGGCATGCATGCATATGAAGAGAATAATGGGTCTGTATTTGCAGTCCCATCTTCCAAGAAGGACCAGTCGCCCATTATAATTGGCAGAGTCCGACATTGGATTACTACATCCAAAGATTCAGATGAAGATTTGAAGCCCCTATAATTTTTTCACTATGCACGATTAGCGCACAGTATGATGAAAGAAATGAGATACGACTTACATCGTGGTGAAGGTCTGAACTATGAAAAGGGACGACACATCCCTCTACAACCTTTTGTACGAAAAGAAAAGCCTTCTAATTACTACGATCAGACTCACAGGGAGTTGGGGTACATTACTCTATCTGCTCAATCTGATTCAGATTTGAAAGACCACTACTATCACATTCTTCAGATTCATCGGAGTGGGAATCTAATGTAAGTGTGAGGGTTGCCTTCAAGAAACTCTTCGTCAACATGGCCTCGACCAGTCAAGTGGAACCAGAAGAGGACATTGAGCCATTCGACATTGATCCTTAGGCTTAACAACTGGATCTTCAATGGGAGAAGCATTTTGAACAACGTGACCCTCCTACGGAAGATAAAGTTATTTAAATTGATGTTGGTGATCAAGCGCACCTCAAGCTCATCTCTATAAACGAAAGTTTATCGCCGATAGAGAAGCAAGAGCTTGCATCCCTGATAAAGAGTACATAGATGTCTTTACTTGGAGCTATGAAGACATCCCTGGTCTCGACCCTCAGGTGGCTATGCATTGCCTCAACATCAAGCCTGATGCTAAGCCGGTCAAATAACAACAGCGATGATTCTAACCTGATATTATGAAGGCAATTGAACTTGAGATCCAAAAACTCATCGAATGTGGCTTCATTCGAGAGGAACAACATCCAGACTTGGTTGCTAATATTATACCCGTCCTTAAAAAGAACGGAAAGTTTCAGGTCTATATTAACTTTCGTGATCTTAATATAACCTGTCCTAAAGACAAATTTCTGCTACCTATCACGGATGTCATGATTGACAACACGTGTGATTTCGAAAGGATGTCCTTTATTGATGGCTTTTCAAGGTACAACAAAATCAAGATGTACCGGATGACGAAAAGCATACATCATTTCGAGCACCGTTGGGTGCATTTGACTATACGGTTATGCCATTTGGCTTAAAGAATACGAGTGCCACCTACCAACGTGCAATGAGCACGATGTTCCATAATCACTTGTAAAAGATAGTGGAGTGATATGTTGACAACATTGCAATCAAAAGTCGCGACAAGAATAACCATCTCCATGATTTGAGAATGATGTTCGATCTGATGCGGGCTCACCAGCTGAAGATGAACCCGACGAAGTCTTTCTTGGGAGTTTCAAATTGCAAGTTCCTGAGATTCATTATCACATCTAAAGGAATTCATCTTGATCCCAACAAGATCAAAGCCATTCAAGATATGCAGCCTCCAAAGAATCTCAAAGAACTCTGAGGTCTTCTAGGTAGGTTGGCTTACATCTGTAGGTCCATCGTAAACTTGTCAAGTCACCGTCAATCATTTCGGCGATTAATGAAGAAGAGCATATCTTTTATTTAGGATGACGCTTGTCAAAAAGCTTTTGAGAATATTAAAGTATACCTCATTAAGCCTACGGTTCTGGCATCTCCTATTGCGAGAATACCATTCTTTCTGTATATAAAAACCATGGACCATTCTTTAGGTGCTCTGCGCACAGAAGAACGATGAAGGTGCCAAGTAAGCCATCTATTATCTCAGCAGAACCTTGATTGGGCTGAAAGTCACTACAACCCGATCGAAAAAGAATGCCTTGCTCTTGTTTTTGCCATCCAGAAGATGCGACATTACTTGGTCAGGCAGAATATTCATGTCATCTCAAGAGTCAATCCCCTTCAGATTTTGATGACAAAACCGAGTTTCCTGAACTCCAAACTGGCTAATTGGGCTATATTGTTGTCCCATGTGCTATGAAGTTCATACCTCAGAAGGCTATCAAGGGTCAAGCCCTCGCAGACCTCTTTGCAGCTCATCTAGTTCCCAAGTCTTCAAAGCTACATGAAGATATATCAGATGAAGTTATTGAAGCCAATATGACTTCAAGCGATGATGTATGACAGATGTTCGTTGATGGTGCATCCAGAACCGGTCCAAAAGGCAAGATTGTCACCAGAATGGGGGCAGTATTTATCTCATCCAAAAATCACGTCCTTCCTCATGCATTCTCGCTAACGGAACCTTATTTCAATCACGTAGTTGAGTATAATTCTCTACTCATTGGCCTCCAGCTCGCCCAACAAATAGGGATACAGTACCTTGAAGTTTATGGCGATTCCAAATTAATCATCAACCAAGTCAAGGGCGAATATGAGGTCCGTTATGAAGACCTCATACCTTATCACCATGCAACCATTCAGTTGGCTAATATATTTGACGGCTTCTAAATCAGTCATGTATCTCGCCTCCAAAATACAAAGGCAAATGCTCTAGCGGCGTTAGCAGCTACACTGGCTTTACCTGCGATACCAGCTACCATCTCATGGCGTCCACTCGTCATCTTTTCTGTCTGAAGTACAATTTAGAGGTCAGTGAAGTTCATACAACCTTGACAAAATTTGAACCAAGAGACTGGCGATTCCCGATCATCGACTATGCCTTGCACGACATATTACCCGATGACCCCAGAAAAGTGGTGACTGTTCAACGAAGGTCTACTCGATTTTATGACTATGCACTGGTAAAAACACTATATCGCCATTCATATGATGGTATACTTCTTCGTTGTCTGTCCAATTCGGAGGCTCAAGAAGAATCAAAGAGGCTCATGATGACATATGTGGAACTCATCAACCAGGACTAAAGATAAGGATTGATTGCACTGACTTGGCTATTATTGGCCAATTATGATCGCTGATGCAGTCAAATACGCAAAAGGTGTAAGGCTTATCAAATCCATGCGGATTTTATACACCAACCCCCTGAACTACTCCATCTCAAAGTGCAGCATGGCCATTCAAGGCTTGGGAATTGATATAATAGGGCCAATCAGTCCTCCGTCAGCTAAACGTCATCGATTCATCCTTGCAATAACCGATTATTTTCAAAGTAGGCAAAGGCTGTTCAGCTCGTTAAAGTTAAAACCATTAACGTGATCAACTTCATCAGACATCATGTCATCCACCAATTTGGTGTCCCAAGATGGATCATCCACGACAATGGTCCCTAATTCGCAAGCCAATCGTTCTATCAGTTCTGTGACAAGTACCGGATTCAGACTGTGACGTCAACTGCTTACAACCCTGCCGCCAATAAGTTAGCAGAAGCATTCAACAAGATGATCATCAATCTTCTCAAAAAGTTCATCTCCGCAAGCAAACAAGATTGGAATGAAAAGCTTAGTGAATATCTTTGGGCCTACCGAATTACGGTCCGAACCCCAACAGGCAATACGCCTTTTTCTCTAGTATACAGATGTGAGGCAATTATACCTGTGGAGATTCAAATACCATCACTTCGTGTTGCTTTCGCAAACAAGATGACTGATGATGATAACCATCAGTTATGTCTCCAGGAGCTTGAAGTGCTAGACGAAAAGCGGTTACAGGCTCAGTAGCGTATCAAGCTTTATCCAGCTCGGATCTCTAAGGCCTTCATAAAAAGATCAAAGAGATAATTTTTCAAAAAAGAGATTTGGTCTTAGCTGTCAGACGATCTATAGTCATGATGCACAAGTCCAAAAAAATTTTTTGACCCAAATAGGAAGGGCCGTTTGTAGTAAAGATAGTCTACTCAAATGGAACATATCACCTGTCCAATCCAAACGGTGACATGCTTATGATGCAAATCAATGGCAAAATCCCGAAGAAATATTATCCCGGATCAAGTTATCATTATACCTCTGATCATTGGGGATCCCTTCGGAGCCAAAATGATCAAACATTAGGAGACGACGCTGCACGGTGCCAACATTAAAGATTACAGAAAAGATTCCATGAGGAGCGTTAAGTGCTAACTGACATCCCCATGGAATTACATGATCCTAAGACCTTAATGGCCAAGTGATTGCTCAAAAAAAGTACAGAGAATATGAAAAGTGTATGTGATTGGTTTTAACTCTAAATCTTTTGCAATTTAACTACTGCAGCAAGAGCTAAATGGGTCAAACCTCAGGGAGAGATGCGATGAAAGCTTTTCGGTAATATTGTCTTCTTATTATCTTCTCTGTTTAAAGAACGTGGAAAAGAGGGGATGGATTTGTATGTGAGAAAAGAATTAATCTAAAAGAAAGGATCACAGCTTACTAATAATCAACCACCATATATGCTAATGCTAGATAGATAATTATTTTACTTTAAATCCTAAACATGATATTCTACCACAAATCAAGCAAGATACATAGGATAGAAACTAGGTTATGATTTAAAATAATACCATCCAAGTTTTAACGTTACAATATCAAGATTGTCAATCAAGTATAAAGTAAGAAAAAATCATTAGAAAGTATTTTGCAAATCTTAACCCTATTTGAAATAACACTAATCAACGTTTAACATTAAAATATCAAGATTTTCATCAAGCATAGATTAAGAAAAACAGTTAAGAAGTATTTGCAAATATTTGACCTAGTTGCTTATCCTAATGAGTTTTCAAGAATAAAAAGTAAAGTAGGCATGCATATGACCTAATCTGGTTATCTACTATATTAGATGTGATGGTGATGATGTCTTAGCAAGCCATGAGAAAAATTTAGCTACTCATGGTAAACATGACAAGTAAAAGAAAGCAAGAAATAAATTAAAAAAATAAGAAAAAGCAAAAAATAAAGTAAATAACAAAACAGATATGAAAAGAAAGAAAGCACCTTGTATTGATCTGTCACCTCGAATTACAATGGTTTCTCCTTCTCACAAACCTTGAATTAGAAGTAGAACTAAAATCTAAAAAATACAAAAGAAATTTGGAGAAGAGACTAAAAGAAAATTCCTAAGTTATGATCTCTGATCTAGAGATGAGAGATTATCAGAGACTTCAGCTCTTTAAATAGACCTCAAAGCTAATCATAATAGGATACAAATTAGAAGCTTTCCTAATTCAGTAGGAATTCAGTCCTGCAGTAAATTGGCATGTTATTTACTGAATATGACTCATCAGACGGCTGAATTTGATAGAGTAATAAACAGACAAATTGTAGCTCTTCAAGTCATATTTCTGTAGCATCTTGAATCATTGAATTTGGCTAACGTAGCAAAAGTTATGATCTGAATACTAAAACGTGACAGTCTAAATCTGAGTCTGAATTGATTTTGAACTCCATTTAATTTGAATTATCCTCCTTATTTCTTATAGAATTAGCTTTATCCTCTTCATCTTATAGGACTTTATCTTATAAATTTGAACTTGAATTTAGGAGATGAAGATTAATCCTTTCCTCCTTTGGATTCAATTTAATTTAAAATCCAACTTTAGATAGGATTAGGGATAAAATGAAGCTTTTTGTATCTTTATGCTCTCATTTAAATAACTGCACACCATAATCAAAAAGAAGGTTAATAGCATTAATTAATAAAGGAATGATCAAGGATATATGTGTAAAAGTGATGATAAAAATGCAATTTTAGAGTACAATCACACCCCCACACCTATCTTTTGATCGTCCTCGAGCAAAACCAAATGTTAGAAACTAATTTAATACAACCTAACTCACTTTCGTAGTAATCACGATTACACTTAGCACATGCAACAAGCCGTTAAACCTCTAGGTTACCCTAGAGGATGAGTGTTGTCTCGTGAGGGTTTTCAGTGAATTATACCCACAAAATTCATAAAGAAAAAAACAAAATGTTAGTATTTTTGAAATTCAATTTTTGAAAGAGAACAATATTTGAAATATCTTTGTAAAAATTAAGAAATTTATAAGTTTTTAGGATTACCAAATTGATCATTCTTATACTTAGTCTTTATTAAAATATTTATTTATAAATTTAGGTTAGGATTCAAACTGAATTTCTTATCGAATCTATTATCTTACCCTAAGTCATATGCATCTTGTGAACACGAACTTGTTACTTGAGATTCTTCAACTTCAACTCTCATGTCTTATACATTTATTACTGTTCTTCTTCTTCCTTTTTTTTTAAAAAAGTTCGAAGTATTACCACTTCGTTGCCCTATAAGCACTTCTCTTTTTTTTTTTAAATATGTATAACTCATCTAATTTTCTTTCGTATAAGTATAAAGGCTTCTTGAGGCCCTAACACCTAACTAATTGGTTATTAGATGTGTAAATACACATATGATATATTTTTTATTTTTTTTCAAACTTATCTAATTACCTTTCACGTAAGCACCAAGGTTTTCTTAAGCCAAAGTACCTAGCTTATCAATAATTAGATTTGTTTATTTTTTATATATTTTTTCTAAGACACAAGAGTCTTTGTTTTGAATCCCAAGTGTGTAAGTGTATAAAGCATGCATATTTCATCAAGGTAAAATTATCAAGACTAAATTACTTTTTCAATTTTTCCTCCTAAACCTAAAAATAAAACAAATACTTTAATTTTGACCAAGTGTTAAGAATCCTAATTATGATTTTCCTATTCCTTAAAATTAACTTAATTACTTATAAAAAAATAAGTCAAAATATTGTTTTTTTTTCAAAAAGTTTTTTAAAAAAAATTGTTAGTATCTATCTATGTTAATATCTACCTATGTTAGTATGTTAGTAAACCCTCCCCCACACTTATCTCATGCATTGTCCTCAATGTATGAATGAATGCGTGTATGCATGACAAAGAAGAAAGGGAAGGCAAAATGTGACCTCCAGGTAGTGGTTCTGGTGGTGGCCTGATTGGACCAAGTAATGCTGCCCAATCTAAATCTTGTGGATCATCAAGAAACCCACCTTTTATGACTTTTTTCTTATCTATATTGTTATTATCCCCCAAATGTATAGGATCATGCACGACCCTAACATTGAAACTATCTTAGTTGTATGACCAATCTTGAAATACCATCTCAGGGTCATCATTGTTTACACCTTGGTCCAACAATAAAATCTGACTTGATGAAGTGATTGATTTGGGCTTAAGAATGATAGGATTGGGAACCAATACCGGCTCGGAAAAATCAAATTTAGGTTCGAGAGTCGGGTTTGGTTCAAAAGTGGGCTCCAAATCAAAGAACTTAAGTTCATGATCCATCAAATGAATATGACTGCCCAAAATAGATGATCCAATTTCATAATATATGGGTACTGAAATTAATGTTGGCTCAGGAATTGGGTCCAAATTGGGTAAAGACACCAGAGTCAACATAGATTCAAATTTGAAATTAGATCACAAGGTTGAGGATCGGGTTCACATTCACAATCAAATTCAATCTCATTAAAGTTAAAACTTGCCAATTTGTCCATGAGTTGGGATTGATCAAGTTCACGTTAATGCGATAAAATTGAATTTTGATCGAGGTCTCCAAGACACCATGATTCGTCAGTCTCGTCAGTAGGGCTAGGTGAATAAAAAATGGTAAAAAAAAATGGTCAAAAAGGTGCTAGGTAGAGTTTTCTCAATCCTAACATTTTCAATGTTCCAAACGATCCAATTGTGCTTCTAACCTATCGAGATAATGGATGTAATCATTTTGGTTTTGAATCATGTATGGATTTAGGGTTTGAGACCTTTGAATGGATCATGAGTCTTCCACTTTATGCATTTGTCACTCGAGATCATCTAAGATTTTTATCTTCTTTTTCCAATCAGATTGTTCTTCTATAGGTTTGAAAAAAGGGATGTATGAAGATGGTTGCTGGAAAGGTGGTTTTGACCTGTCAAATGAATTGCAACCAAATAAATTTAGATAGGCCATGGGAAATATATTTTTTATTTTTTATTTTTTTAATTTTCACCTAAATAGAGAAGAATTTAGTTAGAAAACAATATATACCGTTCCCTCCCGGAAACGGTGCCAAAATTTGATTGCTCAAAACAGAGTACAGAGAATATGAAAAGTGTATGTGATTGGTTTTAACTCTGAATCTTTTGCAATTTAACAGCTGTAGCAAGAGCTAAACGGGTCGAACCTCAGGGAGAGATGCGATTAAAGCTTTTCAGTAATATTGTCTTCTTATTATCTTCTCTGTTTAAAGAATGTGGAAAAGAGGGGATGGATTTGTATGTGGGAAAAGAATTAATCTAAAAGAAAGGATCACAGCTTACTAATAATCAACCACCATACATGCTAATGCTAGATAGATAATAACTTCACTTCAAATCCTAAACATGATATTCTACCACAAAATCAAGCAAGATACATGGGATAGAAACTAGGTTATGATTTAAAATAACACCATCCAAGTTTTAACGTTACAATATCAAGGTTGTCAATCAAGTATAAAGTAAGAAAAAATCATTAGAAAGTATTTTACAAATCTTAACCCTATTTGAAATAACACTAATCAACGTTTAACGTTAAAATATTAAGATTTTCATCAAGCATAGATTAAGAAAAACAGTTAAGAAGTATTTGCAAATATTTGACCTAGTTGCTTATTCTAATGAGTTTTCAAGAATAAAAATTAGAGTAGACATGTATATGATCTAATCTGGTTATCTACTAGATTAGATGTGATGGTGGTAATGTCTTAGCAAGTCATCAGAAAGATCTAGCTACTCATGGTAAACATGATAAGTAAAAGAAAGCAAGAAATTAATTAAAAAATAAAAAAAAGTAAAAAATAAAGTAAATAACAAAGGGATATAAACAGAAAAAAAGCACCTTGTATTGATCTATCATCTCGAATTACAATGGCTTCTCCTTCTCACAAACCTTGAATTAGAAGTAGAACTAAAATCTAAAAAATACAAAAGAAATTTGGAGAAGAGACTAAAAGAAAATTCTTAAGTTATGATCTCTGATCTGGAGATGAGAGATTATCAGAGACTTCAGCTCTTTAAATAGACCTCAAAGCTAATCACACTAGGATACAAATTAGAAGGCTTCCTAATTCAATAAGGAATTCAGTCCTGCAGCAAGTTGGCATGTTATTTGCTGAATATGACTCATCAGACGGCTGAATTTGACAGAGTGATAAACAGACAAATTGTAATTCTTCAAGTTTATTTCTATAGCATCTTGAATCATCAGATTTGAGTATCTGTAGCTAAAGTTATGATCTGAATACTAAAACGTGTACAGTCTGAATCCGAGTCTGAATTGATTTTGAACTCCATTTAATTTGAATTATCCTCCTTATTTCTTGTAGAATTAGCTTTATCCCCTTCATCTTCTAGGACTTTATCTTCTGAATTGAATTTGAATTTAGGAGATGAAGATTAATCCTTTCCTCCTTTGGATTCAATTTAATTTAAAATCCAACTTTAGATAGGATTAGGGATAAATGAAGCTTCTTGTACCTTTATCCTCTCATTTAAATAACTGCACACCATAATCAAAAAGAGGGTTAATAGCATTAATTAATAAAGGAATGATTAAGGATATATGTGTAAAAGTGATGATAAAAATGCAATTTTAGAGTACAATCACTAAGGATAGAGGAAAACGTTTGCGTTTAAGCCCAACGCAAAGTTCTCGATAATTCATCATGCTAAGGGGAATAGTATGGCTATTGGCTAGCCCAACTCAAATGTTAGTTGACAAGGGCATACCAAACCCATTGATAGCTGAGGGTTGGCTAAAAGTCTTAAGGAAATTGATCTAATTTGATTCCTCCAGAATTCTCTACCAATTCCTTTTCATAGAATGATAGATCCACAAAGCAAAAAGTCATGTTAAAGTTTTCACCTCTGATTTTTCCTTCATTCTAGGATTAATATTCTCCTATTCCCCAGCAGGATTAATTTGACTCCCAAACAAATTTTGGGAACATTGTCTTCTATTCCCCGGCGGAATTCTATAGCAATGTTCTTATATTTTGCAAAGAACGATCAATTCCACCAAAAAGTTTCTTGCCAATTCCCGTCTATGGAATGGTAGGACCATATCAAACTGTAATCATTTTCCTAGTAATATGAAATACAGATCAAGCCTGTCGAGTTAACATGAACCTCTGACAGTAAAACATTTGACTATCCCCAGCGGATCTTGCTAATATCCCTAGCATATCAAACTCCACTTACCATTCTCTTCAATAGAATGACATGTCCATTTAAATTGTTGTTATGTTCAAACATATCTAACAGTAAATGAATTCTTGTCAAGTTAACATCATACCTTTGACAAGTCACCATTACAAATCCCTAAGTGAGAAGCTGTCACGATCGCTTCTGAAAAAATCTCCTTTTAAATTCCCTAGCAAGAAATTTGGTTGTTACGTTAATGATTATCTCTGATAACATTTTAGGAAATAATCATTTTCCCATCAAATCTCCATAGAGATCTTTTTCTCACGTTAATGATTACCTCTGACATATAATTTCTTATGGGTTTTATTTTCTAACTCCCCAGCAAGTTTCTAGTAGATTCCCCTCAAAGTCTATTATTTCCCTTTTCAGACCCCAGTGGACTTTCGTGGTTGTCACATTAACAATATACCTCTGACAATTTTTTCCAAATGATTTCCCAAGGAAATACCAATTTCCCCATAGAATTTATGATCAAATCCTATTTCTCCCAGCGGAATTACTTCTTTTACTGTCATGTTCAACTTCACCTATGAACGGTAAAATTTTACGTTTGGTGGTTTCTCAATCGGTTATATCCATATTACCTCTAAATCGACAGATAGTCAAGTCTCATCTTCTAGTGCAGTATGGACTACTCCTTTGCGATTATGACCAATTCGCCACCTCTGAACGGTAGGACTTTGAGTCATGTAACTCCCAATCGGTTATGTCCATATTACCTCTGAACCAACGAATGCCTGGATCTCTCCTCTTTTATGATACTTAAACTATTATGTCCAGTCTAATACCTCTGAATAGACGAGTCCATAACTTTGTTCTCCTTTCCCCCGTCAGGACCGGGAGTTCTTGCTATCATGTTAATACGACTACCTCTGAACAGCGAATTGCGAGCCTGGTGTCTCTTAGTTGTTCATGTCCATATCACCTCTAAACCCGACGGGTGCTCTAATCTAGTTCTCACCTTTGCAGTCCCCTGTGGACTAGCTCTGGCAGCGGATTCAGAGTTTAGTGCGTCTTAGTCTATCATGTCCAGTTTATCACCTCTGAATAGACAGGTCCCTATAATCGGGTTCACCTTCATTTTGTCATTATATCCAGATCATCACCTCTGAATGACAAAATCCTGAGCTTGGTGGCTCTCAATCGGTAATGTTCTATCAATAATCTCTGAACTGATATATAGCCAAGTCTCATCTATTCGTTTACTATTATGTCCAATTAATCACCTCTGAATAGGAAACACTCCTTATTTGGTAATCTCTAATCAGTTATGTCCAGTTTGTCACCTCTGAACCGATGATTGCCTAATTTTACCCTTCTTTGTCGTTATGTCCAGTTCATCACCTCTGAATGATAAAATCTCAAGTCTGACGATCTCTACTCAGTCATGTCTAGTTTATCACCTCTGAACTGACGAATCACCAGACTTAATCTTTTTGGATTTAGTGATTCCTAGTGGATCCTTAAAACTTACCCTCTTTTAGTCCCTAGTGGATACTTATATTTAACTAACTTTACTATGTTCTTGACCTCTTAATAAATTCAATCACATTTGTAATTTCTTCGAAAATTCAATTTGGAGAATTTTCACCCTTTTTACTTCTTTCAAAAGAACTTGCATATTAAGTTCTCCCCTATGGGAGATTTATATTACCTATGGGTAATTACTTTCATGAATAAACACAGAAGAAGACATTAGAAAGGGCAAATGAGTTAATATTTTATTGATTCAAAAAGGAAAGATACATTGATGATACATCAAGATTATCTTTCATACAATTTTGTACTTACTTCAAAAGCAGGTGACTTGTTGCTTTACATCCAGAACAATCTACTTTTGTTCTTCAGGATAATGGCGGTCCTCGAAGTCAGAATGCGACGGGTTACTCCGATTCCACCAGACCAACTGGACACGAAGGTATCCCCCTCACGAGGCCGTAATCCTTCACTTAATGGAAGATTTTGCCACCAGAAAGTCAATTAATGAGCATGGTTCTTCGTCATTGTCACTTCTTTGAACAAGACTGGTGAAGGGAAGATCCGAGACCTTACTTGTGATGTCCACTTTCCTATGACCTTCAAATATTCTGTGCAGAGACCCAACAAAGGCGAGACATTGGCAAAAGCAATAACGCAGTTCTCCATATACGTTGAGCTCAGTAACATAAGTCTGCAACTAAATGGGCCATCTTCTACAACTAAATGGGCCATCATGAATAAGCAACTGTCGACTGATGCCTGGTGTGAACGTATGTTGGTCCCCTCCTGGAATTAGCGCCAGTCGCTCCGCTGATAACTAAAGCCTGGACTTGAAAATGGAGATGCATACTCCTGTCCACCTTTGTCGCCAAGATGAAGAGACAGCTTAATGGATTGAGAACGCAATACACTACAAACAAGGAAAAGTAAATGTGTTAGCATTGGGTAAAAAGAAAAGTGCTAAGTCATATCTTCGCTCCCTAAGTGAGACTGATCCAAATCTAGCCTCGCTCTGCGAACAAAATTAACTTCGCTTTGAGATTAAGTTTTGCGCTACACAGAGTCAAGATGCTAAAAACACCAAAAGGCTAGCTTCATGTGGGAGCTTGAAAGGCACTCATGCCTTAGAAAGGTTAAGTCTTAGCCTCGCCTCAGAAAAGGTCAAGGCATAACCTCGACTGTATGGCAAGACCAGCCAGGCCTTAAAAAGGCCAGGCATAGCCTCGCATATACAGAAAAACTAGCCTCGCCTCAGAAAGGCCAAGGCATAGCCTCGCCTATATGGCAAGGCTAGCTAGGCCTTGAGAAGGCCAAGGCATAGCCTTGTCTGTACGGCAAAACTAGTCTCACCTCAGAAAGGCTAAGGCAAAGCCTCACCTATACGGTAAGGCTAGCCAGGCCTTGATAAGGCCAAGGCATAGCCTCGCCTATATGGAAAGGCTATCCTCGCCTTAGACAGGCCAAGGCATAAGCCTCGCAAGGATAGCGTCTTCACCTAATCAGGAAAGTCTTAGCTAAAAGTACACCTAGAGGGGGGTGAATAGGTGTACCGCTAATCTAATGAACTAAATACGAAAATTAAAAACTAATTGCAACTACACTTAATGCAACAACGAGTGTAGCCGAATTCCCGTGAAGGGATCTGGACTAACTCCTCTTGATTCCTCTGAATAAGAGTTGAGGCGCTATATAAAGCTCTCATGGTTAAGCACAAGTGAGGCACACACAAACAAGCCAAGCATATAATATGAATGAGCAATATGAAATGATGCAATGGCACAATATAAGAGAGAGAGTTAGAGTCAATGGATCAAACGCAAACACCGAGATTTGTTTCGAGGTTCGAGCACCCAGCTCTACGTCCCCGCCTTCACACAGAAGGATTTCCAATCCACTAACTTGTCCACACAGGACTCCCACACAGGGAACCTCCACTAAGGATTTGGGGCAACTACAACCGGAGTACACAACTCCTCTCTCAATTACAAACACCACCTCTACACTTAGAGGCTAGGCACAAAGCCACCACAAATCGGTCACCTCATAACTTGAGGGATAAGCACAAAGCCAAACAAGGATCACCTCACACTTTGAGGGATACAACCCAATTGCACAACCTCCTCTATACTAAGAGGGAAAGGCACAAAGCCAAGCAATGATAAGGGTTTACAACTTGGTAATCAAAAGACCACAAACCAATTTCTTTTCCAAAAAACAAGGATCCTATAGAGAAGATAGAATGATAAGCTCAAGTGTGGAAAACAAGTGTTTTTAACAAAGAAAATCACCTGGGAAACTCTCCAAAAAGATATAGAATTTTTAGATCAAAAACAATTCCCAAAAGACTATTTTCTTTGAATAATAAAACACTTTAAAAAACAAATAGAGAATAGGAATTTGAACTCAAAAACTCTTTGCTAAAAACACTTAGGAAGTAGGAATTTTAGCTTTGAAAATTCTTGAAGAAAGCCTCTCTCAAATGGGGTTTTTATAGCCCCTTTAGAAAACTAGCCGTTGGCTGCAATTATGGTCAGATTTGACCATCTGGTCGACTGGCCGGTCGACCGGCCAACGGTCGAAATTTGACCGTTGCCAACCACCGGTCGACCGCCCTTACCCGAGAGTAAGGGGACTTCAGTCGGTCGACCGCACGGTCGACCGGCCAAACCCAATGGCCTTTGTGCACGTCTCGTGCACGTCCGGTCGACCGGTCCGGTCGACCGGAACGGTCGACCGCCAGAGCCTGGCAGAATGGGATTAAGGACTAAAAAACTTGATTTTTAATTCTCAAATAAATCCCATAAATTTTCTAAAAATCCACAAAAATAGTTTTAGCATAATACTTTGATATACAAACTTGTGTGAAAAATTTCAACACAAATTTCAAACTATTTGAACCATTTTTGTGTTATGAAAATTTTGCCGAAAACTAAAAACCGTATTTTTCAAAACTTGGATTTTTTAATTGAAAATTCGTTTTGTCCAAAACTCATCCAAATACAAAAACATGATATGAAACAACATTGAAGCATGTTGTATATGGATATAATCCAATATACATAAAACATATATATATCCATGTTTTTGATATTAAATCCGAAAATATGTTTTGTTAAAATATCAAAACATCAAACTCATGAAATAGACTATCAAACTAAGTTTGTTTAAATAGTTGAAGCATGCATGTATATAGAATATATCTAATATACATTAAATCATGTAAACTTGTTGATTCTATCTATTCATGAAAACCAAGATCGGTTAAACCAAAAACCGAAAACCAAAACATGAAACGTGTGTGTATTGTGAACTTGAGCATATCACACTATCTAATCTTTACAAATGGATCTAAACACAAAACTAAACTATGTACCGAAGTCTTCTTGACGAACTCCGTCTTCAAGTCGACTCGATCCAAACCGTGATCCACCGAGCTTGACTCCAACGAGTGCTAGATATAAACTTGATGCTCGGGCTCTTGAATCACCATGTGAAAAGCTCCAAAACACCTTTGTTGAAGCTAATCACCTAATAATATCTTGATTAGAGATATGAAACTAAACATCACAAGATTATTAGTAAACATAACTACATGAGTTAATCATCATCAAAACTAGAGTGGAAGGCCTCTGGGCCAACATTCTCCCCCTTTTTGATGATGACAAAACTCATGGAGTTATATATGCATGGATTAAAGTTAAGCTTTAAAGAAGCTCCCTCTTAACTCATACATAGCAATAAACAATAAATATATGCAATGAATATTAAATATGAAAATGCATAGACATGCATAAAACAAGCTTTTGATACCAAATACAAAAACATGCTCTTGATACCAAACATGAAATGCATCATCATGCATAAAACAAACTTTGATACCAAAATTACATATATAAAACAAGCTTTTGATACCAAAATAAATTATTTCTTTTTCTTTTTTATAAACAAGTGCTCTTGATACCAATAAAAAATAATACCAATAAAACTATCATAAAAATCATGCATATAAACTCAAAATACTTCTCCCCCTTTTTGTCAATCATCAACAAAGGGTTCAAAGAAAACAAATAATGGTCTCCCCCTTTTTGTCTTAAACAAAAATAAAATCAATAAGGGGTGAAATCAAAACAAACATGATACCAATATAAAAATATATCAATGTAGTGTATCATGATATTAATTTAAAGTGAACACATCAACAAAAATTTTAAGAAATGCCAATTGAAAATAAATGAGGCATTGAAAATAATTCTTAAAGAAACCAATCAAAATTTTGATACCAAAATGAAAGATATATAGATAATCTTGATTACCAATTCTTTCTTGATACCATTGAAAGTAAACAAATAAATATCTTGATACCAATTGTAAATATTTTTCATTTAGAACATATGATACCAATTAAAAACAATATTAATTTTTCAATCATTTTTCATCATAAAGTATGGGAGTGGAAATCAAAGGTAAACCAAATACCAATTGAAAGATAAAACTACGAATTTTCTCCCCCTTTATGAAATATCTAATAAAATGATGCTTAAGCTTGTATGATACCAATCGAAAAGATCCAATGATACCAATTGAAACTATAATAAGGTCAAGTGTATACCTCATATTACCTACCACCCATTCATGCACATGTTAAAAATGATTTTCAATAAAGAGCATACAAGGCATGGCCGCCCAACCACCGCCCTTAAATGGGTAGTGGTTTTCAAAAATAGATTTGAAAATATAGTATGTTTGAAAAACTCTACCATAATGAAGAATACCGCAACTAGTTATATGCAAAATTTGTAAACTAGTACGAAATCCTTCAAGTAAGGAATAAAACAAAATATGTTTCAGGAAAAACATGTAAATCACACGATCACTAAACACTCAAACTCCATAAAGCACACATCATACTCATGAAAACAATATCATGAGAAACCATCAAGTAAAGTAGTGTATAAGTTATGTGAAAAATATACTCATGAAACAAGTCAATTAAGCTCAATTATGAAATTCCTTAAAACATGAAAATCATCAAAACTAGAATCCTTCAAGATATATGTATGTCATGTTCAAACTAAAGTATACATACATATCCAAACATAACGAGTCCACAAAAGTATATGAATGAAGGCAAGTGGCTCAAGGATGTATATGTATATCTAATAGTTTAGACAAAATGGACATATACATGAAGTTAAACATATAAACATGAAAAACATGTAAAATGGGGAATACAAGTCAAATATATGAATCATCAAAACTAGACTATACTAGTACATCTAATGAGTACAAATGAGCGTTCAAGCACAAACATATAATAGTCTATTTGTGGCTCACTAGTTGTACAAGTATATATCCTAGTTTTAATGAAAACTAACATCTACACATGTAATCAAAACATGAAGCATAGAAATCAATGCAAAACTAATATGATCATTATGTATATGCACGTGTATAGATCTAGTACATACATATTAGTTAAAATAAAGTGAGAACACAAAGATATAAATCCATATTAAACATGGGTGTCTCAAATAACTAAACATGTATATCACTAATCTAAATATCATGGCATATAACATACTAATCAATAAACATCAAAACATGCTAAAAATGAATAGTATGAAAGCATGTAAACAATAAATGAGGAGTAAGAGACCATTACCAAACCTAGAAGGCAACTCTCTATGACTCCAAAACAAGGTGGTCCTCCCACCAAACTCCCCTTGAAAGTGATGCATCCAAATTGTTCTCTTTAAGCTCGGAACGCATCCACCTCAAGGCACCATCACTCTCACGTCATGCGAGAGCCCACACCTACATCAAATACAATAGGGGTGGTCTTTGGTACCCACACTCTTTTGAGTCCATGGGGGTTAGTTCCTTTCCTAACCCAAACAAATTTAGTTGCTAAATTTACATCATGTATCTTATCATAGCAAAATTTAGCAAGGTGGCCCTTACGTCCACAATGTGTACAGTGTACACATGAGCATACATCGTGTTATAGGTGTGTACTTGAGGAGCATGTGTATGCCGTGTATGGTGTGCATGCAAAGATGGAATTTGTTTCTTTCGAAACATGGATTCCAAACGTGTATGGTTCAAAGCACAATGGCTCAAAGTGGAGCCCAACAATCCATATTCTTCTTTAACAAATTTATATCATTTTCAATTATAGAAGAAGTGGAGCATGCAATAGGTGAGCTAGGTGAAGCTACACTAGCATTGCAAATATGTGAATCAATATTATTTTTCAAAGAAACATTTTTCTTTAAACAATCTTTCAATTCTTGTGAAATCAAGTCAATTTTGTTTTTCAAAGAATTATTCTCTTTTAATACAAAATCAAATTTTGAAGTTAAATCCTCATTTTTCTTCAAAATATATTCACAATCATTTTTACTTTTCAAAATTTTGTTTTCATTAAGAGCAAGATCAAGTTGGGATTTAAGTGAGTCAAGTTCACTCGAAATCTCATCCCTCTCTTGCAAAATAATCTCAAGTCTAGAAGATAAATTTTTATTTTCTTCTTTTAAACCAAGACTTTCCTTTTTTAAAAGTTTGTATTTTGAAATCAAATTTTCACAATTTTTAGCAAGTTCATCATTCATGACTTGTGCCTCTAAACACTCATTGCAATAGGAACTAGTGCTAGCATTTAGTTGAGTGTCCGAGTGTACCTCAAGGGAGTCATTCCCTTGGACCATGAAGCAACATTCATCGGACTCGTCTTTTCTAGATCTCCTCATCTTATCGATAATCTTTGGTAGCTCGGGAGAAGTTAAAATGCTCCATACTGCAAAAGCCGAATCATAGTGAGAAAACACATGAAAATATTCTTTATGAAGAGATGCTCTAAGTGCCTTTAGGGCTATTGCATTTGCCTCTATATACTTGCTATCATTAGGGTAGGATTCCTTTGTAATGGCAAGGTAAACATGCAAGCTTAGGGCTTTTAAATGACAACTCATAAGAACCTTCCATATGTCAAGTCTAGAGATATCAAACTTGGGAGGAACATCCATGAGTGCAAACTATATGTGTGCAAATGCAAATGAAGATTAGCAAAACTAAGATCACACTCCTAGGTGGTTAAACCTAATATCAGGAGCGTAGGCTCTGATACTAATTGAAAGTCACCTAGAGGGGGGGTGAATAGGTGTACCGCTAATCTAATGAACTAAATGCGAAAATTAAAAACTAATTGTAACTACACTTAATGCAACCAACAAGTGTAGTCGAATTCCCAGTGAAGGGCTCTAGACTAACTCCTCTTGATTCCTCTGAATAAGAGTTGAGGCGCTATATAAAGCTCTCGTGTTAAGCACAAGTGAGGCACACACAAACAAGCCAAGCATATAATATGAATGAGCAATATGAAATGATGCAATGGCACAATATAAAAAGAGAGAGAGTTAGAGTCAATGGATCAAACGCAAACACCGAGATTTGTTTCGAGGTTCGAGCACCCAGCTCTACGTCCCCGCCTTCACACAGAAGGATTTTCAATCCACTAACTTGTCCACACAGGGAACCTCCACTGAGGATTTGGGGCAACTACAACTGGGAATACACAACTCTCTCTCAATTACAAACACCACCTCTACACTTAGAGGCTAGGCACAAAGCCACCACAAATCAGTCACCTCACAACTTGAGGGTAAGCACAAATCCAAACAAGGATCACCTCACACTTTGAGGGATACAACCCAATTGCACAACCTCCTCTACACTAAGAGGGAAAGGCACAAAGCCAAGCAATGATAAGGGTTTACAACTTGGTGATCAAAAGACCACAAACAATTTCTTTTCCACAAAAACAAGGATCCTATAGAGAGGATAGAATGATAAGCTCAAGTGTGAAAAATAAAGTGTTTTTAACAAAGAAAATCACTTGGGAAACTCTCCAAAAATATATAGAATTTTTAGATCAAAAATAATTCCCAAAAGACTATTTTCTTTGAAATAACAAAACACTTTAAAAAACAAATAGAGAATAGGAATTTGAACTCAAAAAATTTTTGCTGAAAACACTTAGGAAGTAGGAAATTTTAGCTTTGAAAATTCTTGAAGAAAACCTCTCTCAAATGGGGTTTTTATAGCCCCTTTAAAAAACTAGCTGTTGGCTGCAATTATGGTCAGATTTGACCATCCGGTCGACAGTCAACGGTCGAAATTTGACCGTTGCCAACCACCGGTCGACCGCCCGGTCGACCGCCCTTACCCGAGAGTAAGGGGACTTCAGTCGGTCGACCGCACGGTCGACCGGCCAAACCCAATGGCCTTTGTGCACGTCTCATGCACGTCCGATCGATCGGCTCCTGGTCCGGTCAACCGGAACGGTCGACCGCCAGAGCCTGGCAGAATGTGATTAGGGACTGAAAAACTTGGTTTTTAATTCTCAAATAAATCTCATAAATTCTCTAAAAATCCACAAAAATAGTTTTAGCATAATACTTTGATATACAAACTTGTGTGAAAAATTTCAACACAAATTTCAAACTATTTGAACCATTTTTTGTGTTATGGAAATTTTGCCGAAAACCAAAAATCATATTTTCCAAAACTTGGATTTTTGAATTGAAAATTCGTTTTGTCCAAAACTCATCCAAATACAAAAACATGATATGAAACAACTTTGAAGCATGTTGTATATGGATATAATCCAATATATATGAAACATATATATATCCATGTTTTTTATATTAAATCTGAAAATATGTTTTGTTAAAATACCAAACATCAAACTCATGAAATAGACTATCAAACTAAGTTTGTTTAAATATTTGAAGCATGCATGTATATAGAACATATCTAATATACATTAAACCATGTAAACTTGTTGATTCTATCTATTCATGAAAACCAAGATCGGTTAAACCAAAACCGAAAACCAAAACATGAAACGTGTGTTTGTTGTGAACTTGAGCATATCACACTATCTAATCTTTACAAATGGATCTAAACATAAAACTAAACTATGTACCGAAGTCTTCTTGACAAACTCCGTCTTCAAGTCGACTCGATCCAAACAGTGATCCACCGAGCTCGACTCCAACGAGTGCTAGATATAAACTTGATACTCGGGCTCTTGAATCATCATGTGAAAAGCTCCAAAACACCTTTGTTGAAGCTAATCACCTACTAATATCTTGATTAGAGATCTGAAACTAAACATCACAAGATTATTAGTGAACATTAACTACATGAGTTAATCATCATCAAAACTAGAGTGGAAGGCCTCTGGGCCAACATTAGCTTCACTAGGAAGCTCCAGAGAACTAAAGTCCCTTGCTTCTAATTTTGGCAAAAGCAAAGATAAAGGGAATTTAATCCCTGAAATAGCTGGCAGAGCTAAAATTGAGGAAGATAAAACTCTCTATAATCACCAATTGATTGGTAGAGTCTCTAAACAATAGAGGCTCACCAGCTATGAGTTAGGTAATGACCAGAGTAAAGACTTCCATTGCCTGAATGTGTAAAGACATCATGGATCTCAGTTTTGGACAGATGAAGAGGGTGAAGGCCTTGGCATTTTCAAAACCAGAAGAGAAGGAAGAAATGTCCTATTGCAACCTCACTAAAGAAAAAAGAAAGTAATTTCTTCAGAAAAGGGCTGCAAGAGTCCTATTTATAGGCCCCATAGGCAACCTCACCGTTGTCGCTTCGAATTTTGAGGCACGGACGAGACTAAAGCACTTGAGTGCTTAGCCTCAAAAAAGGGAGTAATCTCCCTCGTAACACATGCGAAGTTGTTTTAACCTCGAGAAAAAGAGTAATCTCTCTCATAATTAAAGCGAGGCCGTTTAGCCTCAGAAAGGGAGTAATCTCCGTCATAATGAAGGCGAGGCTAAAGCACTCGAGTGCTTTAGCCTCGAGAAAAGGAGCACTCTCTCTCACAACGATGTGAGGCTAGCGCTGAAGTGGCGCTGACAAATCAACTTCGCCTTAGCGAAGTTATCTGGAAAAGCCCGAAGGCGAGGCTACCCCCATAGGCGGGCTTATTTGAGCCCGATGGCGAGGCTATCCCAGAGGCGAACCTGTTGCAGCCCAAAGGCAAGGCTACCCTATAGGCGAGCCTATTGCAGCCCAAAGGCAAGGTTACCCTATAGGCGAGCCTATGGGGTATGGCGGGGTTATTCCAGCCTAGAAGCAAGGCTAAAGTTCAACCCTGAAAATGAAGCTGAGTTCAACCATCAAGGCGAAGCTCAAATCCTTATATCAGTGATCTTTTCTTCAACAATCAAAGGGATTCAAAGTATTTTGAAATCTGAACCATCCTATTATACATTTATGAAACTTTGAAGGGGATTTTGTTGACACTCCAAAAAGACAAACTCCTCCAAGTGGTATCTCAACCGGTCTGAACAACATCCCAATTTGTTGACATTTACAAAAGACAAGATGCGGACAAGCGACGACCAAGATCTACCTATCCTCAGAGACCAAGCAATGCCTTGAAGCTTACTGATTCAGTAAAGCAGACAATTAAGCCAAACATCATCTATAAAGAGGTTTATGCATGGCCCAGAAGATAACTTCACTTGAAGCTTTATAGGCTTGTTGAATGGCCAAGATATTTGCTTCACTTGAAGCTTCGCTTAAAGTTCTACACAGCTCTGCAAAAAAGCTAATCTCTAGCTTCTCTTAAAGCTATCTACAGCTTCACCTGAAGCTAATCATAGCTTTGCCTGAAACTTTCTTGTAGCTTCTCCTGAGGAGCTGTACTAGCCTCGCACGAGGCTAATTCTAACTTCGCCTGAAGCTTTCCATACCCCTATGAGAGGATTTTTCAGGTTAGTATTTGACCTAGTCTTTAGTGGGTTAATCCCACTTTGTTAGTGGAGTTAATGCCACTTTAAGTGGGCGGTTACACCCGCCCACTTCGCCCCACGATCATGAAAAGTCACCTAGAGGGGGGGTGAATAGGTGACAATGCTAATCTATGAACTAAATGCGGAATTTAAAAACTAATTGCAAATACACTCAAGTGTGATCAACAAGTGATGCACACACAACCAAGCCAAGCAATATGAATGAGCAATATAAGTAGAGATGCAAGGCACAAAGTAAAGAGAGAGAGATAGAGAGCCAATAGATCAAACGCAAACACAAGGATATGTTATCGAGGTTCGAGCACCCAGCTCTACATCCCCGCCTTCGACACACGAAGGATTTCCACTAGCTCGTCCACCTAGGACCCTTTACAAAGAGTACCCAACTCCTCTCTTTACAACCTCCTCCTTGAGGCACAAATCCAAGCCAACAATCACAACCTCCTCCTTGAGGCAAACTCCAACAATCACAACCTCCTCCTTGAGGCTAATTCCAAACCAATACAACAAACTCCCAATCACCAACCAATACAAGGATCACCTCTCAACTAGAGGGATACAACCCAAAGCACAAAGCTAAGAAAAGATTGGGTTACAACTTGGTGGTCACAACAACAACCACAAACAACTTCTTCTTCCCACACAAATATCCTATAGATATAGATAGTAGATTATAGCTCAAGTGTGGAGAAAAACAAGGGATTTGAAACCAGCAACTCAAAGAAAATCTTTGGGAAATAAATGAAACCAAGATAGAGAAGTTCAATTCAAAAGCTTTTCCCAAAACCCTTTTCTTTGATTTTTCAAACCCTAATGAAAACACCAAAAAGATTGTTCAAATTGAATCCAAAAACCTATTTTGATTGCTGTAAAAACACCTTAGAGAATGGAAAAATTCGCACAAAAATTCTTGGAGAAAAACTCTTGCAAATGGGGTATTTATAGGCAATTATCAGAAAATAGCCGTTGACAGAAAATTGCCAGAAATAGCCTTCCGGTCGACCGGCCCGGTCGACCGTCCAACGGTCAATTTTTGACCGTTGGCAACTAACGGTCGACCGGTCCGGTCGACCGAAAAATCCCGAGAGCAGACTATTCTGCTCCGGTCGACCGTCCCGGTCGACCGCTGACTGTGCCAGAAACGTGCACAGGTTTGTGCACGTCGTCGGTCGACCGTGACGGTCGACCGCTACATGCGGTCGACCGATACGGTCGACCGAACTAGCCTGGCAGGCAGCAAATGGGTCAGAAATCTGAGGTAAAAAATATTCCAATAAATCCCACAAAATCTCTAAAATTCCACAAAAATAGTTTTATTATTTTATATTGAAATACAAACTTGTGTTAAAAATCCTAACACAAATTTCAAACATTTTAGACAATTTTTGTGTCATAGAAATTTTGCCAAAAACCAAAAACCGTATTTTCTAAAACCTTGTATTTTTGAATAGAAAATACACATTGTCTAAAACTCATCCATGATACAAAAATATGATATTTAAACACTTTGAAGCATATTGTATATGAATAGAAATTCAATATACAAGAAACATATGTATATCATGATTTTTGTCATTAAGTCCAAAAATATGTTTTGTTGTAAATACCAAAACATAAAACACATGGAATAGATTATCAAACAAAGTTTGTCTAAACAATTGAAGCATGCATGTATATAGAACAAATCTAATATACATAAACCATGTAAACTTGTTTTGATAAAAAATCTATTCATGAAAACCAAGATCGGTTAAACCTAAAACCGAAAATCAAAACATGAAAGGTGTGTTTGTGTTGTGAACTTGAGCTTATCATACTATACTAATCTTTACAATTAGGATCTAAACTCAAAACTAAAACTATGGATACCTAAGTCTTCTTGTAGAGCGCAATCTCCAAGACGGCTCGATCCAAAAACTCTTGATTCACCGAGCAAGTTGCAATGTATGATCTATGACACTCGGGCTCTTGAATCAACAAATGAAAGATGTGTGGAAGCTTTCACCAACTAATATCTTGATTAATGATCTGAAACTTAAACATCACAAGATAATTAGTACACATAACTACATGAGTTAATCATCATCAAAACTAGAGTGGAAGGCCTTTGGGCCAACAATCTCCCCCTTTTTGATGATGACAAAACTCATGGAGTTATATATGCATGGATTAAAGTAAAGCTTCAAAGAAGCTCCTCCTTAACTCATGCATAACAATAAAACATATAAGATATGCAATGAATGTTCTTAAACACGTTTATATGTATTTAAAACAATATCAAAACATGCTCTTGATACCAATAAAAAAAACCAATAAAAATGAAACATAAAACATGCACATAAAACATGCATAGACATGCATATAAACAAGGCTTCTTTTCATCAAATGTAAACTATATGCAAACACAAATATGCATATAAAACTCAAATTCTTCTCCCCCTTTTTGTCAATCATCAAAAGGGTTAAAAATAAAAGCAAAAACAATAAATTTTTCTCCCCTTTTTGTTCAAAGCAAAGAACTAATAAAGGGTCAAATCAAAAATGATACCAAAAAAAAATGTGGCAATGAAGTGTATATTGATACCAATTGAAAAACAACAAATCAATCAAAACGAGAACATATACCAATTGAATACACAAAAAAAAATGAAAATCTTAATACCAATTAGTAAGTAAACAAATAACCTACCAATTGTAAACAAACAAACTAGATACCAATATTGGAATTAAACAATACTAATTTTGAATTTCCTTAAAAACAAATCTTGATACCAAATGAAACAATTATTCTTTGCCAAATGAAATCTTTATTTTCTATCATAAAGCAAGGGAGTGGAATACCAAACAAAATATCAAATGAGAGATAAGATGCCAATTAAAAAAATAAAATACTAGTTTTCTCCCCCTTTATGAAATACCAAATGAAAATATGCATATGCTTGAAATAAGATACCAATTGAAAATTAACTCAATTGAAAATTTGCTTTAACATTGTTTCAATTTGAAAAGTTCAAGCTAAGCATAAACAAAATTTGTGATATCTTGAAGCACAAATAAATCATCTATATATGTATGTAAAAGATAGATATCAATTGAAATCTGATACTATATGAAGTGCAAGCATACATATATAAAATACAAACATATATGAGTATACAAAAAGATGTCATATTGATACCAATTAAAGAGTTCAATGATACCAATTGAAACAACAATAAGATCAAGTGTATATCTCATATCAACTACCACCCAATCATGTGCAAGTTTAAAATGATTTTCATTATAAAGCATACATGAACATGATCTCCCATCCAACCGCCCATAGATGGTAGGAGTTTTCAAAAATAGATTTGGAATTATAGTTAGTTTGAAAAACACTACCAAAGTGAAGAATATCACAACTAGTCATATGAATCAACTAGTACGAAATCCTTCAAGATAAAACACAAAGATTTTTCATGAAACATGAGAATCACATGATCACCAAACACTCAAAATCTATATGGCACCAATAGTACTCATGAAAATCAAATCATGAGAAAACATTAAAATACGGTGAGTGTACAAGTGTTGTGAGAAACATATCATCATGAAAAAGTATAATCAAGCTCAATATATAGATCATCAAATATGAATCATAAGTGAATCATGAAAATCACTTTAAAACATGAAAATCTAAACTCTTCATTAAAGTCAATTTATATTTCAAGGTATATGTATGTTTAGACAAAGCAAAAGTATACATACATATCCCTAAACACAATTGAGTCCAAAATATAGATTTGCATGAAAGGCAAATGACTCAAGGGGCATACATGTATATCTTAAGATTTGGCAAAATAGACATATACATGAAGTGAAAACACTTTATCATAGAAAACACATGATCATAAAACATATCAAAAATGAGGAATACATGTATGAATGCATGAATCATCAAAACTAGACTATACTAGTACATATAATGAGTACAAATAGGCATCCAAGCACAAACATATATAAAGGTTTATTTGTGGCCCATTCTATGTACAAGTATAACTCCTAGTTTTCATGAAAACTAACATCTAAGCATATATTCAAATCATAAAGCATAAAATAAGTCATAAATCAACAATTATTCTAAAAATGATCCTTATGTAAATTTATATGCTATAAGAATCAAGATATACATAATATCAAAACAATTGTGAAAACACAAAATATGGAATCATGTAAACAATGGTGATTACAAATTCCAATACATGTATAGCAATGAACATACTAATCAACACATGAATCATTAAAACACAAAATCATATGATCATTGTGCATATGCATGTACATTAGATCTAAAGCATACATGTTAGTTTAAACAAGGTGAGACACTAAATATAGATCCACATGAAACATGGGTGCTCAAGGAACTAAACATGTATAACATTAATCTAATAAGCATGGCATAGGCATAATGAATAACAAAATATGACATGCTATAAATAGATGAACATTAAAAGCATGCAAATAAAAATGGGAGTTAGAGAATGATACCAAACCGATGAAGGTGCATCTCTAGTTCTCCAAAACACGGTGGTCCTTCCACCAAATCTCCTTGAGAGTGAAGCATCCAAATGGTTCTTATTCAAGCTCGGAACGCATCCACCTCAAGGCACCAAAACCCTCACGTGATGCGAGAGCTCCCACCTACATCAAAAAGCATAGAGGTGGTCTTTGGTACCCATTTTCTTGTGGGTCCACGGGGGTTAGTATCTTTCCTAACCCAAACAAGATTAGTTGCTAAATTTTCAAAATGTAATCTATCATAGCAAAATCTAGCAAGGTGGCCTTTTCGACCACAATGTGTACATGTGTACACGTGAGCATACATATGATGATGGTGATCATGAGAAGCATGTGTATGCCTAGATGGGTGTGCATGCAAGGTTGGAACTTGTTTCTTGCGAACCAAGGTTTCCAAACGTGTGTGATTCATGGCACAATGGCTCAAAGTGGAGCCCAAACTATCAACACTTTTCTTCAAATCAATTATGTCATTTTCAATGCTAGAAGATAAAGTGGAACATGCAATAGGAGTGAAAGAAGTAGAAGCTACATTAGCATGACAAACATGAATATCAATCTCATTTTGTAAAGATTTATTTTTAATCAAAACCAAATCCAAATCTTTTGTAATTGAATCATTTTATTTTTCAAAGTAAGATTTTCTTTGAAAACAAGATCCAATCTAGAAGACAAAACCTCATTGTGTTCTACAACATCATCAAAATCATTTTTGTTTTTCAAGTCTTCAATCTCTTTAAGTGCAAGTTCAAGTTGAGATTGTAGTGAGTCACGTTCACTAGTGATCTCTTCTTTCTCTTGCAAAACCGATTCAAAAGTTGAACATAAATCCTTTAATTCTTCTTTTAAGTCAAAATGTTTCTTTTTCAAAATCTCATGTTTTTCCATAAAATTTTCAAGTTTAGAAGCAAGGTCAACATTCAAATTTTGAACTTCAAAACAACCATGGCAATATGAACTAGAGCTATCATCTATTTGAGAGTCCGATTGTACCTCATGGGAGTCTTTCCCATATGCCATAAAACAAGGCTCTTCGGATACATCTCTCATAGATCTCCTCATATTGTTAATGATCCTTGGAAGCTCCGGAGATGTCAAGACGCTCCAAACTGCAAAAGCCGAATCAAAACTATCAAAAACAAGTAAAAGATTATTGTCAAAAGATGCTCTAAGTGTTTTAAGTGCAAGTGCATTGGCTTTCTTATGCTTACTAGAATTTGGGAGGGCTTCTATGGTGATGGCTTGATAAACTAGATGACCTAGAGTTTTTAAATGCCTAGTCATGTCCACCTTCCAAGCATCAAGTCTAAAATGGTCAAACATAGGAGGACTAGCCATGAGTGCAAACTAATATGTGTGCAAATGATAATGTAAATGAAGATTAGCAAACCAAGATCTTAACTCCTAGGTGGTTAAACCTAAATATCAGGAGCGCTAGCTCTGATACCAATTGAAAAGTCACCTAGAGGGGGGTGAATAGGTGACAATGCTAATCTATGAACTAAATGCGGAATTTAAAAACTAATTGCAAATACACTCAAGTGTGATCAACAAGTGATGCACACACAACCAAGCCAAGGAATATGAATGAGCAATATAAGTAGAGATGCAAGGCACAAAGTAAAGAGAGAGAGATAGAGAGCCAATAGATCAAACGCAAACACAAGGATATGTTATCGAGGTTCGAGCACCCAGCTCTACATCCCCGCCTTCGACACACGAAGGATTTCCACTAGCTCGTCCACCTAGGACCCTTTATAAAGAGTACCCAACTCCTCTCTTTACAACCTCCTCCTTGAGGCACAAATCCAAGCCAACAATCACAACCTCCTCCTTGAGGCAAACTCCAACAATCACAACCTCCTCCTTGAGGCTAATTCCAAACCAATACAACAAACTCCCAATCACCAACCAATACAAGGATCACCTCTCAACTAGAGGGATACAACCCAAAGCACAAAGCTAAGAAAAGATTGGGTTACAACTTGGTGGTCACAACAACAACCACAAACAACTTCTTCTTCCCACACAAATATCCTATAGATATAGA
Source organism: Agave tequilana (assembly GCA_038442645.1). NCBI lineage: Eukaryota > Viridiplantae > Streptophyta > Magnoliopsida > Asparagales > Asparagaceae > Agave > Agave tequilana. The sequence continues at coordinate 179,811 of JAVJIF010032346.1, read as the reverse complement.
TAGTAGATTATAGCTCAAGTGTGGAGAAAAACAAGGGATTTGAAACCAGCAACTCAAAGAAAATCTTTGGGAATAAATGAAACCAAGATAGAGAAGTTCAATTCAAAAGCTTTTCCCAAAACCCTTTTCTTTGATTTTTCAAACCCTAATGAAAACACCAAAAGATTGTTCAAATTGAATCCAAAAACCTATTTTGATTGCTGTAAAAACACCTGAGAGAATGGAAAAATTCGCACAAAAATTCTTGGAGAAAAACTCTTGCAAATGGGGTATTTATAGGCAATTATCAGAAAATAGCCGTTGACAGAAAATTGCCAGAAATAGCCTTCCGGTCGACCGGCCCGGTCGACCGTCCAACGGTCAATTTTTGACCGTTGGCAACTAACGGTCGACCGGTCCGGTCGACCGAAAAATCCCGAGAGCAGACTATTCTGCTCCGGTCGACCGTCCCGGTCGACCGCTGACTGTGCCAGAAACGTGCACAGGTTTGTGCACGTCGTCGGTCGACCGTGACGGTCGACCGGCTACATGCGGTCGACCGATACGGTCGACCGAACTAGCCTGGCAGGCAGCAAATGGGTCAGAAATCTGAGGTAAAAAATATTCCAATAAATCCCACAAAATCTCTAAAATTCCACAAAAATAGTTTTATTATTTTATATTGAAATACAAACTTGTGTTAAAAATCCTAACACAAATTTCAAACATTTTAGACAATTTTTGTGTCATAGAAATTTTGCCAAAACCAAAAACCGTATTTTCTAAAACCTTGTATTTTTGAATAGAAAATACACATTGTCTAAAACTCATCCATGATACAAAAATATGATATTTAAACACTTTGAAGCATATTGTATATGAATAGAAATTCAATATACAAGAAACATATATATATATCATGATTTTTGTCATTAAGTCCAAAAATATGTTTTGTTGTAAATACCAAAACATAAAACACATGGAATAGATTATCAAACAAAGTTTGTCTAAACAATTGAAGCATGCATGTATATAGAACAAATCTAATATACATAAACCATGTAAACTTGTTTTGATAAAAAATCTATTCATGAAAACCAAGATCGGTTAAACCTAAAACCGAAAATCAAAACATGAAAGGTGTGTGTGTTGTGAACTTGAGCTTATCATACTATACTAATCTTTACAATTAGGATCTAAACTCAAAACTAAAACTATGGATACCTAAGTCTTCTTGTAGAGCGCAATCTCCAAGACGGCTCGATCCAAAAACTCTTGATTCACCGAGCAAGTTGCAATGTATGATCTATGACACTCGGGCTCTTGAATCAACAAATGAAAGATGTGTGGAAGCTTTCACCAACTAATATCTTGATTAATGATCTGAAACTTAAACATCACAAGATAATTAGTACACATAACTACATGAGTTAATCATCATCAAAACTAGAGTGGAAGGCCTTTGGGCCAACAGATCAGTGGGGAAAGCCAGGTTAAAAGGCTAATTTTAGGCTCGCGCAAGCCGATCTAACCTCGCATGCGGCTTGTATTTAGCTTCACGCGAGGTGTTATAGCCTTGCACGAAGCTCAGAATAGCCTCTAGAGCGAGGCTAAATGACTGTTATTACTCTTCACTAAATTTTAGGGGCAGTTACACCCCTCAAGAGCCTATAAATAGCTCACTCTTGGATGAGCTTATGGCGAGAAGAAGAAGCATAGAAGTCAAGGCCAAGAAGTTGTCAAACAAGATCAAGAGGCACAGTTGATTAGCAAGGCTAACTTTCCTTTGCTTTCAAAATATTCAGAGAATTACTTCTCTAAATTCAGGGTGTTAATAACCTAAGAGCTTCTTATCTCTCAAGGAATCTCCAGAACTAGGCAGAAGAAATTCCTTAAGAATCCATCGATTACAGAGTTAACGGGACAAAGTGGTCGCGCGCTGATCAGACTCCTACCGGCACATTTTTCCAGAATCTCAGAAGAGATACTTATAATCTTTTTCTTCTTTTTTTTGATTACTTGCAACTTTCTCTTCACAATTTTGTAAGTTTTCCCTATTATCAATTTCAATGAAAAACATGATACTTCACAAACTCTTTCAATTTTGTAGGCTCTATCATCACCAATCTTCGCTTGCCCATGACCTGTTTCTGTTAGGCTTGAAAACAGGATTTTGTTGCCCATCGTGTGTTTACTAGCACCACTATCAACACGCCACACATCTTCGAAATTATTTCCATGGCAAGCAAGCAACAAAGTATCTTGATTGCTCCTTTCTTCTTGCTTTGTTTCATGGACATATCCAACATTGTTGCACTTGTCTTGCTTATACCAACATTCACTAACCTTGTGACTAGGTTTGTGACAATTTTAGCATTTGAAATAGTTGCGACCTCTTCCTCGTTGATTTGCACGTCCTCGACCTCATTGTAAAAATTTGAAATATTGATCATCTTCTTCATTTGAATGTTGCTCATTGTTTGAATAAACTCTTCATCTCCAATGAAAGTTTGATCTTCTTCCTCTGAAGTTTCCACCTCTTCCATGATCGCGATTGAAAGAAGAACCTCGGCCTCTCGTAGACACAACGAGGGACTTGAGTGCTTGATCAAGTTGGGGTGGAGGAGGATTCTTTGATTTATTTTAAATTCATAAGCTTTCAATTTTCCTTGCAGCTTCACGAGAGAAAGAGTTGAGGCATCATTTGATGCCTCAATAGAAACCACAACATAATTGAACTTCGGTGGTAGACTCCGAAGAATCATCTCCACCACTCTTTCATCTTCTAGAATTTCACCACATGAGGCCATTTGATTTACAGCAGAAGTAATTCTTGTGAATTACTCCAATATACTTTCTTGTTCTTTCATCTCCAACTTCTTAAATTCGGATCTCAAGGATTGGAGACGTACCTTTACTTTTTCTTCTCTTTTGTATGATGTTTGGATGATCTCCCATGCTTGCTTAGAGTTCTTGGCTTTTGCAATTCTTTCATAGATCGGCATCTTGATTGCTTGATAAATTTGGAAGAGAACCTTACTATCCTTCTTTTGATTCTCGTTCAATGTTCTTCTTGTTCCTTGCTCCAATACATCTTCATTCTCGGGCTCTTCGTAGCCTCCTTCAACAATGCTACATAGCTCGATAGATTTCAACAACACCTTCATGTTGTTACACTAGTAGTCATAGTTCTCCCCTTTGAAACGAGGGATGAAAGCAACCATACTACTTGTGTTTGCCATCTCCAAAAATCAACGAGGCTCTGATACCACTTTGTTGGTTGTGGAAGTGGTGACAAATTAACAATAAAGATAAGAAATTTTATTGATATTTCTCAAACTCTCTTTTCTTTCTTTGTTTCTTTTACATCACACTTCTTTCTTACTTTTTTCTTGATTTTTGACATTTACAATATGTGGCTTTATATAGCCTACATAGAAAGACTCTAGTCATCACAAAACATTCACTTTGTTTGTTCTCAATACAGGACTTTCAAGCTTCCCAATAAGACGTGAACCTTTCACCTTCTTTTGTTTGTTCCACTATGAGACCTTTAACTTCCCAATGAAGTTACAACCATCAAGAAAATACATTATTTCAAAACATTAATTTGGTTTAGTTTCCAACAAAATGTAACTGTAGAGATACTAGGACGAACTACTTCGCACGACCATTAATTAATCTGTTACGTGCTTCATATATTGTGCATGAGCTGACAACGGAGACTATTAAAACAATGTGCAGGAATATGTGCAGATACATTCTCTCTAGGTTGTGTTTATGCATTCCATTGAGTTCAAAAGCGTGTTATCTAGGGACAAACTATTGTACATAAAGATTGCTAATCTATGTGCATATTTCATATGTACTATTAATCTGTGTTCTGTTGAGAATTGAGATTAGTTTGATAATTACTTGGGTTTATTCTCTCTAGATTATTGAGGGCCTATCATTCTAGTGAGTTCAAGCAAGCTGTTTATGTGCTATGTTGACCTTATGAGAATGTGTTTTTTCCCCCTGAATGATTATGCCGAAAAACGCAAATTTAGGCCACTGATAAGTTTCTGAGTGTTTATTTAAGGGGCTATATACTAGTTAATCTCCCCTGAGATTTGTTTCAAGGGAAATATTGGTGGCAGATATTCTGGTGTTGTATTTGAAGAACACGATATCTTCTCACTAGTAATTAAGTAGTAAAAATTTTGCCGTATGCTAAAACAAGCGTATGTACAGGTTTTCTTTCATGTTTTCTCAACAAAGGTCACAACAGCTCTACTATGTATTTTCAATTTTATTTCTTCATTGTCCTTTCTTTTACTTTTTCGTCTGAGAGAGATTTTAAAGGTTTTGATAAACTTAAGACATGGATGTTAATTGGCAAAAAAGAAAGTAAAAAAAAAACTTGTACATTTGATGACTAGAAGAATCATGCGGGATTAGGTGCGCAAGGGTCACTTGCATCTTGTAAAAGGGAATCGTGACTTTTCGGAAAGATGAATATACACGAAAAGAAATATATTTGTTTTAAATAAGATTCTTGAAATAAACTGGGAACCATCAAGAGGGCCCATTGCTCAAAAGTTTTGCCATTGCAGTTTGTTATGATGAGAACTGAGAACGGATACTTGCTTTGAAACTTGTTTTCGTAACCAATCTATTCGCTTCTCTTTTCTGCCTAGACTCGTCATCTGGGAAAAGACTTTATTTTCTAGTTGAAACATAGTTACTATTAGAAATGCTAAAATAGTTAATTTTGTGATTCTTGTTACTCTCACATGTCTTACAATTTATTTACAGACAAAGTAGTTTCTCTTTTCGGTTCTTGCTAACAATTAAGAAGGTAGCAAAATTAGTCACCTCACCAAGATAATTTCTTTCAAGAACCCAGGCAGAAACCAAGATAAGCAAAGTGATTATGGAATGAATCAATCAGTATACGTACAGAGTTGAGTTTGCACACAATTGGAACTTGTTACTTGCAGATCGATCAACCAGAAAGCCAAGATGGAGTTATGGATCAAACGATCAAGTAAGCAGTAATTATCAAGAATTGTCGGACATATGAATGCTAGCTAGCCTGCCTTCCTCTCTTGATCAACATCCGCATCAGTATCATCATCAGCAGCAGTTGTAGACTCGGCCACCATCTTTTCTGCAGCCTCTGCCAGCATTTGCATCGAGAATTCAACCTCTTCCAGCATACTCTTGATGTGAGATCCTCCCTCCTTCAACATGTCCAGCGCGAACATCGCGCTGTTGAATATGGCATACTCCTCCTCACTGCACCGCCTGCTTCTTGCTGCAGCGCTGAGTTTGGAGGACAGTGGCTTCTTGTTCTTCTGGCACGTGGATGTTGATGTTCTTGACGATGCAGCGGCGCTTTGATCATTCGGGTTGGTGGTAGCAGTGGAGACGAGAGAGAGAGCCTTGATTCGGTCCCCGACAGTCATGGGAAGGGTATCACTGTGGTGACCGTGAAGGTGATATCTGATGGCGGCGGCGGCGGCGGCGGTGGCGATAGTGGTAGCTGCGTCACACGGGGGAGTTTGTATTTCTTGATTATGGGCTGTGTCGATGTCGGCTGTAGGTGAAGGTGAAGATGTGGAAGAGGAGGAGGGTTGTGATTGCAGTGAGGTAGCAGTAGTAATGGCTTCTTGTTGTTGATCATTCTCATTGACAACATTGAGGGCAGGGGCTGATGATGACGACGACGATCGGCCCTGGCCCTGGCCCTGGCCCTGAGCTTCGCCTGCGCGTTGCTGTTTGCGCTGTTCGCGGAGGTTCTGCCGATGGTCCCGGTTCTTTCTTGGAGGACCCATTAATGATTGTGATTCGATTGGAATGGAGAAAGAATATTGAAGAGTGGATCGATAGATCAATAACGGATCTTGAAAAGAGAGAGAGAGAGAGAGAGAGAGAGAGAGAGAGAGAGAGTCACAATTCTGCTAGAATCTATGTAGTTAAATAGTTAAAGATTCATCTATAACTAACAAACCACTATATCCTTATGAAATGCAGTCTATCTCCAATCTCCACCACTTTTTACTTATGCCTACATTTTACACAAAATAAATCACAACCGAATGACAAGAAGTGATCCACCGCCTGTTGAAAGTGGAAAGGAGCTGAATTCCTCACCAAAGCCATGATTAAGAGGTTGATTAGCTATAGTTAGAAAAAGATACATGATTCATTAGTCAGTACCCCTACCTCTAAATGATTCACATGTCTCACAAGCAATAAAAAAGAAACAAAACTCATACAAAACTCATACAAAAAAGGTGGAAATAAAAAAGAAAACAAAATCTTTATTTAATTGAGAGGAAGAAAGAAAATAGAATTATAATTTTTTAATTTTAATACAACCTCTAAAAAAAATGAAACATACAATTATGCTAATTTTGAAGATTAATTTTGATTTAGATAAATTTCATTATGTGGTTAAAACAAATAGATCTTAATACAAATTATAAATTATTTAAAAGTAAATTTTCCAATTTACTTAATTAAAATTAATTAGAAAGTCTTTTATTGGCCCTAATTATTAGGATACTAATTAAGCTGATATTAAAATTTTATGAGTTTCTTTTTTAATTAAACTAAAATTCTATTTTGAAATAAACACATTTTGTTAGGAAAATTCTAACTAAATTAAGACCCTAATTTATAAGTAAAGCTTCATTTATTTTCTAAAGCAATTGAGAAAATAGGATAATAATTTATTTTTGATTAAATATGAAAAGCTATAAAATTTTATATATGTATAATTTGTAATCTATGACTCCTAATAGAGGCATATTTGATATTATCATTTTATTCAAATTTCTAATTTACAAGAAAATAGTATTTAATCTAGGTACATTGGGTATTTGGAAAAATTTCTAACGATAATTTTATATATTATAAAAATAATATAACCCAAAATTTTCTTTCTTAAAACATAACCAAATTCTACTTTCTAAACAAGTCAAAAAATAATATCCAGAGTTTTCTTTTTATTGCGTATTTTAATTATCCAAATCTATTTTGTCATAGAGTTAACTATATTATATTTTTACTACTACTACTAGTAGTAGATAAAACACATTTGGATAAAGAGTTAAGCAATTAAATAAATTGATATCAAGATATTCCATATAAATTTTTATATAAAAATGTAAAATAAATCTCCATACTGAGTTGAAAATTAGTCTAAATAATTTTTTTAAAAATATTTGGATCTCAAATTATTATTAAGATTCTAAGAAAATGAAAGAAGCTAAACACTTGTACATGTCATATCATAGTACTACAGACCACTTGCATGGCATGCAATCTTTCTAATAGTAGTAATGCAAAGTGCAAACTAAAGAAAAAGAAATAAAAAGCTTGGTAGAAAGAAACAAAGAAAGAGGAGGAAAAAAATGTAAAAAAAAAAAAACAGAGAGAGAATAAGAAAAGAGAGAACAAAAAGAAAAAGAAGAACAATAACAAGGAAATATGAATGAATAAAAAAATGAAGAGAGATGAGAATCCCTCTCCCGGGTAATGAGGTAAAATTTTTTATACTTTAGTAGCATACTCTGAGAAGCAAAGAAATTGAGAAATATAAAAAGGGTAAATTGCAATACGGGTATCCAACTCTTGAACAAATCTCAAAATACCAAACTTTTTTTTTCTCAAAATGATTACATATTGTTACTTTCTGTTAGTGGGCAATTTATTTTTGGGCCCACATTAACACATATTGTGCGCGTAAGTTAATTTTAATGCTAATTTACTCTTCTTCTTTCCTTTGCTTCTTTATTTGTCTCCCTTAAAATCCACTCTCTCTAGAGAGAGAGGCTTGGGTACTTCCGAAATGATTTGAGCATGAATAATTCTCATCAAATTCAATGCTACGACATTCAAATACAAGACCCATTTTGTTGAAGTTGATCTACATGATTTAAAGTAAATCAAATTCAAAAATCAAATGTTTTATAGTTTTCTTGTCCATGCATCAAATAAGCACAAAATAGACAACAAAAAGTAGCATATTACTTAGATCTATGACTTTAGACATACAAATTCTTAATCCGACCATTTAATCATAATTTAAACATTTAAAAACCCTCACACACTAACTTTTATTAGGTTTCAAATATTCTACACGTTAAACTAACCAACTCACTGTTTCGATCGTTCATTTTGCACCTACTTGATGAATAAGTAAAAGTATTCAAAATACTTGATTTTTATTTTTATGCACTCTTAACAATATAAATCAACTCCAACGGAGTAGCTATTCAATTTGAATGGCCTAATATTGAATTTGAATTGGAATGATTCATGTCCATATCCTTCTCAAAGGACCCAAGTTTCTCTCTCTATATATATAGATTGACTTGTGTAATTCCAGAAGGATTCGAGCTCGAATCCTTCCTACTCAAATATCGATATCCGACATCTGAATACAAGATACATTCCATTGAAGTTATTCTATTTCAAGTATCTATAAACCAAAAATCAAGTATTTTAAATATTTTTTGCCTATTCGTCAAGCGGTACAAAATGGACGTTTAAAAATAGTGAGTTCGTTAGATTTATGTCTTTAGATATACAAATTCTCGATCCGACCACTTGATCATGATCTAAACATTTAAAAACCCTTACAAATTGAGTTTTGTTTGGTTTCAAATGTTCTACACCATTAAACTAACCAGCACACTATTTAAGCCGTCCATTTTTTCTCTACTTAATGCATGGGGAAAAAATATTTAAAATACTTAAGTTTTGGTTTGCAGATACTTGAAATAATATAGGTCAATGTCAACAAAATGGATCTTATATTCAGATGTCAGATGTCGGTATTTGAGTGGGAAGGATTCAGGCTCGAATCCTTCCAGAACTACAGAAGTCTACACACACACACAGATGTGCGTGTGTGGGTAAAGTTACAATACACATAGGTGTAACTAAGTTAAGTTACACCTCTTCTTTGCACCACACAAAAATATTTTTAAATACCTTGTGGGTACCACTCACCCTAATTTTTGTTTGTATCTCACCAAGTAAAATTTTTTGTGGTTAAAAGTATTGTGTGTAACTTAACTTAGTTACACCTATGTGTATTGTAACCTTGCAATATATATATGTGTGTGTGTGTGTGTATATGTGTGTGTGTGTGTGTGTGTATATATATATAGGGGTTACTGTACCTCAGCCGGCAGGCTGAGAGAGTTTCTCAGCCGGCAGGACGTGGCAACATCATAGCCACATAACTGTCATAAATTTTGGCGGACAAAAAGATGAAAAATCCCGCCTAATTTAATGTCAGTCACCTCGACAATGTATTTTCCGAAAATATCCTCGGTCACAACTTTTTACCTTATGTAAAAAAAGTTGCCTTTCAAAAAAAATTTCAACTCTAAAATTTCATCCGATCATTCTGATCCAATTTGTTCTTTTATTTCACAAATTTGTTCCGTTTTTTTAAAAATATATTTGCAACACATGGCACCAAAGAAATCATCCGCCAAAAAAGGTAATAGAAAAACGATATTTTTCAAAAAATTTTAGGGTTTGTGTATTTTAATTGTTTTAAATTTTTTCCAGATTTATTTCCGTTTAAGTCTTTTTTATTTTTTTTAAAAATCTTTAGACCATGTTCGCAAATAAGAAAGAGATTTTGAAACTTTAGATGACGAATAAATTTTTAAATTTAAAAATTTGTAACACAACGATAAAGGTCCATTTTTTTCAAGTTTTTTTTCATTTCCTTCTATTTTTACTTTGTCGCAGTATTTTCAAAAAAAGTGATGTATATGTATGCGACCTTGCTAATATTTTTTTAAAGGAAATTTTTTTCATACACTATATGTCGACCTCGGTCGCAGTTGTTAAAATTATGGTTTTAGATCTGTGCGACTCAGATTTTGTTTTTTTTTTGTAATTTTCCTTTTAGACGAATGCGACGCTGGTCGCAGTATATGAAACTTCCTTTTTTTTACATACTGACGACATGGGGTCGCAGTTGTTTCAATATTTATGTAGTGTTTTGCGACCATTGTCGCAGTGTATTTAACGTCATTTGTTTCATCATTCCTGGGTTGCAGTTGTTTATTTTTGCACTGTAGTCTTATGCGACCTTGGTCGCAGTGTCGACCAGGGTCGCAGTAAAAGTTTATTTTTGCACTGTAGATGACTGCGACCTTGGTCGCAGTGTCGACCAGGGTCGCAGTAAAAGTTTGTATTCGCACTGTAGTCTTATGCGACCTTGGTCGCAGTGTCGACCAGGGTCGCAGTAAAAGTTTGTGTTTGCACTGTAGTCTTATGCGACCTTGGCCGCAGTGTCGACCCGGGTCGCAGTTGTTTGTATTTGCACTGTAGATGACTGCGACCTTGGTCGCAGTGTCCACCCGGGTCGCAGTTGATTATGTTTGCACTGTAGATGACTGCGACCTTGGTCGCAGTTTATTAAAAATAATATGCTTTTTACTCCCTTATAATTTTTAAATAATCATTGGTCTAAACTTTTTTATTTTTCTTCATCTATAGGTAAACAACAGTTGAAGAAGGTTCGTCCTCTGAGATCAAGCCTAAAACCTATATGCGAGTTTATCAAGAAATTTAAAAAGTACATTCAGGCAGATTTCGTAGAGGCGATCTGTTGGCCCAAGGTTACAATCACCCGTTTTTAGTGTGTTTTGATGATTACAAAACATATTAGTTATTTGTACTAATATTGTTTATTGGTTAAGTGTGTTTCAGGGTTCTAATGAAACTAGAAGGTTTCTTCCCTAAAGGAAGGTGTTTTGACTCAAGTCACCTTAATTCGGGCTCAAGAATCAAGTTTTCAAGATCATATGGAGAAGCCTACTTGAAGAACTTGTAGTCCTTAGAACCAATGTAAGAAATAGTTTGTTAAAGGTTGAATTTGGAAAATTGGCTCTAGGATACACACACACATTTTTGTATACAAGTTTTCATGTTTAAAACTTTGTGTTTCTAAGTTTCATGCTTTAACAAATATACATGACTCTAAGTTTTACAAAGGTATATATATCATGTTTAAAAATCATGTATACTCTTTCTAGCATGATACTTAGTTTTCTTTACTTCAAAACATTTTTTACAACAAAAATTTCAAGTTCTGTCTTGCTGTTTTTCTGTTTCAGGCTAGACCGGCCGACCGGCCCGGTCGACCGGCACCTGCACAAGGCATGCACGCTTGTGCATGTCTGTCGGCCGACCGCCCGGGTCGACCGACTGTCTGCAGGTTTGCTCTCGGGTTTTCTGGGTCGACCGCCCGGGTCGACCGCCTTCAGAAACCTGTGTTTCTTTTTAGAGGACGGTCGACCCGAGCCCAACGGCTACTGCCAGCTAGGCGGACGGTCGACCGGACGGGTCGACCGCCAAGCCTGCAGAGCCCCAACGACTCTTTCCTCTTTTGTGTATTTCTGAAATCTGTTTTTGTAATCTATTTTAGCAGACTTTTTCTGAGTTGTTGGAGATCTTTTTCAGGTCAAATAAACTTAAAATAAATTGTTTTTAACCCTTTCCTCTCCCTATAAATAGAGGAGATAGGTCTCTTGCATTTCTCACCAAGAAAAATACCTAAGTGTTCAAAGTTTTCAAAAGAGAAGAAAAGTTTTAAAGCTCTCCATTTCTCATTCTTTCTTGAGCTTGTTTTCAGTTGTGTTCTCTAGCAAAAATCATCTCTACAACTGAGTTTTCTCAATGCACTTCTTAGAGCCAAAATTCCCTACTCAATCTATAAGGAAGTTGTAAAAGAGTGAGAGTTTGTAAGAAGTTTAGTGATCTTGTTGTGATCACTTTGGTTACTTGTGTTCATCTTGTTCTTGTAGAGACACCTCTTCGGTAGAGGTTATTGTAAGTGGTGGAGCTCGGTGCTCGGGTCTTTGGTAGACCGTTGTAAGCGTCCTCGGTGGATAGTAGAAACCCTTCACGGAGGTGAAGGCGGGGAGTAGAGCAGTGGCTCGAGCCTCAAAACAAACATCTTGTGTTTGCGATTGCTTTGTGTCCATTTCGCTTTAAATTTCTCTTGCACTCTATTGCCTTCAATTACTTGCTTGAGATCTAATTTTCTTACCTTGTATTATTGCCTCTAGTTTGTGATACTTGTGATATATCTTGTGTGCATTTCATCATTGCATATTATTCCTTCTTTGTTCGATCAATTCTCATGCAATAAGGTTGCATTGCGCACCTCTAACCCATTCAAGGGGAATCAGGAGGAAGGAGTTCAGAACCTCTCACGGGGTATTCGGCTCTTAGTCTTGTTTTGAGAGATCGTTGCATCATTCATCCATCTTAGTTTTAAAAAGATTGTTAGATTAGCAATTACACCTATTCACCCCCCCTCTAGGTGTTTTTCAATTGGTATCAGAGCTAGGACTCTAGGCTCTTGGCTTAACAACCTTAGAGAGATCCTAATATTGCTAATCATTTCATTCATTCTCACTTAGTAAAGATGGCCGATGGTATTAAGACACCCCCTAAGTTTGATGGACTTAACTTTCCCATATGGAAGGTTAAGATGACCGTTTTCTTGCAATCTCTAGGAAGTCGAGTTGCAAAGGCCGTGACCAAACCCTTTAGTGCACACCCCGGTGATGAATCCACTTGGTCCGAAATTGAGACTAAGGAATTTGATGCCAATGCTAGGGTTCATTATGCACTCCTTCAAGCCCTTAATGATGATGATATAGTTAGAGTTATTCATTGCAAGTCTGCATATGAAATTTGGACACATTTGCTAGTTACACATGAAGGGACTTCACAAGTGAAGAGGGCTATGATAGACCTTCTTCGGTCCCAATATGAAAACTTTTGCATGCAAGAAAATGAAACCATAGATGATATGGTTACAAGATTTACAAAGATCACTAATGGACTTTCTTCTCTAGGTGATGGTATTAATAATGACCAAAGAGTAAGAAAGATCATCCGGGCCCTTCCTCCTTCATGGGAAGTCAAAGCAACCACCTTGAAGGAACTCAATGACAAGGAGGAGATGGAGCTAATAGGTCTCATTGGGAACCTCAAAACCCATGAGATGGAGAGAAAAGCTAGGGAGGACATGGCTCCTTCCAAGAAGAAAACAATAGCCTTTAAGAGTCAATCCACACACTCCGACGAAGATGATGAAGAAGAAGATGACGAAGAGCTCTCACTTCTTGTGAAGAACGTTCGGAGGATGTACAATAAGGCTAAGTTCCAAGGAAGAAGGAGATGGCAAGGAGGCAAAGAAGAAAGGAAAATTATATGCTTCAATTGCCAAAGACCGGGATACATTGTTGCGGAGTGTCCGAATAAAGTAAAACCCTCCACATCAAAGAAGCTCTACAAGAAGAAAGCATTGAAGGCCACATGGGATTCCGAGAGCGAATCCGAGGAGGAAATTGACACTGCCAACATGTGCTTCATGGCTAATGAAAGCACAAGCAAGGTAACCCCTTCCACTTCTTTTGATAATGAACTTTCCATGGATGAAATAGGAGAAGCATTTATAGAACTTTCACATAACTATGATTTTCTTAAGAAAAAGTATTTAAAAATGAAAAAGGAAAATGAGTCTCTTAATCATCAAGTTTTCACTCTTTCCAAAGAAAAAGATGAATTACTTTCCACTCTTGTTTCCACCCAAAAAGATTTTGACAACTATAAAATTTCTTGTAAAGGCAAGTTTCCACAAGTTAATGATAATGAGATCACCATGCTTAAAGAGAAAATTGATTCTTTAGGAGTAGTTTTGAAAAAGTGTGAATTTGATAAAAATAGACTTGAGGCTATGTTTCCTAAGAAACAAGCCCCTAAGAAACAATCTCATGTTCATGCTCATGTTCATACCACACAACCTCTACATCATGCCAAACCCCACAAACATGCTCACACTTCACACACACATCATGCATTCATGTATGGTAAAGTATTTTCATGTTCATATTGTGGCCGAAAAGGTTACCTAGTTAGGTTTTGTTATGATAGACTAAATGCATCTCGTCATAATGTTTGGGTTCGAAACACTAACTTTCAAGGACCCAAGAAAATTTGGGTACCAAAGTCAATGAATTTGTTGAATAATGTAGGTACTTTCCAAGGCCCAACGAGTAGAGGGTTGTGGTATCTTGATAGTGGTTGCTCAAGGCATATGACGTGAGACATCAATAACTTTGCAACCCTATCAAGATACCATGAAGGTGGCACCGTCACCTTCGGAGATGATGCCAAGGGTAAAATCATCGGTATTGGTAATGTTAAACTTGGTTCATCCCCTTTAATAGAAAATGTTGTTTTAGTTGATGGACTCAAGCATAATCTCTTGAGTATTAGTCAACTTTGTGATAAAGGTTTTGATGTTGTTTTTGATAACATAGCTTGTAGAGTTTTTGATAGACAATCTAATACATGTATATTTTCCAGTTTTCGTGATAGCAATATGTACATGATTGACTTGTCTAACATGTCTTGCAATATTACTTGTTTAAAAGCCCTCGATGATGACTCTTGGTTGTGGCATAGAAGATTAGACCACATTTCTTTTGACCATATATCTAGTTAAACTCAAAGGAAATGGTGAAAGGTATTCCTTGCTTGAATTTTGAAAAGGACCGGGTTTGTGACGCATGTCAATTTGGGAAACAAACCAAGTCTTCTTTCAAGTCAATCAAGGATATCATGACATCACGTCCTTTGGAGTTAATTCATATGGATTTATTTGGTCCTACTCAAACCAAAAGTCTAAGTGGGAATCAGTTTGCATTTGTTTTGGTTGATGACTTTTCACGTTTTACTTGGGTTTTCTTTCTTGAACACAAAAATCAAGCTTTTTCACATTTTCAAGCCTTTAAGAAAAAAGTTGAAAAGGAAAAAGATTCTTCAATTTTAAGAATAAGAAGTGATAGAGGAGGTGAGTTCATTAACCTACCCTTTATCACTTTTTGTGAAGAACATGGAATTAAGCATGAACTTTCTTGTCCTAGAACTCCACAACAAAATGGAGAGTTGAACGGAAAAATCGAACTTTACAAGAGATGGCTAGGACAATACTAAGTGAATATGGTCTACCACATTATTTGTGGGCCGAGGCCGTTAATACATCATGCTATATATCAAATCGTGTTTTCTTGTGTAAAAATACTTCAAAAACTTTTTTGAAATGTACTTTTCTAGAAAACCAAATGTTTCATATTTCAAGGCTTTTGGATGCAAATGTTTTGTTTTAAATACAAAAGATAATTTAGGAAAATTTGATGCTAGATCTTATGAGGCTATTTTTGTTGGTTATTCTAACACTAGTAAGGCTTATAGAATCTTCAATAGATCATCTTTGACTGTTGAGGAATCTATACATGTTAAGTTTGAAGAATCTAACTTGTTTGTTAAGAATGTTGTAGAAATAGATGCATTGGATGAAGGCTTGGAGAAAGTGACCTTGGAGGATACACCTACTATGGGAGACAAGCTAAAGGATGATGAAGGAAGTGAAGCTAAAGTAGAAGAGGCTCAAGGAAATGAAATTCAATTAATTGAAGTGGAGCCTACTCAACAACTTCCAAAGGATTGGAGATACAATCCTCATCATCCCAAGGACCTCGTTGTAGGTGAAGTATCTAAAGGGGTAACCACTTGCTCTAAACTTCATGATTTTTGTGGACATTATGCATTTATTTCTCATGTTGAACCCAAGAACGTCCTCGAAGCCGAGGCCGATTCATATTGGTT
The DNA here is from genome assembly GCA_038442645.1 of Agave tequilana. Taxonomy (NCBI): domain Eukaryota; kingdom Viridiplantae; phylum Streptophyta; class Magnoliopsida; order Asparagales; family Asparagaceae; genus Agave; species Agave tequilana. The sequence continues at coordinate 164,124 of JAVJIF010032346.1, read as the reverse complement.
GCTAGCCATGCAAGAGGAACTCAATCAATTTGAGCGCAACCAAGTTTGGCACCTTGTTCCTAGGCCCCACGATAGACCAACAATTGGTACTAAGTGGATCTTTAAGAACAAGTTGGATGAATCGGGTAACGTTGTTAGGAATAAAGCTAGGTTAGTTGCCCAAGGTTACACTCAAATCGAAGGAATCGATTTTGAAGAAACCTTTGCACCCGTAGCACGGCTTGAAGCCATACGGATGACACTAGCATTTGCCTCATATAAAGATTTTAAATTATTTCAAATGGATGTTAAAAGTGCTTTCCTAAATGGTTTTATTGAAGAGGAGGTGTACGTTGAACAACCCCCCGGGTTTGTTGATCCTACACATCCGGATTTTGTGTTTAAATTAGATAAAGCTCTTTATGGTTTAAAACAAGCCCCTAGGGCTTGGTATGAAAGACTTTCTTCATTTCTAATTTCAAATGGTTTTAAGAAAGGTAAAATAGATACTACTTTATTTACAAAACATGTAGAAAATGATATTCTTATTGTGCAAATTTATGTTGATGACATTATTTTTGGTTCTACTAATGAATCTCTTTGCCAAGCTTTTGAATCATGCATGAAGGAAGAATTTGAAATGTCTATGATGGGGGAACTCAACTATTTCCTTGGACTCCAAATCAAGCAAAGGAAGGATGGGATCTTCATCAATCAAGCCAATTACACGAAGGAATTAATCAAAAGGTTCGGGCTTGAAGGATCTAAAGTGAGCAAAACTCCCATGGCAACAACCACAAAGCTTGATAAGGATGAACAAGGTAAAAGTGTAGACATTAAGCTTTATCGTAGCATGATTGGTAGTTTATTGTATTTGACGGCTAGTAGGCCGGATATTATGTTTTGTGTTTGTCTTTGTGCTCGTTTTCAATCATGTCCTAAAGAGTCTCATATAATTGCGGTTAAACGCATAATTAGATACCTTAAGGGCACTATTGAAATGGGTTTGTGGTATCCGAAAACCGGGCAATTTTCAATGACGAGTTTTTCGGATGTCGACTATGCGGGTTGTAGGGTAGATAGGAAGAGCACAAGTGGAACATGTCAATTCCTAGGTAATTGTCTTGTATCTTGGTCTTCCAAAAACCAAAATTCGGTAGCCCTTTCAACCGCCGAGGCGGAGTATGTTGCAGCCGGAGCTTGTTGTGCACAAGTTCTATGGATGAAACATTCTCTCCTTGACTATGATTTGCATTTTGATCATATTAAAATATTTTGTGATAATACTAGTACAATTCATATGACAAAGAATGCAAATCAACATAGTAAAACTAAGCACATTGACATTAAATATCACTTTCTTAGAGATCATTATGAGAAAGGTGATATTGATATTGATTATGTTTCTACCGATTTTCAACTTGCCGATATTTTTACTAAACTATTAGATTATGCTAGATTCTCTTTTATTTGTGGTGAGTTGAATGTTTGCATTATGGATTCTTAAAGAAAAATTTCCTTTGTTTTGTTGGTTTTGTTTAACCCTTTTTGATGTATGACAAAAAGGGGAGAAAAAGTATAAGTTTATTTGTTGTTTATATAAGTTTGTTTGTTGTTTATTGTTTATTTAAGTTTTTGACAAAACTATTGTGTTTTCAATGCTTCATGTATCTTACTCATTGTCATTCTTTATACATAGCATTATTTGAGGGGGAGCTTTCCAAAGCTCTTCTTCCTTTTTGTTTAAATAACTTATATGTTTTGTCATCATCAAAAAGGGGGAGATTGTTGGCCCAAGGTTACAATCACCCGTTTTTAGTGTGTTTTGATGATTACAAAACATATTAGTTATTTGTACTAATATTGTTTATTGGTTAAGTGTGTTTCAGGGTTCTAATGAAACTAGAAGGTTTCTTCCCTAAAGGAAGGTGTTTTGACTCAAGTCACCTTAATTCGGGCTCAAGAATCAAGTTTTCAAGATCATATGGAGAAGCCCACTTGAAGAACTTGTAGTCCTTAGAACCAATGTAAAAAATAGTTTGTTAAAGGTTGAATTTGGAAAATTAGCTCTAGGATACACACACACATTTTTGTATACAAGTTTTCATGTTTAAAACTTTGTGTTTCTAAGTTTTAAGCTTTAACAAATATACATGACTCTAAGTTTTACAAAGGTATATATATCATGTTTAAAAATCATGTATACTCTTTCTAGCATGATACTTAGTTTTCTTTACTTCAAAACATTTTTTTACAACAAAAATTTCAAGTTCTGTCTTGCTGTTTTTCTGTTTCAGGCTAGACCGGCCGACCGGCCCAGTCGATCGGCACCTGCACAGGACATGCACGCTTGTGCATGTCTATCGGCCGACCGCCCGGGTCGACCGACTGTCTGCAGGTTTTCTCTCGGATTTTCTGGGTCGACCGCCCGGGTCGACCGCCTTCAGAAACCTGTGTTTCTTTTTAGAGGACGGTCACCCGAGCGGTCGACCCGAGCCCAACGGCTACTGCCAGTTAGGCGGACGGTCGACCGGACGGGTCGACCGCCAAGCCTGTAGAGCCCCAACGGCTCTTTCCTCTTTTGTGTATTTCTGAAATCTATTTTTGTAATCTGTTTTAGCAGACTTTTTCTGAGTTGTTGGAGATCTTTTTCAGGTCAAATAAGCTTAAAATAAATTGTTTTTAACCCTTTCCTCTCCCTATAAATAGAGGAGATAGGTCTCTTGCATTTCTCACCAAGAAAAATACCTAAGTGTTCAAAGTTTTCAAAAGAGAAGAAAAGTTTTTAAGCTCTCCATTTCTCATTCTTTCTTGAGCTTGTTTTCAGTTGTGTTCTCTAGCAAAAATCATCTCTACAACTGAGTTTTCTCACTACACTTCTTAGAGCCAAAATTCCCTACTCAATCTATAAGGAAGTTAGAAAAGAGTGAGAGTTTGTAAGAAGTTTAGTGATCTTGTTGTGATCACTTTGGTTACTTGTGTTCATCTTGTTCTTGTGGAGACACCTCTTCGGTAGAGGTTATTGTAAGTGATGGAGTTCGGTGCTCGGGTCTTTGGTAGACCGTTGTAAGCGTCCTCGGTGGATAGTGGAAACCCTTCATGGAGGTGAAGGCGGGGAGTAAAGCGGTGGCTCGAACCTCGAAACAAACATCTTGTGTTTGCGATTACTTTGTGTCCATTTCGCTTTAAATTTCTCTTGCACTCTATTGCCTTCAATTACTTGCTTGAGATCTAATTTTCTTACCTTGTGTTATTGCCTCTAGTTTGTGATACTTGTGATATATCTTGTGTGCATTTCATCATTGCATATTATTCATTCTTTGTTCGATCAATTCTCATACAACAAGGTTGCATTGCTCACCTCTAACCCATTCAAGGGGAATCAGGAGGAAGGAGTTCAGAACCTCTCACCGGGTATTCGGCTCTTAGTCTTGTTTTGAGAGATCGTTGCATCATTCATCCATCTTAGCTTTAAAAAGATTGTTAGATTAGCAATTACACCTATTCCCCCCCTCTAGGTGTTTTTCACGATCAAGAATACCCCATTTGGCCCAATCTTCATGGCCTTCTACAATGAGAAATTTGGGGGTGAAAAGGGTCTAAAATCAAACGTTGCGGTACTGAGGATTTTAGACCAGTATGATAGGGATACAAGGACCTTTAGAATTGGGGGCAAACAAATTGAGTTAACAGTGGAGGATGTTGCTCTCACTTTTGGTCTACCTATCATTGGGGCAGATTTTGTTATGAATAAGACATGTACGATGAAAGACAGAGGGGTTATAAAACATTATTTCTCCAATATAAAGAAGATCACAAAAGTATCTATTGAAGAGGCTTTGGATGATCTTCTGGTCAAGAAAAGGAGGAGGGGTGAATTAGATGTGACACAGGATGACAGCTTGAGCAGCAAGTGACTTTACATGAAATTATAAGAGACATACAAAGACTTGCAGCTCAAGACTTTACCACAATAATCATCCTATACATGGCAGCCACTCTTTTCTTCTCTGGTAGTAAATGCACGGTGCCGTAGTATATTGTTGAACAGATTGCCAATATGCAGCTGATGAGGACAATATGCTGGGCTAAAGCTGTTTGGCAATTCCTGATTGAGTCAATGGACATCTTCAGGTATACCACGTACGAGCTGCAAGGATGCTCCGTACAAATTATTGTAAGTACGAATCTCATATTTGGCCAACATTGTATGAAATTTACCCATAATATTGTGAATAGTTATGTAAACTAATTTAATTTTCCATTTTTGCAGTATTGGCTATGTGAGAGGGCTCCTATTTTTGAGTCGAGGTCTGGTTTGGAGGACAAAACCCCACGCGCAGTAAGATGGGATCTCCAAAATATTAGCAGATCTCTGCTTGAAGTTGATCTAAATGAGATTGACAGGAATATTGTAAGTTAGACTTCTTTTTATGTGCAGTACAAATAAAATGCGACCATAGTCACAGTATAGAGCTGCACGTTTCGCAGTTCATTTTCTGTCTGACAAAAAATTTGCGACCATGGTCGCATTCTCCTGAAAATACCTTTTACATGAAATGCGACCATGGTCGCAGTGTTGATCTGCATGTCTTGGCAGATAAATTTGTGCAGGATACACATACTGCGACCATGGTCGCATTCTTATCATAAATATTTAATAAATTAACTGCGACCATGGTCGCAGTATAATTATTTCATTGTTTTGGTTTTAACTTACTTTTTTATGTTTATTTTCAGATTTTGAGTCGAATGGCCAACGTCTCTAATGATGAAAAAAATATGGTTGGCCTTCCTTTTGAGGGGAAGAGGAGGAAGAAGAAGAAGAAGAAGAAGAAGATGAAGATGAAGAAGAAGAAGAAGAAGAAGAAGGACATACATATAATCAAGCTGACATCCCGGCGGAAAATGAGCCAGAAGCGGCTGAAACGAGTGAGCAAGAACCAACTTTTACAGGTTCTTTGCCACCACCACGGGATAATCAAGCTGAAGAAATAAAAGAGTTGAGGTCTCAAAATCAGCACTTGAGAGAATATGTTTCTCAGCTTGAAAGAAAAATTGAAAAAATGGAGACTGAGAGCAGACTCAAGGCTGAATTAAAAATAAAAAGAAGTGAAAAAAGAGAGAAGAAAAAACAAAAAAGGCAGCAGAGAAAATTAAAAGTGAAAGAAGAAGAAGAGCTCCTGAGAGCAGCCGCTGCTGGGGAGAAGGAGAAGGAGAAGAAGAGGGAATGGGAGGAGCATGAGAGAAGAAGATTGGAAGAAGAGAAGGAAAAGGAGGAGAGGAGGAGAGAAGTGGAGGAGAAGGAGAAGGAGAAGACAAGAAGGGAAGAGGAGGAGAATGAAAGGAGAATGAGGGAAGAAGAGGAGAAGGAGAAGAAGAGGAGGGAAAAGGAGGAGCAGGAAAAGGAGGAGAGGAGGAAGGAAGAAGAAGGGCAGGAGAGGAGGAAGAGGGAAGAGGAGGAGAATGAGAAGAGAAGGAGAGACAAGGAGAGGAAGAGGGAAGAGGAAAAGAAGGAAAAGAAGCAGAAAAGAATAATGGAGCAGATGGAGAAGCAGGCTGAAGAGGAGAAGAAGAAAAAAATGGAAGAGGATGAAATCATGGGTTCTGAATCTATTGTAAATATTTATGGGGAAGATATCCCCAGTTTTTCTTTGAATATAACTCAAATAATTCAAGAACTCCAAAGAGATAGAGCTTCTGAAGAAAAAATTCAAGAACATACTCCGGTTCAGAAGCAATCCTTAAAAGAAAAAATTTTGGAATACTCTAAAGGAACGATAGAAAGGGGAGTCAAAGAACGCAAGCGCGCTGAAAGAGATCGCGATGACTCCGACTTCGTTTATCCAAAACAGAAGAAGAAAAATAATGAACATCCTCTTCCACAGCCTGCGGCTCAGACTTCTGTCGCTGGTTTCGGCGACAAAGACATTTCCCCCACTGATCCAAAAACGAGGGAATTGATTGAACCACAGCATACAGAATTCTACAGCCCCATCAACAAGCTCTTATAAAAAATTTCTTGGACAAGTCTTTCTCTGAGTAAGTTAATTGATATTATTATAAATCATATCAAAAAACTGTTATACCTTTGTATAAGAACAATTTAATTACTAACTTTGTTTTGAATATCTTGCAGTTCTACTGCGTATCAGGATATCAACAACGGAATCATTCTTACAAGGAATGATATTGAGGACCTGATGTTCAGTAGAGATTTAGATGCGAATATAATTCATTTGTACATGCAGCATCTAGAGAAAGGAGGAGGATTAAAAAGTATATTCTTTCGGAGCGAAACTTGGGCAAACATCTAGCTTCTCCTTTACGGTTGACTGTAATATCAATTTCCTAATTCATTTGGTGAAATAAATCTACTAATAGTCTTTATTGATGTTTAGGCATAACGAATATACTGCGACCAAGGTCGCAGTTAATAAATAAATTATTTCACCCGAATATAAATTAATAAATGAAGGTTGCGACCTTAGTCGCAGTTGCTGGTCGCAGTCTTAATCAACAACACTGCGACCTTGGTCGCAGTTGCTGGTGGAAGTCTTAATCAACAACAACACTGCGACCTTGGTCGCTATGCGTGTTAATATAAAGGAAGCACATACCTAACGTACTACGACCTAAGTCGCAGTACATGTACTGCGACCCTAGATTGCAGTTGCTGGCCCTCTTTATCAATAACAACACTGCGACCTTGGTCGCTATATAAATTAATATAAAAATGTGATAATTAAGAAACACTGCGACCATGATCGCAGTCTGTTGACTTGACGTAATGAATTCTTATATTCATTAATTATTTTTTATATTCTAAATTCATTTTGAATTTTATTTTTTTGTTGTTCACAGCACGGTGTTGTATCTAAAAGTAAAGATCTGAAAGATCATTTCATCAAGCAGCAGCTGTTGAAAAAATGAACAAGAGATGTGCAGTTCATGTTCTTCCCAATCAATCACAAACATAGTGCCAAGGATCCCGGATTTCACTAGACCTTGTTGGTATTTGATTGCCATACAGAAGAGTAGATTTTTTACAACTCTTTGGTCCCAGCTGAAAAAAATAGTAGTATATTAAAGCTTTATCAAAAAGATGCAAGAATAATGGTGAGTTAAAATTTAATATTTCGATTACTGGAAAATTGCATTTAATTTGATTAGTACTGATTTTTTTTCTATTGACATTGCAGAAAGAAAGATTATTACAGATTTTTGAGATTGATTTAAATAAATTAATGAGAAAAATAAATATAAAATACACAAGATGCCCCCAACAACCAAACAGGTATATAAATTTTTTACATCTCCTTACCTATCATATTTTCTACATTTTTTTATTACAAAAATCTAATTTCATTTAATGATTACTCTCTGCAAATTTCAGTGTTGATTGCGCTGTATATGTATGCAAGTACATGGAAAGTATAGCGTTTGGTAGTCCAGCAACTGTTGATACTGTTACAGACGTTGATGTACAGAGACTAAGAAGTGAGCTTGCATACATGATACTTGCAGATAAAGAGAAGAGTTGAGATGAAGAAACAGAAATGATTCGAAGGACAGTATTTGAAGACTAACAGTTGACAATTTATTGATATATCACAATTTTTTATTTTATAAATGTAAAGATAATTGCAATTGCAATTCATTGAATATTTTTTTGTTTTATTGATTTAATTTATAAACATTTCTATACATTTATTTATTATAAGTTCCATTGATTATTTCCAATCTACATTTGTTACACCTTGGATTTTACTATTGCGTACTGATGTTAGAAACAAACATGCGTTCAGTAATTGTATTGCGACCAAAGTCGCAGTAATGACAGGTTTGAGTTACAGTGTTTCCTTATACGGCGATACTTTAATCGAGACAGCAATCATGGTCGCAGTTACTTAATCATTTATCAGTTCCCAATGCGACTATGGTCGCAATAATTAACTGTTTTGGAGTTCAAAGTAATTTAATGTAAGAGTGTATTAACTTTTAAACTGTTTTGGATAACTGAACAGTCACCTAGGAAGTATACAATTTTTGGGAAAAGGTAGAAAATAAATTTGGGAGATATTCACGTGGTTCGAGAGCTTAAACCTTTTGGAATTTCGGGATTAAAAATATATAAAGGGTCATCAGGATAGGATTATAAACATACTAAATTGTTTTTGCTGAAACTCGTTACTCTCACTGTTCGGAATTAGATTCAAAAATGTATTCTCCACCGCCTTCACCGGAAAGAAGCCAATCATCTAATGATGATTGGATGTATAGTTCTGAAGCGATGCCTCGCTACGGGTCAGAGGATGAGCTTGATACAGACGACCCGTTCTGAGAGTTCATTGATGAACCAAAATACATACATGAAGAAGAAGAAAGCGAAGAGGAGATTGTCCTTGAAGAGGTGAAAGGGACGGAAAGCGATACGGAAGACGAAAGCGGTCATACTCTTGACGACGAATCTGATTATGATGGTGATGACGAGGATTAGAAATTTAAAATTTATATTTTGTTTTTTTTAAATATATATAACTCTGTTTTCTAAGGTTAATTGTGTGAATTACAGTTTTTACTACTATGTCTTGGTTGAAATGCTGTACAATTGTTACAAACCTTCATTTTAAATATTCTGCTAATAATCTTTATTGATGTTTAAGCATAACGAATATACTGCGACCAAGGTCGCAGTTAATAATTAAATTATTTCATCCGAATAAAATTTTAAAATGAAGGTTGCGACTTTGGTCGCAGTTGCTGCCCGCAGTCTTAATCAACAACACTGCGACCTTGGTCGCAGTTGCTGGCGGCAGTCTTAATCAACAACAACACTGCGACCTTGGTCGCTATGCGTGTTAATATAAAGGAAGCACCTACCTAACGTACTGCGACCTAAGTCGCAATCCATGTACTGCGACCCTACATTGCAGTTGCTGGTCCTCTTTATCAATAACAACAATGCGACCTTGGTCGCAATTAACCATGTACACTGCGACCAAAGTCGCTGTCAACATTATAGTACACAAAAATTAAACTATATAGGAGAATTTTGTAGCAGTAAAACTTTAAAGTACAACTACTTACAAAAATAATACAGTAGAAATCAAAGTATGATAATAAATCTGATTATAATGACACGCCAGTGGCAGACTACGACATGAATCTCTCTACACTGTGCGACCCTGGTCGCACTTCATGAAAAATTGAAGTCTTTGTTCCTTCAAGATGGACGCAACCCAAACCTACTTCTTCTGCCATTAAAAAGGAAATAGTAAGAATTTTAAAGATACATCATTATAAAAAAATGTTTAACAGGTTTAATGTAATACCAGTAACGGACAACCAGTCCTGTAATGGCCCAGCTCTTAGCAGTTACCACATCTTCGATGCTTAACTTCCTTCTGATATATAGAATCTTCAAAACCAGACTTAAGCCTGGATGCAGCTCTAGGCCTCCCCTTGGTTGGTACAGGACCAATTGGATCACGTATATTCAATTCTTCACCATCTCGCAGAACGACAACGGATCCACTGGAACCAACTGTAGTTTTAGGCTTTGATGACTGAAAATTTCCTGACATTGATCTGTATTCACTAGTGGTTTCTTCTGCAAATCTTTCCAAAACTGCATCCAACTTTGAAAGATGGATATCAGAATCAGCGACCATCTCAAGAATTGCATTAAATTTTGGACGAATTGTCTGTAAATCACCTAGAGGGGGGGTGAATAGGTGATGGCTAATCTAATGGTCACTTAATGACAAATAATACGGAATTAAAAACTATTATGACCTAAACTAAACTATTATACTAAACACCATGTATAACACAAGAGTGTAGCCGAATTCCCCGTAAAGGGCTCTGAACTAACTCCTCTAGATTCCCCTTGAATGGGTTGAGGTGCCGCGTTGGCTCTCTTGGTTGAATACAAGTGCTAGCAAACAATCTCAAGCAAGTATATCAATTAAGCACAAATGAATATCAAGCATATAAATGTAAACACAATAACAGCATGCAAGATATAAAACAAGAGAGATAGAGAGAAAGAGCAATCGCAAACACAAGGGATTTGTTTCGAGGTTCGAGCACATTTGCTCTACATCCCCGCCTTCGACACACGAAGGATTTTCACTATGCTTGATCCTAATGGATCACTCCTTGGTGCCGCAACACCTACAATCCCTCGGACTCCCTAGTCCCGTACACACGCAAGCCCCACAAGCTCGCCGAGGCCGCACCTCAAACCAAGAGTTCACAACCGAACTCTAAACCACCGCGAACATACTTGTCCGCCTCCTCAAAGAACAAAGAAAAGTCTTTGGTGATCACAACACTTTGATCACCTAAAAACAATCTCACTACAACGCTCCTATAGGATAATATAGCAATGGATAGCTCAAGTGTGGTGTGAGAAAAAAAAGGAAAGAGATGGTGGAGAAAAACTCAAAGAAATCTCTTTAACACTCTTGATAAAAACTCCCCTTTTGATTGGAAGTATTAGCTCTCAATTTAGTGGAGAAAACTCTTTTAATGAAGTAGGAAAAACTGGCTCAAAGTCCACTAAAAATCATGTTTCAAAACAATGACCAAACCCCCAAATATATAGGCTGCCAGAAACTAGCCGTTGGGTCTGTCAGACCTGTCGGTCGACCGCCCGGTCAACCGGCCAACGGTCATATTTCAGACCGTTGTGCCTACGGTCGACCGGTCGGTCAACCGAGGCCAGATACAGAGAGCAGGTCTCTCTGTCCGGTCGACCGCCCGGTCGGCCAGGGCATTTCCAGAGAGCAGAGCTCTCTGGACGGTCGACCGGGTCGGTCGACCGGCCATCTGCCAGGTCTAGGCGTGCACGTCTGTGCACGTCGGTCGACCGAGCCGGTCGACCGACTTCAGCCCCAGTCGACTTGGTCGGTCAACTAGTCGACTGGCTGAAGCCTGAAACAATTTTCTGGGAATAAAAAGTTTGTCATTTTAACTTAAAGAAAATCCCATAAATACACAGAAAATCTACAAAAATAGTTTTACCAATATACTTTGATAAACAAACATGCTTGCACAAAATCAAGGCATGTTATAAAAGATTTGGACTATTTTTGTAACTTAAAAATATTTGCTTGAAAACAAAAACTGTTTTTTCAAAACATATTTTTCCAAAACTTCACCAAATACAAAAACAAGATATTCTAATTCATTTTAAGGCATAGTGTGTATGGATATGATCCACTACACAACATGATGAAATATCTATGTTTTTGACTTAAAGCTCTAAACATGGTTTTGGTTAAAATATAAGTATATGAGAAACACCAAAAACCAAGTAGTATTTTTCCAAAATGAGAAGTCTTTTCTAAACTAAAAATTCTTTTATAAAAAGATAACTAAATCAAGAGTGTGTGTGTGTATATGATATACTTGAGCAATCCACCAACTATCTATCCTTTACATTTTAACTAAAACAGAATCTTCTAAACAAACCTAGACTCAAGTCTTCATCTTCTTGAAGTCTTCACTTGAAGTCTTCTCATCTTCTTGACTTGGTCCAAACACGATCCAAAATCTCTTTGGATCACACCGTGCTAGCTCCAAAACTTGACTTTAAATCTTTTGTTGAAGCTATGCACCTACTAAGATCTTGATCATAAATCTGTCACTAATTAAATACAAGATCATTAGTACTATAACTACATGAGTTAATCATCATCAAAACTAGAGTGATGGGCCTTTGGGCCAACAATCTCCCCCTTTTTGATGATGACAAAACTCATGAAGTTATATATGCATGGATTAAAGTAAAGCCTCAAAGAAGCTCCCCCTTAACTCATGCATACCAAATAAATAATAAATATGGCAATGAAACACATAAACATGCATGCAATTCTAGGAGATAAACATGCTAACAAGCATAAAATAAATCAAATTCTTTTTCTCCTATTTGCAAAACAAAACATATATGCATAAACATAAATACTTCTCCCCCTTTATGAATAAAGCAAGGAAAACATGCATATAAACCTAAATACTTCTCCCCCTTTTTGTCAATCATCAACAAAGGGGTTAAAGTAAAAACAAATTTTTCTCCCCCTTTTGTCATAAACAAAAGGATCAATAAGGGGTGCAAACAAATAAGTCAATAAAAGTTTATATGCGATATACATTCATGAAGAGAAAGACGCTAAGTTAACTTTCCTACACATATGCATTACATGAAAGAGGGATGACAAGCCCTAATTCACATAACGCATAATATGTAATGCATAAAAGGAGATGTGAAGCTCCCCCTACACACGTGTATCACATAAAGAAGAGTTGTCAAGCTCCTCAATACAAGATACACTCAACATGAATCTATATATAGAAGAGATGTTAAGCTCTTCTTGCATATAGGCAATACACATCAAAACATTTTTAATTTTTTCTTAAACAAAAATTTTAAAGGTATCAGAGCTCTTGTAAAACAATCAAATTTTAAAATACCAAATGTAAATAATCATTATTGTAAAACATATTGATACCAATTGAAATTTATAACAATTTTGACATTGAAAACACATTGATACCAATTTAAAATAATGATCAATTTTTTTTATTTTCATAAACTTTGTGCTTTTAAATATGTATACCAAATGTAAATTAAGCACTAAACATCATATATATATATATATATATATATATATATATATATATATATATATATATATATATATATATATATATATATATATATATGTATGATAATAGAAATTGTCATTGAAGACATACATATATATAGAAACAAACTTATGAGTATACAAATATATCAATTGAGATACCAAATGAAATTATGATACCAATTGAAATCATGAAGTGAAAATTGTGTATAACTCATAACCTTCAACCCTTCATATGCTCAAGATAAAAGATTTTTCAATAAGGCTTGCAAGGCATACTCGCCCATCCGTCCGCCCATAAAGGGGTTGGAAAGGGGTTTTCGAAAAATAGGGTTTGAAAAACATTTTATAGTGAAAGCCACTACCCAATGAAGAATAATTAACTAGTTAAAGATAATTTTTTAAAACTAGTTAAAGATCCTTCAAAACATGAAATCAAAGCATATGTTTTTCATGAATCATACCTAATACACAACAATTGACACTCAAATCGATAAAGCTCATAAAAGATGTACATGAAACAAAATCATGACAAAATACTTAAAATGTGAGTGTACAAGAATCATGTAAATAGCAATTTTCATGAAAATAGTCAATGAAGCTCAAATCAAACATAAATATATTTTTATTAAACAAAACACAAAAAAAATTCATTTTTCATTTTAAACACAAACTTCTAGGTATATGTATGATTCATCCAAATCTAACAATATACATATATATTCCAAACATAAAAGAGTCTATTAAATGTATTTGCATGAAGGCAAGAGACTCACGGGTATACATGTATATTTATTAGATTTGAATTCAACATACATATACATGAAGTAAAAACAAGAAAATTGACAAAATATGTATAAATGAGAGAATCATCAAAACTAGATTATACATGTGCAATTAGAGAGTACAAATGAACTTGAAGTGCAAACATAAATGAATCAATTTGTAGTTCACTATTTGTACATGTATAAATGCAAGTTTTGATAAAAACTACATCTAAACTAGTTTATACCACATGAAGCCCAAAAGTAAATAAAACATGAACATGCTATATGATATCATGAAATTGAAAGCATGTAAACTAACTAAGAGTTTAGAGATAGTTACCAACATATGAACTATACTCCAAAACTCCAAACATGGTGGTTGTCCCACCAAAATTCCTTGATAGCGGTGCATCCAAATGTATGTCCTTCTAGTCCATGCAACCACCACCAAGGCACCAAATCTCTCACGTCTTGTGAGAGCCCTCACCTACATCAAAAATAAAAGGTAGGGACTTTGGTACCCATTTTTTCTTGGGTCCTTTGGGGTTAGTCTTATAAGGAACCCAAACATTTTTATTATTAGCAAAATTTAAATGATATATCCTATCATAACAAAACTTTGCTAAATGGCCTTTGCGGCCACAATGTGTACATGTGTACACCTTAGTATGCTTATGTGTGTGAGTATGATCATGATGTCCAACATAAGCATATGCATGATGTGGATGTGCATGAACATGTGGAGTTTGTTTCTTTGAAAACAAAGACTCCAATCTAGTGTGGTTAAATGCACAAGAGTTCAAAGTTGAACTCAAACTATCCATTTTATTTTTCAAATTCTTAATCTCACTATCATCAATGGTGACATGTAAAGAAAGGTGAGATATAGAATCATTTTCCTTTTTCTTTTGAAAAACATTTTCTTTTTCTTTTTCAATAAATTTTCTTTTTAAAGAGTTATTTTCTTGCAAAATAATTTCCTTTTGTTTTTCTACCAAATAATTTCATTTTTCAAACTAGTGTTTCCTTCACAAAGATCATTTAATTTGGACAAAAGGGAAACATTCTCATTTTTCAAATCTTTATTTTCTTTTTCTAAACATGCAATGTTACTTCTAAATGTATCATGTTCTACATGCATGCAATCAAGTTTCTTTTTCAAATTTTTATTATTTTTCTTAATCATGTAATATTTTTCAGGCAATAATTGACAAAATGTAGAAAGCTCTTCATATGACATGTCTTCTTCATCTAACTCGGATTCGGTGTTTACCTCAAGGGGGTTATCCCCTTGGACCATGTAGCACACGTTGGAGGTGTTGCTTCCAACATCCAAGTCACTCCCCGCATAATATTGTTCTTTTTCGTCAAGGGAGAGGAGGGTGTTCCACACTACAAAAGCCAAATCAATATTAGCAACCCTAGATAAATAATCATCATTTAGGGTTGACTTTAAAGCATGAAGGGCTTTTGCATTAGCCTCAATATTCTTACCATTTAAACAATATGAGTCATTAGAGATGGCAAGATAAACATGAATGCCTAGGGCCTTGAGGTACAAGGACATCTTAACCTTCCAAACTTGGATGTTAAGAATGTCAAATGTGGGTGGAGACATAAAATCCATGGTGTGTGTACAAAATATGTGATTAGACTAAAATGAGGATCTTTAACTCTAGGTTGTAAGACCCAAATCAAGAGCACTTGGCTCTGATACCAATTGTAAATCACCTAGAGGGGGGTGAATAGGTGATGGCTAATCTAATGGTCACTTAATGACAAATAATGCGGAATTAAAAACTATTATGATCTAAACTAAACTATTACACTAAACACCATGTATAACACAAGAGTGTAGCCGAATTCCCCGTGAAGGGCTCTGAACTAACTCCTCTAGATTCCCTTGAATGGGTTGAGGTGCCGCGTTGGCTCTCTTGGTTGAATACAAGTGTTAGCAAACAATCCCAAGCAAGTATATCAATTAAGCACAAATGAATATCAAGCATATAAATGTAAACACAATAACAGCATGCAAGATATAAAACAAGAGAGATAGAGAGAAAGAGTAATCGCAAATACAAGGGATTTGTTTCGAGGTTCGAGCACACTTGCTCTACATCCCGCCTTCGACACACGAAGGATTTCCACTATGCTTGATCCCAATGGATCACTCCTTGGTACCGCAACACCTACAATCCCTCAGACTCCCTAGTCCCGTACACACGCAAGCCCCACAAGCTCGCCGAGGCCGCACCTCAAACCAAGAGTTCACAACCGAACTCTAAACCACCGCGAACACACTTGTCCGCCTCCTCAAAAAATAAAGAAAAGTCTTTGGTGATCACAACACTTTGATCACCTAAAAACAATCTCACTACAACACTCCTATAGGATAATATAGCAATGGATAGCTCAAGTGTGGTGTGAGAAAAACAGGGAAAGAGATGGTGGAGGAAAACTCAAAGAAATCTATTTAACACTCTTGATAAAAACTCCCCTTTT
This sequence comes from Agave tequilana, assembly GCA_038442645.1. NCBI lineage: Eukaryota > Viridiplantae > Streptophyta > Magnoliopsida > Asparagales > Asparagaceae > Agave > Agave tequilana. The sequence goes on along the minus strand of JAVJIF010032346.1, from coordinate 148,223 downwards.
GATTGGAAGTATTAGCTCTCAATTTAGTGGAGAAAACTCTTTTAATGAAGTAGGAAAAACTGGCTCAAAGTCCACTAAAAATCTTGTTTCAAAACAATGACTAAACCCCTAAATATATAGGCTGCCAGAAACTAGCCGTTGGGGTCTGTCAGACCTGTCGGTCGACCGCCCGGTCGACCGGCCAACTGTCTATTTCAGACCGTTGTGCCTACGGTCGACCGGTCGGTCGACCGAGGCCAGATACAGAGAGCAGGTCTCTCTATCCGTCGACCGCCCGGTCGGCCGGGGCATTTCCAGAGAGCAGAGCTCTCTGGACGATCGACCGGGTCGATCGACCGGGTCGGTCGACCGGCCATCTGCCAGGTCTAGGCGTGCACGTCTGTGCACGTCGGTCAACCGAGCAGGTCGACCGACTTCAGCCCCAGTCGACTTGGTCGGTCAACTAGCCGACTGGCTGAAGCCTGAAACAATTTTCTGGGAATAAAAAGTTTGTCATTTTAACTTAAAGAAAATCCCATAAATACACAGAAAATCTACAAAAATAGTTTTTACCAATATACTTTGATAAACAAACATGCTTGCACAAAATCAAGGCATGTTATAAAAGATTTGGACTATTTTTGTAACTTGGAAATATTTGCTTGAAAACAAAAACTGTTTTTCCAAAACTTCACCAAATACAAAAACAAGATATTCTAATTCATTTTAAGGCATAGTGTGTATGGATATGATCCACTACACAACATGATGAAATATCTATGTTTTTGACTTAAAGCTCTAAACATGGTTTTGGTTAAAATATAAGTATATGAGAAACACAAAAAACCAAATAGTATTTTTCCAAAATGAGAAGTCTTTTCTAAACTAAAAATTCTTTTATGAAAAGACAACTAAATCAAGAGTGTGTATGTATATGATATACTTGAGCAATCCACCAACTATCTATCCTTTACATTTTAACTAAAACAGAATCTTCTAAACAAACCTAGACTCAAGTCTTCATCTTCTTGAAGTCTTCACTTGAAGTCTTCTCATCTTCTTGACTTGGTCCAAACACGATCCAAAAGCTCTTTGGATCACACCGTGCTAGCTCCAAAACTTGACTTTAAATCCTTTATTGAAGCTATGCACCTATTAAGATTTTGATCATAAATCTGTCACTAATTAAACACAAGATCATTAGTACTATAACTACATGAGTTAATCATCATCAAAACTAGAGTGATGGGCCTTTGGGCCAACATTGTCCACAATCTAGCCGTCCGTGGAGTGCCTTGACTGGGAAAAGGCCTGATGCCATTTTCAATTGCAACGTTTTTGTAACGAGCATCCAACCTCCATCTCTGAAGTATATATGATTTCGGTATATGTGTAACGTGATTGCGCCATAAAATACACAGAATATGTCTACATAGGATACCCTCTGTTTCAAATAACGAGCAACTACAAGAAACATGAAGTTCCTCACGCTTATCATAACTGACCTTTTCTCAGCTGTCTTTTGATTCTGAAAAATCACCAACCGAATATTTTGATCCAAGTTTGTCATGTTCCAACTCTTCTGAAAATAGTGTCATTACAACTGCCCATTCCTTTTGGAACAATTGAAAAATCTTCAGTGTATACAACTTCGAAAGCTGTATCTCATATGGATTCGATGTACAGTTTGGCACAGAATTCAAACCCCGAAAATCTTGTTGAGATTCAGAGGTAAGACGGGCAGCAACAGCTTTATCATATTGGTGAACAAATTCCACTAGTTTCGTGTTTGAATTAACAAAACCATCAAAGAAGGAATTAATACTCTTAGACCTCTGACTGGTTGTCATTCCAGCACAGAAAACATCCTTGAGATATGCATTAACCCAATGTCCACGAAGCCTGTACATCTTCAATAACCAACTGTCTTCTTCTTCTTCTTCTAAATGATATTTTTCATTCATCAGACGCCATCGTTCCTCACACGTGCTTATATCACGGAAGGTGTACCAAGCATGGAAATCGGAGACCATATCTTCTCCATACTTGTTTGTCATTGGGATTTGTTGCTTGGCAATATGTTTCCGCACATGCCAGAAACAGTAACGGTGCCGAGAAGTTGGGAAAACAATCTTGATGGCGTCACCAATCTGCCTATCCTGATCAGTAATAATCAGCTTCGGTTCAACTCCATGCATGCACACTAGCCATTTTTGGAATAGCCAAACAAACGTATCCCTCTGCTCATCAGCAAGCAATGCACAACCGAACAAAATTAACTGCCGGTGATGATTTACTCCAGTGAATGGAGCAAATGGCAAGCTCAAGTGATTAGTTCTGTATGTTGTGTCAAAAACGATCACATCACAGAACCTCAGATACGAGGAAATAGCTCTTCCATCAGCCCAAAAAATGCTTCTAAGTGTGCCCGCGTTATCGACTTCACTTGAAAAGAAGAATTCTGGATCGGTCTCGGCTTTCTCTTGAAAATATTTGATAATAGCAATAAACTCATGGCCGCAGTTATTTCTACGTTGATGAGTAAAATCAATAACTTGTTGCGGGCTCACTTCTTCACAGCCTTCTCCCTGGCTCATTGCATTCACAACGCGGGAAATATTTGAAGGCTGCATTCTCACATCAACAAGATTGCTCATAATGCTTCTGCTAATCTTTGAATGATGAGTCTAGTGAGAGTAATGGTGATGTACCTTATCCGGGCTTGACAATTCATGTGAATGAGTATCAACAAATTTTGTGATAACCCAATATCTTCTGTCAAAAAGAAAACGAAGACGGACATGCATCTCAGCAGGACAAGCTACTCTAGTGTCAATTCGACGATGCACTGTAAGCCCCTCTTGTCTTTTGTCACACAACTTCTTCACACCTTCCTTGTTGCAGCAAAATTTCTGCAAATAACTTCATGAGGAGGCTTCTGTGACTTATCTATTCCTTTTCTTCTCACACCAAAACCTCTGTTCCTTGCATAAGAATTGTAGAAATTGTATGCTTCCACATCTGATAGGAACTGTTTCCCTAGAAACTTATCTGAGCTTCCAGACATTTCTCCATGTGCATTCATATCCTACAAAAAATAATTAGACGGACTACATGAATAAAAATATTTTTTAGATATCACTTTTTTAAAATATACTTATTATAACTACGACCAAGGTCGCATATGATATGAAATATATAAACTTCTTACTAAATGACTGCGACCTAAGTCGCAGTTATCTGTATGAGAAGAAATCTATATTACTTCTTACTAAAGACTGCGACCTAAGTCGCAGTTATCCGTATGAGAAGAAATCTATATTACTTCTTACTAATGACTGCGACCTAAGTCGCAGTTATCCGTGTGAGAAGAAATCTATATTACTTCTTACTAAAGACTGCGACCTAAGTCGCAGTTATCCGTATGAGAAGAAATCTATATTACTTCTTACTAAAGACTGTGACCTAAGACGCATACCAAAAAAAAAATATTTCACAGCCGGAGATTATTTTCAAATAAGATTGCCACCGAATATTAAAACGATCGCATTTCTGAAACTTTAAAACATGTGTTATAGGTCGCAGTACCACATAGACTAAAGAGAAAAATTCAATATTTAAGAAATTATTTTTAAAAAATTGAAACAATTAAAACCTGTTGATCGGCATGCAAAAGATGTCAACCCTTCAAGATTTTCAATATTCTGAGAGAGAGTAGAACCAGATGCAATATCTTCCATATTTAGATCGCCAGTAGACTGCTCAGACGTCGACATTAAATATTTTGGAGAAAAAATTGATCTGAAATGATTTTATATTTTCAGAAAAAAGTTTATCGCAAGCTGAAAAGGAGAACCTAGATCTGACAAAGAGAGGTAAGGAAATATGGGGAAAAATAATTTATAAACAATAACCTAAATCCTATAAAGAGCGGCAAAAAAAAGTGAGAAAAATATTAATAAACAATAACCTTAGTCTGACAACGAGCGGTCCAAAAATTGCCTTTTGGGTAAATAATAATAAATAATAACGAAAGTTACCGAAAAAGTAGCTTTTCATAAGGGGCATTTAGTAATTTAACTTCTTCCTATAAGCGGGCCGCAAGTTAGTGGGGTGACAAAATTGAGCCACGTCACCGCAGGCTGAGAGAGTTCTCTCAGCTGCAGGCTGATATACATTTTTCTCATATATATATGTATGTATATATCTATATATATATATGTACGTATATATATATATATATATATATATATATATATATGTATGTATGTATGTATGTATGTATGTATGTATATAGGGGTTACTGTACCTCAGCCGGCAGGCTGAGAGAGTTTCTCAGCTGGCAGGACGTGGCAACATCATAGCCACATACCCGTCATAAATTTTGGCGGACAAAAACTTGAAAAATCCTGCCTAATTTAATGTCAGTCACCTCAACAATGTATTTTCTGAAAATACCCTCGGTCACAACTTTTTACCTTATGTAAAAAAGTTGCCTTTCAAAAATATTTTCAGCTCTAAAATTTCACCTGATCATTCTGATCCAATTAGTTCTTTTATTTCACAAATTTGATCCATTTTTTAAAAATATATTTGCAACACATGGCGCCAAAGAAATCATCCGCCGAAAAAGGTAATAGAAAAACGATATTTTTCAAAAAAATTTAGGGTTTGTGTATTTTAATTGTTTAAATTTTTTCCAGATGTATTTCCGTTTAAGTCTTTTTTATTTTTTTAAAAAAATCTTTGTACCATGTTCGCAAATAAGAAAGAGATTTTGAAACTTTAGATGACGAATAAATTTTTAAATTTAAAAATTTGTAACACAACGATAAAGGTCCAATTTTTTCAATTTTTTTCATTTCCTTCTATTTTTACTTTGTCGCAGTATTTTAGAAAAAGTGATGTATATGTATGCGACCTTGCTAATATTTTTTTAAAGGAAATTTTTCTCATACACTATATGTCGACCTCGGTCGCAGTTGTTAAAATTAGGGTTTCAGATTTGTGCGACTCAGATTTTGTTTTTTTTTTTTGGTAATTTTCCTTTTAGACGAATGCGACGCTGGTCGCAGTATATGAAACTTCCTTTTTTTTACATACTGACGACATGGGGTCGCAGTTGTTTCAATATTTATGTAGTGTTTTGCGACCATGGTCGCAGTGTATTTAACGTCATTTGTTTCATCATTCCTGGGTCGCAGTTGTTTATTTTTGCACTGTAGTCTTATGCGACCTTGGTCGCAGTGTCGACCAGGGTCGCAGTAAAAGTTTATTTTTGCACTATAGATGACTGCGACCTTGGTCGCAGTGTCGACCAGGGTCGCAGTAAAAGTTTGTGTTTGCACTTTAGTATTCTGCGACCTTGGTCGCAGTGTCGACCCGGGTCGCAGTTGTTTGTGTTTGCACCGTAGATGACTGTGACCTTGGTCGCATTGTCCACCCGGGACCCAGTTGATTATGTTTGCACTGTAGATGACTGCGACCTTGGTCGCAGTTTATTAAAAATAATATGCTTTTTACTCCATTATAATTTTTAAATAATCATTTGTCTAAACTTTTTTATTTTTCTTCATCTATAGGTAAACAACAGATGAAGAAGATTCGTCCTCTGAGATCAAGCCTAAAACCTATGTGCGAGTTCATCAAGAAATTTAAAAAGTACATTCAGGCAGATTTCGTAGATGCGATCAAGAATACCCCATTTGGCCCAATCTTCATGACCTTCTACAATGAGAAATTTGGGGGTGAAAAGGGTCTGAAATCAAACGTTGTGGTACTGAGGATTTTAGACCAGTATGATAGGTATATAAATTTTTTACATCTCCTTACCTACCATATTTTTTATATTTTTTTATTACAAAAGTCTAATTTCATTTAATGATTACTCTGTGCAAATTTCAGTGTTGATTGCGCTGTATATGTATGCAAGTACATGGAAAGTATAGCGTTTGGTAGTCCAGCAGCTGTTGATACTGTTACAGACGCTGATGTACAGAGACTAAGAAGTGAGCTTGCATACATGATACTTGCAGATAGAGAGAAGAGTTGAGATGAAGAAACAGAAATGATTCGAAGGACAGTATTTGAAGACTAATAGTTGACAATTTATTAATATAGCATAATTTTTTAATTTATAAATGTAAAGATAATTGCAATTCATTGAATATTTTTTTTGTTTTATTGATTTCATTTATAAACATTTCTATACATTTATTTTTTATAAGTTCCATTGATTATTTTCAATTTACATTTGTTACACCTTGGATTTTACTATTGCGTACTGATGTTAGAAACAAACATGCTTTCAGTAATTGTATTGCGACCAAAGTCGCAGTAATGACCTGTTTGAGTTACAGCGTTTCCTTATACGGCGATACTTTAATCGAGACAGCGATCATGGTCGCAGTTACTTAATCATTTAACAGTTTCCAATGCGACTATGGTAGCAATAATTAATTGTTTTGGATTTCAAAGTAATTTAATGTAAGAATGTATTAACTTTTAAACTGTTTTGGATAACTGAACAGTCACCTAGGAACTATACAATGTTTGGGAAAAGGTAGAAAATAAATTTGGGAGATATTCACATGGTTCGAGAGCTTAAACTTTTTGGAATTCCGGGATTAAAAATATATAAAGGGTCATCAGGACAGGATTATAAACATACTAAATTGTTTTTGCTGAAACTCGTTACTCTCAGTGTTCGGAATCAGATTCATAAATGTCTTCTCCACCGTCTTCACCGGAAAGAAGCCAATCATCTAATGATGATTGGATGCATAGTTCTGAAACGATGCCTCGCTACGGGTCAGAGGATGAGCTTGATACAGACGACCCATTCTGGGAGTTCATTGATGAACCAAAATACATACATGAAGAGGAAGAAAGCGAAGAGGAGATTGTCCCTGAAGAGGTGGAAGGGACGGAAAGCGATACGGAAGACGAAAGCGGTCATACTCTTGACGACGAATTTGATTATGATGGTGATGACGAGGATTAGAAGTTTAAAAATTCTATTTTGTTTTTTTTTAATATATATAACTCTGTTTTCTAAGGTTAATTGTGTGAATTACAGTTTTTACTACTATGTCTTGGTTGAAATGCTGTACAATTGTTACAAACCTTCATTTTAAAAATTCTTCTAATAGTCTTTATTGATGTTTAGGCATAACGATTATACTGCGACCAAGGTCGCAGTTAAAAATTAAATTATTTCACCCGAATAAATTTTTAAAATGAAGGTTGCGACTTTGGTCGCAGTTGCTGGCCGCAGCCTTAATCAACAACACTGCGACCTTGGTCGCAGTTGCTGGTGGCAGTCTTAATCAAAAACAACAATGCGACCTTGGTCGCTATGCGTGTTTATACGATGGAAGCACCTACCTAACGTACTACGACCTAAGTCGCAGTCCATGTACTGCGACCCTAGATTGCAGTTGCTGGTCCTCTTTATCAATAACAACACTGCGACCTTGGTCGCAATTAACCATGTACACTGCGATCAAAGTCGCTGTCTACATTATAGTACACAAAAAAGTAAACTATATTGGAGAATTTTATAGCAGTACAACTTTAAAGTATAACTAATTACAAAAATAATACAGTAGAAATCAAAGAATGATAATAAATCTGATTATAATGACACGCCAGTGGCAGACTGCGACATGAATACACTGTGCGACCCTGGTCGCATTTCATGAAAAATTGAAGTCTTTGTTCCTTCAAGATGGAGGCAACCCAAACCTACTTCTTCTGCCATTAAAAAGGAAATAGTAAGAATTTTAAAGATACATCATTATAAAAAAATGATTAACAGGTTTAATGTAATACCAGTAACGGACAACCAGTCCTGTAATGGCCCAGCTCTAGGCAGTTACCACATCTTCGATGCTTAACTTCCTTCTGATATATAGAATCTTCAAAACCAGACTTAAGCCTGGATGCAGCTCTAGGCCTCCCCTTGGTTGGTACAGGACCAATTGGATCATGTATATTCAATTCTTCACCATCTCGCAATACGACAACGAATCCACTAGAACCAACTGTAATTTTAGGCTGTGATGAATGATCATTTTCTGACATGGCTCTGTATTCTCTAGTGGTTTCTTGGGCAAAACTTTCCAAAACTGCCTCCAACTTTGAAAGATGGATATCAGAATCAGCGACCATCTCAAGAATTGCATTAAATTTTGAACGAATTGTCCACAATCTGCCGTCCGTGGAGTGCCTTGACTGGGAAAAGGCTTCATGCCATTTTCAGTTGCAACGTTTTTGTAACGAGCATCCAACCTCCATCTCTGAAGTATATATGATTCTGGTATATGTGAAACGTGATTGTGCCACAAAATACACAGAATATGTCTATAAAGGATACCCTCTGTTTCAAATAACGAGCAACTACAAGAAACATGAAGTTCTCGGCTTTCTCTTGAAAATATTTGATAATAGCAATAAACTTATTGCCGCAGTTATTTCTACGTTGACGAGTAAAATCAATAACTTGTTGCGGGCTCACTTCTTCACAGCCTTCTCCCTGGCTCATTGCATTCACAACGCGGGAAATATTTGAAGGCCGCATTCCCACATCAACCAGATTGCTCATAATGCTTCTGCTAATCTTTGAACGATGAGTCTGGTGAGAGTAATGGTGATGTACCTTATCCGGGCTTGACAATTCATGTGAATGAGTATCAACAAATTTTGTGATAACCCAATATCTTCTGTCAAAAACAAAACGAAGACGGACATGCATCTCAGCAGGACAAGCTACTCTAGTGTCAATTCGACGATGCACTGTAAACCCCTCTTATCTTTTGTCACACAACTTCTTCACACCTTCCTTGTTGCAGCAAACTTTTCTGCAAATAATCTTATAAGGAGGCTTCCGTGACTTATCTGTACCTTTTCTTCTCACGCTAAAACCTCTATTCCTTGCAAAAGAATTGTAGAAATTGTATGCTTCCATACCGACAGGAACTGTTTCCCTATAAACTTATCTGAGCTTCCAGACATTTCTCCATGTGCATTCATATCCTACAAAAAACAATTACACGAATTACATGAATATAAATATTTTTTAGATATCACACGTCTAAAATATAAGTTATATAACTGCGACTAAGGTCGCATAAGAGATGAAATCTATATTACTTCTTACTAAATACTGCGACCAAAGTCGCTGTTATCCGTATGAGAAGAAATCTATATTACTTCTTACTAAAGACTGCGACCTAAGTCGCAGTTAACCGTATGAGAAGAAATCTATATTACTCCTTACTAAAGACTGCGACCTAAGTCGCAGTCACAAAAAAAAAGATTTCACATACAAGATGAAATCTATATTACTCCTTATTAAAGACTGCGACCTAAATCGCAGTTATCCGTATGTGAAGAAATCTATATTACTCCTTACTAAAGACTGCGACCTAAGTCGCAGTTATCCGTATGAGAAGAAATCTATATTACTTCTTACTAAAGACTGCGACCTAAGTCGCAGTCACAAAAAAAAAGATTTCACATACAAGATGAAATCTATATTACTCCTTATTAAAGACTGCGACCTAAGTCGCAGTTATCCGTATGTGAAGAAATCTATATTACTCCTTACTAAAGACTGAAAAAACCTAAGAAGCATACCAAAAAAAAAGATTTCACAGCCGGAGATTATTTTCAAATTAGATTGCGACTGAATATTAAAACGGTCGCATTTCTGAAACTTTAAACATGAGTTATAGGTTGCAGTACCATATAGACTAAAGAGAAAAATTCAATATTTAAGAAATTGTTTTTAAAAAATTGAAACAATTAAAACCTGTTGATCGGCATTCAAAGATGTCAACCCTTCAAGATTTTCAATATTCTGAGAGAAAGTAGAACCAGATGCAATATCTTCCATATTTAGATCGCCAGTAGACTGCTCAGACGTCGACATTAAATATTTTGGAGAAAAAATTGATCTGAAAAGATTTTATATTTTCAGAAAAAGTTTATCGCAGGCTGAAAAGGAGAACCTAGATCTGACAAAGAGAGGTAAGGAAATAGGGGGAAAACTAATTTATAAACAATAACCTAAATCCTATAAAGAGCGGCAAAAAAAAAGGGGGAAAAATAATAATAAACAATAACCTAAGTCTGACAACGTTCGCTCCAAAAATTGCCTTTTGGGCAAATAATAATAAACAATAACGAAAGTTACCGAAAGAGTAGCTTTTCATAAGGGGTATTTGGTAATTTAACATCTTCCTATAAGCGGGCCGCAAGTTAGTAGGGTGACAAAATTGAGCCACGTCACTGCAGGCTGAGAGAGTTCTCTCTGCTGCAGGCTGATATACATTTTTCTCATGTATATATATGTATGTATGTATATATGTATATATATATATGTATATACATGTATATATATGTATATATATATATGTATATACATGTATAAACACGTGTATATACATATAGAAATATATATACATATATATACATATATACACATACATATATATGTGTATATACATATATATTGATAGGTAGTAAAAAATGCATATTTATCATCACATTAACTATCACATTTTCACATTTATTCATATAATTCTATACATTTACTAATATTTTATTATTTATTGTGTGCAGGCCTTGAGTAAATAAAAATAAAAGAATAAAGCCTTAAAAGAAGCCCAAAAGCCCATGTCCAAGCCCAAGTGAAAAATTACAATTAAATGTCAAAGTTGCAATTACCAATTGCAAGAATTGCAAATATTAAAAGAAGAGTAAAGGGATGGACTTCTACTAAATCCTAAATGCTTGCAGGATGAGGATAAAAGAGTGCAAGAGATGAAATTCGTTTAAAAGATATGGGAAGATTTGAGATCTAGGGTAACTTGCTTCCCAAGTTATCCCGAAATCTCAAGATGAAGAGTCAGGATACAATTTCCAGAAGGATAAACCCAGATGGACGGACCAGAGGATGCCACGTGAGAAAGCGCGTGGCATTTGGCTACAAAAGTGCCGCGTTTACGCGGCAAAATTCCCGTTTCCGCGGCAATCCTGAGGCGGTTGGCGATGCGTTTTCGTTGAGGAGTTATACTGGGACTCTACTTTCTATATCTCCTATAAATACCCCTGCAGAGCAACAGAGAAGGGGCATCCCAGAGGCAGAGCCAGAGGGCCAAATCTAGGGTTTTAGGTTTTCTTCTTTCTTCTAGTTCAGGTTTTCTTTCCTTTTCTTTTTGTATTTTTTTTTATGTAAGTGAGGGAGATAGCTATGTTGAGAGTGACACCGATGTATGCTTCTCTTCTTTTCATTTGTTTCAAGCAATAAAGGCAAGTGATTTCCAAAGCACAAGTATAACGAATCTTGGTGGGTGCCAACGATATTTCATGGTGATGTTCTCCTCCTTAAGGTACGTATCACTTCATACTTGCCCAAGCTTGATGATATAATGCGAACAGGGGACTGAGATCGATCCTATGGTTTATGCGTTCAACGCCTCCAAAGCAAGGTAGAAAGTGTTAGGATTTCACGTTTTTCTTCAACCAAACTAAGGTTAGTGTTTATTTCTTTTCTTTTCTTTTCTTTATTCTTGTAGATTAAATCACAACACTTCTCCCAATTCTTTCTTTTCCGACTCATTGTAAAATACCGCTTTCTTTCTAAACTAACTTTAATTAATATTTTCTTATTTTCCTTTTAATAACTAAAAAAAAGAGAAATTTTTAGAGATAACTTACAAACGCTTCCATCGCTAGTCCCTCCCTGAGGATCACGACCCGCATAGCCACTGCTACCGCGGATTCGCATTGAGCAACTTGCACACCTTTAATTCTCAGATCTAATATTCTATATTTTGTGTGCAGGTAAAAGTTCGATGAACACATTGGCGCCGTTGCCGGGGAGGGACGGTAAGTTTTTCTCTAAAAAAAAAATTATTATTAACTAATTCTTTTATTCTTTCTGTTTGCAGGTTTGGAGAACAGGGAAACTGACAGTAGAAGTGGACATATAGCAACTCTGTGCCTCTGCCCTCGAAGGCAGAGCACAAGAGCCTACTTCAGAGCCGCGGAAACGCGGCAATTGCCACGAAACCGCGGCCTGAGTAGTTCCCTACTGATCCATCTTTTTGCAGGTTGCTGTAAATTGCAATATCTGTCTACTGCTCTGTTAAACTTTATTTTGTGATAACCCTGCTTACTGCTAATTAATCAACAGTAAAATACTTGTTGTTAAAGATAAAAATTGATTAGATGTTTGCATATTAGGCACGTGTCTTTTCAATTCCTTTATTTTACTGTTGAAGAGTGCTGGAGCAAGGTACGTTCGCATTGCATGTAGAATAGGACTCATCTCTTGGTTGATGCTTTGAGTGAATCTTATTTACATATTTTGGACACTTGCACAAATTTATTTTAAGGGCATAACCCATTAACAAGATAAGGTGGGGATTTCATCACCCTTCCTTAGCCCAAAAATCATATCCCAAGCACTCACTAACCCAAGCCTAACTTAAAATTAGTAGACGTTGGCCCTAGGGACATCTCGGACTCAATTAGGAGAATTATCCTAAGGGGGAACAATTTTGAAATTTGACTCCTGCCAAATCAGTGTTTAGGAAGGGGATTGAGGGCCGAAAGCTCGAAGATTGGTGGTTATTTAATTAAGGAACGTCTTTGACGGAAAACCTCCAACCACTCTTGCCCTGACCTGGCTGATTAACTTGTGGTCAAAGTCTGCACCCTACCTCTCGTGGACAGTCTAATCAGTTAGGAGTCGTCTAGGTCATAGGTCTACCCTAACTTAGGTTAGAAATTTTTCTTTTTTTTTGTTTATTTGTTTGTTTTCTTTTTCTTTTGTTTGTTTTGTGTGATATGGCCTATAACAATAATTTTTTCAATTTTAATGAGGATCCATATTATACACCAACCTCTTTTTCGGATATTACCAACCCGGCATATCATAACTCTAACCAACCTAGTGTGCCAGATTGGTCTTTTTCGAATCATTACATGCCCCAGCCCCAATACTATGAACAAGATTGGAATAATCATCATTACTCTTCACAGAGTCAATGGGGATTCAACACCCCTGAGCCATATGGTCAACCACCTGTTCAACCATTATCTTCGTACACGTCTTTTCCCACATCACCAATGTTTCAATCCTCCAATGATCCATTCAATGGGTTAGAAGAAAAAGTGGATCGTTGCAAGAGATAATGAATGATCAAATTTCTAGACTTTCAAACATTCTTGAACTTACCAACCAAGTTGATAGGAACCAAGAATCATCCTATCTAGAAGACCTTGATCAAAATTCAATTTCATCACATCAATATGAACTGGACCAATCTCAATCCTTGGACAAATTGGCTAGTTTTAATTTCAATGAGATTGAATTAGATTGTGAATGTGAACCCGATCCCCAACTTTGCGATTCAGTTTCCATCTTCGAATCTATGTTGACTCCAGTATCCTTACCCAATTTGGACCAACTTTCTGAGCCAACATTTATTCCTGTGCCCATAAATCATGAAATTGAATCACCCATTTTTGAAGATCATCATAGTGAACTTGACCAATTTCATACTTTTGAAAGTCCCCTTGACAAATTGGCAAGTTCTAATTTTTATGAGATTGAGACTAATCAGATATGTGACCTAGATTCCCAAATCTATGATCAAGTTCAAATTCCCGAATCATTATTGACTCCTGTTTTGTTATCCGACTTAGGTAATTTTAGAGTCAGTTTTGATTCCCACACCTATCATTCCTGAACTTGAATCACCAACATTGAGTCACATTCAATTGTGGGAAAATGATTGTGGATTTGAGTTTCAATTTCTTGACTTGGACCCAATTCTTGAACCCAGCCCGACTCCTGAACCCTTACTTAATTTGAGTTTCTTTCCTGAGTCGGTATTAGTTCCTGAACCGATCATTCTTGAGTCCAAGTCAACCATTCTATCAAGTCACATTCTTTTGATTGACATAGGTATAGACCATGACTCTGTGATGATTTTCCAGGACTGGTCATGTAAAGGAAGTAAGTTTCACGAGAGGATCTTCCATGATCCTATTCATTCTGGGGACTGTAAATATGTAATAAAAGAGAGGTCAATAAAGGTAAGTCCCGTGAACTACCACATTATCTTGATTGGGCCGCATTTCGTGGACCAATTAGACCACCACCGGAACCACCACCTTAAGGCAACTTCTGCCTTCCCTTATTCTTTTTCATGCATATATGCATTCATTCATACATTGAGAACAATGCATGAGATAAGTGTGGGGGTGGGCTTTACTAACATACTAACATAGGTAGAAACTAACAAAAATCTGCTAATAAAAAAAACTTATAAAAAGGACAATATTTTGACTTATCTTTTGAAAGAAATCTAAGTTAATCTTAAGAATTAGGAAAATCATGATTAGGATTTCTAAAAACTTGGTCAAAATAAATAAATTGTTGAATTTTTAGGTATAGGAGGAGAAATTGAATAAGTAGTTAGTCTTAATTTTTACCTTAATGAAATATGCATACCTAATGCATATCTAGGATTCTAAGACAAAGACCCTTGTGCCTCATAAAAAAAATTATTATAAAAAAAATAATTTCACCAATTAAGCTGGATACATGTGCCTCAAGAAGCATAAGTGTTCACGCCTAAAGGTGACTTTCTGAATAAAATAAAGCCCTTAGTTTTGTGGCCTAGTTCACTCGAATTTGAGTCCGCGGGGTGTTTTCTCACCTGGTGCCCTAAAACCTACCGGTTGGGAGTCACCGACTTTAAGTTCGCTACACGGGTGGATTAGAAAGCCTAAGAAAACTGAGAAATATTATACATGTATTAACACATCTATTAGTCAATTAGTTAGGTATGAGGGCCTCAAGAAGCCTTGATACTTACACAAAAGAAAATTAGATGAGTTATACATGCTATAAAAAAAAAATTATTAACACATCTAATAGTCAATTAGTTAAGTATGAGGGCCTCAAGAAGCCTTAATACTTACACGAAAGAAAATTAGATGAAGTTATAAAAATAATAAAGAGGCATGAGAGTCCAAGTTAAGGAATTCCTAGCAAAGTTACAAGAATGCATATGACTTAGGGTAACGAAAAAGACTATACAATATTCAATTTTGATCCTTACCTAAAATAAATAACAATTCCATTTATTAAGACTAAGTTTAAGAATGAATAAAAATGATAATCCTAAAACTTATAGATTACTTAGTCTCTTCAAACGTATTTCAAATATTTTCCTTTTTATGGATTTTGTGGGTGTAATCCGCTGAAAACCCTCATGAGACAACACTCGTCCTCTAGGGTAACCTAGGGGTTTAACGGCTTGTTGCACATGCTAAGTGCAACCGTAATTCCTACGAAAGTGAGTTAGCTAGATTAGTTTTTTTTTTTTTTTTTTGATTTTTACTCGAGGACGAGCAAAAAGATAATTGTGGGGGTGTGATAGGTAGTAAAAAATACATATTTATCATCACATTTACTATCACATTTTCACATTTATTTATATAATTTTGCACATTTACTAATATTTTATTATTTATTGTGTGCAGGCCTTAAGTAAATAATAATAAAAGAATAAAGCCTTAAAAGAAGCCCAAAAGCCCATGTCCAAGCCCAAGTGAAAAATTACAATTATCAAATGTCAAAGTTGCAATTACCAATTGCAAGAATTGCAAATATTAAAAGAAGAGTAAAGGGATGGACTTCTACTAAATCCTAAATGCTTGCAGGATGAGGATAAAAAGAGTGCAAGAGATGAAATTCGTTTAAAAGATATGGGAAGATTTGAGATCTAGGGTAACTTGCTTCCCAAGTTATCCCGAAATCTCAAGATGAAGAGTCAGGATACAATTTCCAGAAGGATAAACCCAGATGGACGGACCAGAGGATGCCACGTGAGAAAGCGCGTGGCATTTGGCTACAAAAGTGCCGCGTTTCCGCGGCAAAATTCCCGTTTTCGCAGCAATCCTGAGGCGGTTGGCGATGCGTTTTCATTGAGGAGTTGTACAGGGACTCTACTTTCTATATCTCCTATAAATACACCTGCAGAGCAACAGAGAAGGGGCGTCCAGAGGCAGAGCCAGAGGGCCAAATCTAGGGTTTTAGGTTTTCTTCTTTCTTCTAGTTCAGGTTTTCTTTCCTTTTCTTTTTTGTATTTTTTTTTATGTAAGTGAGGGAGATAGCTATGTTGAGAGTGACACCGATGTATGCTTCTCTTCTCTTCATTTGTTTCAAGTAATAAAGGCAAGTGATTTCCAAAGCACAAGTATAACGAATCTTGGTGGGTGCCAATGATATTTCATGGTGATGTTCTCCTCCTCAAGGTACGTATCACTTCATACTTGCCCAAGCTTGATGATATAATGCGAACAGGGGACTGAGATCGATCCTATGGTTTATGTGTTCAACGCCTCCAAAGCAAGGTAGAAAGTGTTAGGATTTCACGTTTTTCTTCAACCAAACTAAGGTTAGTGTTTATTTCTTTTCTTTTCATTGCTTTTATTCTTGTAGATTAAATCACAACACTTCTCCCAATTCTTTCTTTTCTGACTCATTATAAAATACCGCTTTCTTTCTAAACTAACTTTAATTAATATTTTCTTATTTTCCTTTTAACTAACTAAAAAAAGAGAAATTTTTAGAGATAACTTACAAACGCTTCCATCGCTAGTCCCTCCCTGAGGATCACGACCCGCATAACCACTGCTACCGCGGATTCGCATTGAGCAACTTGCACACCTTTAATTCTCAGATCTAATATTCTATATTTTGTGTGCAGGTAAAAGTTCGATCAACACATTAAGTTATACATGCCAAAATTTTGATTGAGATTCACCTGCACACAAAATAATGAAGTTAAATTTAAAAGTGAAGATGTGCAAGGTTCTCAATTCGAATCCGCGGTAGCAGTGGCTATGCAGGTCGTGATCCTCAGGGAGGGACTAGCGATGGAAGCTTTGTCAATAAGTTATCTCTAAAATTTTTATCAATTTAAAGTTAAGTTAGAAAGAAGAAGAATGAGAATTAGAAGTGATATTTACAATGAAAGTAAGGAAAAGAAATTGGGAATATGGTGGTGTGATCTAAACTAAAGAAAGAAAAGAAAGAAAATTAAACACATACATACCAACCTCTTCTACCTTGCTTACCTTTGATCCGTGTGATGACTTACCTTGTCTTGGAAGGCGTACAAGTATGGTGTATAGGATCGTCCACCTTCTTAATCTACACTACGAAAATAAAAGACAAACTAACGAAGGTTTGTTCATCTCCATAGGCCATCAAGGGCTCTTCTTCGGCTAGGCAGTCTCAACGCAATTGGGTCTCATGGTTCACAAGACATTAGAGAAAAATAGAAGAATAGAACAAGGATAGAAGAACATAAATAAACAAGAATAAAAGAACACAAGAATAAATAAAAGAACACAAACAAACCTCAAGTGAATTTCTTAACAATGAAGAAAAGTAGGCTTACACCGCTGTCACCTCAGTACAAGCATGGACTCCTTCCTCCATGAAAGCTTCCTCCACTCTCAGTTACAAAATTTACAAAAGAAAATGAAAATAAAATCTAACCTAAACTACAAGTTAGCCTAAGAAACCCTAGAATTTGCTCTGTATTTTGCTGTACGCCCTTCTCGTTGCACTGCAGGGGTATTTATAGGTGCAGAAGGAGGTAGAGTCCCAACAAAACTCTCCCACGAAAATTGGTCCCGGATAAGGCAGGATTGCCGCGGAAATGCGGCTTGGGCCGCGTTTCCGTGGCCAAGTGATGGCGGCTGGCCACGCGCTTTGGCGCGTGGCCTCCCCTGGTCCGTCTATCTAGGCGTTTGCTTCTGGATGTTTGATCCTAGCTCTTGATCTTGGGATTTCGTGATAACTTAGGAAGCAAGTTACCTAGATCCCAAATCTCTTTTAAAATGAATTTCATCCTTGCACTCTCCTTCTTTGGCTTTTGTCCTCATCCTGCAAGTGTTTAGGGTTGAATAGAAGTCTATCCTTCCCTCTTCTTTTGGTATTTGCAACTTTGGCCCTTAGTATTTGCAATTTTGGCAATTAATATTTGTAACTTTTACATTGGGCTTGAATATGGGCTTTTGGGCTTCCTTTTAAACTTTATTTCTTTATTTTAATATTTTGAGGCCTGCACACAATAAATCATAAATTATTAGTAAATGTGCAGAATTATAGGAAAAAAATATGAAAATGTGATGGTAAATATAATGATAAAAATGCACTTTTCACTACCAATCACACCCCCACACTTATCTTTTTGCTCGTCCTCGAGTAAAAATCAAAGATAAAAAGAAAAATTAATCTAACCTAACTCACTTTCGTAGGAATCACGGTTGCACTTAGCATGTGCAACAAGCCGTTAAACCCCTAGGTTACCCTAGAGGACGAGTGTTGTCTCGTGAGGGTTTTCAGCGGATTACACCCACAAAATCCATAAAAAGAAAATATTTGAAATACTTTTGAAGAGACTAAATAGTCAATAAGTTTTAGGATTATCATTTTTATTCATTCTTAAACTTAGTCTTAATAAAGTGAATTGTTATTTATTTTAGGTAAGGATCAAAATTGAATGTTTGTATAGTCTTTTCGTTAACAAAAATCATATGCATTAACTTTGTTAGGAATTCCTTAACTTAGACTCTCATGCCTCTTTATTATTTTTATAACTTCATCTAATTTTCTTCCGTGTAAGTATCAAGGCTTCTTGAGGCCCTTATACCTAACTAATTGACTAATAGATGTGTTAATATAATTTTTCTTTTTTTTTGGCATGTATAACTCATCTAGTTTTCTTTCATGTAAGTATCAAGGCTTCTTGAGGCCCTCATACCTAACTAATTGACTAATAGATGTGTTAATACATGTATAATATTTCTCAGTTTTCTTAGGCTTTCTAATCCACCCATGTAGCGAAATTAAAGTCGGTGGCTCCCAAACCGGTCGGCTTTAAGGCACCAGGTGAGAAAACACCCCGCGGACTCAAATTCGAATGAACTAGGCCACAAAACTAAGGACTTTATTTTATTTAGAACTCACCTTTAGGCGTGAATACTTATGCTTCTTGAGGCACATGTATCCAGCTTAATTGGTGATTTTTTTTATATATTTTTTTAAAAAATTTTTTATGAGGCACAAGGGTCTTTGTCTTAGAATCCTAGATATGCATTAGGTATGCACGTTTCATTAAGGTAAAAATCAAGACTAATTAATTATTCAATTTCTCCTCCTATACCTAAAATTTAAACAATTTATTTATTTTGACCAAGTTTTTAGAAATCATAATCATGATTTTCCTAATCCTTAAAACTAACTTAGATTTCTTTCAAAAGATAAGTCAAAATATTGTCCTTTTTATAATATTTTTTTTTTAGAATTTTTTTTATTAGCAAATTTTTGTTAGTTTCTAACTATGTTAGTATGTTAGTAAAGTCCACCCCCACACTTATCTCATGCATTGTCCTCAATGTATGAATGAATGCATATATGCATGAAAAAGAACAAGGGAAGGCAGAAGTTACCTTAAGGTGGTGGTTCCGGTGGTGGTCTAATTGGGCCAAGCGTTGCTACCCAATCAAGATAACATAAAATTTGGTGAAACCCATCAGAATTTTTCTTATATAACCCACTAAAATGTTTGTATAATTATTTTTTAAAATTTCTACCCCATCAAATTTCCAAATTTCATAATAAATTTCAGAGTCAGTTGTGTCAACCTCCTTGTCCCAAAATGGAGTATGAAAAGATGGAATTATTGACTTGGACGTGGGAAGTACGAGAACGAATACCGACTCAGGAGAGAAACTTAAATCAAGTAATGGTTCAGGAGTCGGGCTAGGTTCAGGAAGTGGGTCAAAATCAATAAGCTGAAACTCAATTCCACAATCAGTTTCCCACAATGGAATGTGACTCAATGTTGGTGATTCAAGTTCAGGAATGATAGGTGTGGGAATCAAAACTGACTCTAAAAGATTACCTAAGTCGGGTAACAAAACAGGAGTCAATAATGATTCGGGAATTTGAACTTGATCACAGATTAGAGAATCTAGGTCACATATCTCATTGAGCTCAATATCATAAAAATGAGAACTTGCCAATTTATCCATGGGACTTTCAAAATTGCACAATTGGTCAAGTTCAATATGATCATCAAAAATGGGTGATTCAAATTCATGATGAATTGGCACAGGATCCAATGTTGACTCGGAAAAAGTAAAATCAGGTGGAAACACCGGAGTCATTATTGAGTCAGTAAATAACATTGAATCACCGGGTGGAAGATCATGATTATATTCATGCTCAAGTTCTATTTCAGGAAAGGAAAAACTTGCCAAGTTATCAAAATTTGAAGTTTCGGCAAGTTCACATGATGGCACTGAATTAGAATCTTGTTGTCCGAAGCAACTTGGTTCGTCGGCTCTAAGAGAGTGGTCAGCGATATCAGAAATGGCCGAACGGTGAGTACGTAAAGATTGAACCATCATATCTATATCATGATCACGGGCTAATCTAGCCTGAGTCATGGCTGCAAGCATCCTTTCATAGTTGATAGGTGCATCATGTTGTGATTGGACTTGAAAGGATGAAGTGTAATCGTGATGAAGTTATGAGTCGGTGGACTCACGCATAATCATGTCTGCGATTGATGGTAATTGTTGCTTGGACTCATGCATACTCATCATTTCCTGGATAGATGGTAGTCTATTCTGACTGGGTGGATCTGAGTATGAATCTTGGGAATATTGTGGACAAGGTGGAGACGGAGGACAAGTCGGTTGAAAATTGGACTCGGGGAATCGAAACCCCATGAACTCTGTGAAGAGTTGAAAGTATGAAAATTATGGTCATAAGATGGGGGGTATGGGTTATATTCATTCGGATAAGACCATTCCGGCACACTAGGTTGGTCAAAGTTGTGATATGCCGGGTTGGTAATATCCGAAAAATAGTTAGGTGTGTAATATGGATTAAATTGAAAAAATTATTATTATATGCCATATCACACCAACACAACAAAGAAAAAGAAAACAAACAAACAAACAAAAAAAGAAAAATTCTAACCTAAGTTAGGGTAGACCTATGACCTAGACGACTCCTAACTGGTTAGACTGTCCACGGGAGGTAGGGTGCAGACTTTGACCACAAGTTAATCAGCCAGGTCAGGGCAAGAGTGGTGGGAGGTTTTCCGTCAAAGACGTTCCTTAATTAAATAACCACCAATCTTCGGGCTTTCGGCCCTCAATCCCCTTCCTAGACACTGAATTAGCAGGAGCCAACTTCCAGCACTGTTCCCCCTTAGGATAATCTCCTAATTGAGTTCGAGATGTCCCTAGGGCTAACGTCTACTTAATTTTAATTAGGCTTGGGTTAGTGAGTGCTTGGGATATGATTTTTGGGCTAAGGAAGGGTGATGAAATCCCCACCTTATCTTGTTAATGGGTTATGCCCTTAGAATAAATTTGTTCAAGTGTATAAAATATGTAAATAAGATTCACTCAAAGCATCAACCAAGAGATGAGTCCTATTCTACATGCAATGCGAACGTACCTTGCTCCAGCACTCTTCAACAGTAAAATAAAGGAATTGAAAAGACACGTGCCTAGGATGCAAACGTCTAATCAATTTTTATCTTTTACAACAAATATTTTACTGTTGATTTATTAGCAGTGTACAGGTTTATCACAGAACAAAATTTAACAGAGCAGTAAACAAATATTTCAATTCACAGCAACCTGCAGAAAACCTTGTCAGTAGTTCACTACTAAGGCCGCGGAAACGCGACTATTGCCGCGGAACCGCGGCGCAAAAGTAGGCTCTACTGCTCTGCCTTCGAGGGCAGAGGCACAGAGTTGCTATATGTCCTTGCTGCTGTTTCCTGTTCTCCAAACCTGCAAACAGAAAGAATAAAAGAATTAGTTAATAAATTTTTTTTAGAGAAAAACTTACCGTCCCTCCCCGGCAACGGCGCCAAAATTTTGATTGAGATTCACTTGCACACAAAATAATGAAGTTAAATTTAAAAGTGAAGATGTGCAAGATTCTCAATTCGAATCCGCGGTAGCAGTGGCTATGCAGGTCGTGATCCTCAGGGAGGGACTAGCGATGGAAGCTTTGTCAATAAGTTATCTCTAAAATTTTTATTAATTTAAAGTTAAGTTAGAAAGAAAGAAGAATGAGAATTAGAAGTGATATTTACAATGAAAGTGAGGAAAAGAAATTGGGAATATGGTGGTGTGATCTAAACTAAAGAAAGAAAAGAAAGAAAATTAAACACATACATACCAACCTCTTCTACCTTGCTTACCTTTGATCCGTGCGATGACTTACCTTGTCTTAGAAGGCGTACAAGTATGGCGTATAGGATCGTCCACCTTCTTAATCTACACTACGAAAATAAAAGACAAACTAACGAAGGTTTGTTCATCTCCATAGGCCATCAAGGGCTCTTCTTCGGCTAGGCAGTCTCAACGCAATTGGGTCTCATGGTTCACAAGACATTAGAGAAAAAATAGAAGAATAGAACAAGGATAGAAGAACATAAATAAACAAGAATAAAAGAACACAAGAATAAATAAAACAACACAAACAACCTCTGAAATAACACCTAGAGGGGGGGTGAATAGGTGTTGGCTAATCTAATGGTCACTTATGAACAAATGATGCGGAATTAAAACTAAGATGACCAAATAGAACTTCTTTTAATTAAACACTTATGTATAACACAAGAGTGTTGCCGAATTCCCTTGCGAGGCTCTGGACAAGCTCCTCTAGATTCCCCTTGAAATGGGTTGAGGTGCCGCGTTGGCTCTCTTGGTTGAATACTAGTGTTAACAATAATCCCAAGCAAGTATAGCAATTATGAGCACAAGGGTATATCATGCATATAAGAGATAAAGACTATAAAGTAATGCAAGATATAAGAGACAAAGAGAGAAAGAGAGATAGAGTAAGCAATCGCAAACACAAAGGATTTGTTTCGAGGTTCGAGCACACTTGCTCTACATCCCCGCCTTCGACACACGAAGGATTTCCACTATGCACGATCCCAACGGATCTCTCCTTGGTGCCGCAACACCTACAAGCCCTCGGACTCCCAAGTCCCGTACACACGCAAGCTTCACAAGCTCGCCGAGGCCGCACCTCAAACCAAAGAGTTCACAACCGAACTCCAACCACCAACGAGCACACTTGCCCGTCTCCTCAAAGAACAAAGAAAGATCTTTGGTGATCACAACACTTTGATCACCTTACAAAAACTCTCACTACAACACACCTATAGGATAATATAGCAATGGTAGCTCAAGTGTGGTATGAGAAAGCAAGGAAAAGAACTATGGTGAAAAACACAAAGAATCACTTTTACACTCTTAATAAAATCTTCCCTTTTGATTGGAAGTATTTGCACTTAAATCTTGTGGAGAAAACTCTCTGAAAAGACTAGGAAAAACTGGCTCTAAGAGTCTCTAAAATCTTAGCTTCAAACAATGACAAAAACCCTAATTTATAGGCTGCCAGAAAACTAGCCGTTGGAGTCTGTCAGAGCTGCCGGTCGACCGGCCAGTCGACTGGCCAACGGTCATTTTTCAGACCGTTGAAGCCTCCGGTCGACCGCCCGGTCGACCCAGAAATCCAGAGAGCAGAACTCTCTGCAGCGGTCGACCGTACGGTCGACCGGACCACTGTGCTGACAACGTGCACAGGGCTGTGCACGTCGGTCGACCGTACGGTCGACCCGACCTAGCTGCGGTCGACCGTCCGGTCGACCGATTTGGCCTGTCAGCCAGTCTCTGGTCAGAAAAACTGGGATTTTTAAGGTAGTCTATTAACTCAATACAAATCCCATAAATCCTCAATAAATCTACAAAAATAGTTTCAATGTTATGCAATGATACACAAACATGCTTGCACAAAATCAAGGCATGTTATAATAGATTTGAACTATTTTTGTAACTTGGAAATATTGGCTCAAAAATAAAAACTGTTTTTCCAGAACATGTTTTTCCAAAACTAGTTTTTCCAAATCTTCATCAAATACAAAAACAAGATATTTGAGTTCATTCTAAAGCATAGTGTGTATGGATATGATCCACTACACAATCATAATGATATATCTATGTTTTTGACATTAAGCTCTAAACTTGGTTATGGTTGAAAAGATATACATGATAGAAATACCAAAAACCAAGGTATATATATTTTGTCACAAAGAAAATCTTTTACTAAATAAAAATTCTTTTCTAAACATAAAAATCTTTTATGAAAGCAATTCTATCAAGAGTTCTATCAAGAGTGTGTGTGTGAGAAACTTGAGCAATCCACCAACTATCTATCCTTTACATTTTTAACTAAACAAAAAACTAAATCTTATACCTAGACCCAAGTCTTCATCTTTTGAAGTCTTCACTTGAAGGCTTCTCATCTTCTTGACTTGGTCCAAATGCAATCCACCGAGCTCATCTCTAGATGTGTTCTTGATGCATAGGCTCGTGAATCAACCGGTGCTAGCTTCCAACTTGTCTTTAAATCCTTTGTTGAAGCTCCACACCTACTAAGATCTTGATAATGAATCTGTCACTAATTAAACACAAGATCATTAGTAATCATAACTTCATGAGTTGATCATCATCAAAACTAGAGTGATAGGCCTTTGGGCCAACAATCTCCCCCTTTTTGATGATGACAAAACTCATGGAGTTATATATGCATGGATTAAAGTAAAGCTTCAAAGAAGCTCCCCCTTAACTCATGCATACCAAATAAACAATAATATATGACAATGAAGCTCATAAACATGTATGCAATGTATGGCATGTATGTAAATATAACATCATAAATCTTATCTCCATACATTATAAATCTCAAAACAAATCTCAAAACACATATGCATCAACACAAATCTTACTCCCCCTTAAGCAAGGAAGACATGCATATATCATAAATACTTACGAATACTTCTCCCCCTTTTGTCAATCATCAACAAAGGGTTCAAAGTAAAATACATCAAACAAATTTTCTCCCCCTTTTTGTCAAAAACAAAGAAATCAAGGAGAGGTAAAATCAAATCGATACATTCATGAAGAGGAAGACGCTAAGTTAGCTTCCCTACACATATGCATTACATGAAGAAGGGATGATAAGCCCCAATTCACATAACACATATTATGTAATGCATAAGAGGAGATGTGAAGCTCCCCCTACACACGTGTACCACATAAAGAAGAGATGTTAAGCTCCTCAATACACAATACACTCAACATGAATCTATATGTAGAAGAGATGTTAAGCTCTCCTTGCATATATACACTACAAATCAAAAATTTTGAGTTTTTCTTGATAAAACACATTTTGAGTTTTTCAAAGATACACAATTTTCCTTTTAAGGTACCAAATGAAGAACAATCAAATTTTGAATTTTGATACCAATTTTAAAAATACTATGCATAAGCTTATTATGGGATACCAATTTGAAATTCTAATTAAGCTTAGCATCAACAATCTTTGTGCTTTAAAAGATACCAATTATAAAATAAGCACAAAAAGATCACATATATGTATGGAAAGATAATACCAATAGAAATTGATATAATTTAAATTTGAAAGCATTCATACATACAATCAAAATACGATTATACACAACAAGAATCATATTGATACCAATTGAAAATATCCAATGATACCAATAGTAGAATTAAACTTAGGTGTATACATCATATAGTCTACCACATGAAGAATTCGAACTAGTTAAATGAAAATGTTTATGAACTAGTACGAAATCCTTCCATCAAGGAATAAGTCAAAAGTTTTTCATGAAATATCAATGAAACACAAGGCACTAAAAAGCACTCTATCCATAAAGTTCATATAAAAAAGAAGTGAGTGTGCTAGTGTTATGTGGAACATGGTATCATGAAAAATAGCAATAAAACTCAATATTCCTTTAAATTTTGAAATCATGAAATCCATCACAAAAATTTTATTAAAAAATTACAAATTTTTATTAAAAACAAAATTTTATATTTCAAGATATATGTATGTTTTGACAAGACATTAAGTATACATACATATCCTTAAAACACAATTGAGTCCATATATAGATTTGCATGAAAGGCAAATGACTCAAGAGGTATCCATGTATATCTTAATGTTTTGGCAAGACAAATATATACATGAAATGAAAGCACATGATCATAGCATAAATCCAAATGGGAATACAAGTTTAAAATGTAATAATCATCAAAACTTAGGCTATACTAGCACACCTAATGGGCACAAATAAGCATTCAAACCCAATCATATATAGATTTATTTGTGATCCATAATGTGTACAAGTATAAATCCAAGTGTTGACAAATACTAACATTTAAACTAATATTCAAATCATGAAGCATCAAATAAATTTTTTTGAGAATACAAAAGAATTTATCCATATGATTAAAAAAATAGGATCATGTGAATCAATTTGAAGAATAGATAACTAGTTTAAATGGATTTTTGACAAACTAGTTAAAGATCCTTCAAAAATACAAAGTCAAATGTTTTCCATGAATAATACTAAATACATAAAAGTTCAAGCACTCATATTCCATAAAGCTCAATATTATCTATTTTCTTAAAAGGTGAGTGATCAAAAGTTATGTAAATGGTACCTTCATGAAAATCGTCAATGAAGCTCAAATCAAATATGACTAAAACTTTTATTGAACAACACATAAAAATCATTTTTATCAAAACAAATCAACTCAAAATCATTTTTCATAAGAATTACAATCTTCATGGTATATGTATGAATTATACAAATCTAACAATACGCATACATATCCCAAATATAAAAGAGTCTATTAAAGATGTTTGCATGGAAGCAAGAGACTCACGGGTATACATGTATATTTATTAGATTTGAATTAAACATGCATATACATGAAGTGGAACATAAAATAGGTAAAACATGTATAACGGAGAATCATCAAAACTAGTCTATACATATGCATATAGTGGATACAAGTGAGCATGAAGTTCAAAATATATATGAGTCAATTGTAGTTCACTATTTATATATGTATAAAAGCAAGTTTGATACATTCTACATCTAAGCATGTAAATACCACATGAAGCACAAATCAAATAAAATCATGAACATGCTTATGAATATGACATAAGTAAAAGCATGTACATAAAAAGTAGGAGTTTAGAAATTGTTACCAACTCTAAAGCTCCATAGCATGGTGGTCTTTCCCACCAAAATTTTCTTGATAGCAATGCATCCAAAAGTTTGTCCATCATGTCCATTGCATCCGCTATCAAGGCACCAATCCTCTCACGTTTTGTGAGAGCCCTTACCTACAACAAAATCAAGGGTGGGGGTTTTGGTACCCATACTTTCTTGGGTCCTTTGGGGTTAGCTTTATTGCAAGGATCCCAAAATATTTTATACTTAGCAAAATATAAATGAGGTTTCTTATCAAAACAATATTTTGCTAAATGGCCTTTGCGGCCACAATGTGTACATACGTACACCTTAGTATGCTTATGTGTAGGAGTGTTATCATGTTGTGCAACATAAGCAAATGCATGGTTATGATGTGCATGAATGTGTAGAGTTTGTTTCTTTGAAAACATTGACTCCAACCTAGAATGATTAAAAGCACAAGAGTTCAAAGTTGAACTCAAACCATCCATTTTATTTTTCAAATTCTTAATCTCATTAGTTGTGGCATGTAAAGCATGGTGAGATAAAGAATCATTTTTCTTTTTCTTTTGAAAAACATTATCCTTTTCTTTTTCAACAAATTTTCTTTTTAAAGATTTATTTTCTTGTAAAATACTTTCTTTTTGTTGTTCCACCATAGCAATATCATTTTTCAAAATATTGTTCCCTTCACAATGATCATTCAATTTTGAAAGCAAGGAAACATTTTCATTTTTCAAATCTTTATTTTCCTTTTCTAAACATGCAAGTTTATTTCTAAAAGAATCATTTTCTACATGCATGCAATCAAATTTCTTTTTCAAACTTTTGTTATCTTTTTCTAAGCATGCAATGTTATCTCTAAATGAGTCATGTTCTTTATGCATGCAAGCAATGTCCTTTTTCAAATTTTTATTTTCTTTCTTAATTATGTCATATCTCTCAAGCAATAATTGACAAAATGTAGAGAGCTCATCATATGACATACTATCATCTTCTACCTCGGATTCGGTAGTTACCTCAAGGGGGTTATCCCCTTGGACCATAAAGCATGCGTTGGAGGTGTTGCTTCCAACGTCCGAGTCACTCTCCGCAAAGTATAGATCTTTTTCGCCGAGGGAGGTAATGATGTTCCATACTACAAAAGCCGATTCAACATTAGAAACCCTAGATAAATAATCATCATTTAGGGTTGACTTGATAGCATGAAGGGCTTTTGCATTAGCCTCAAAGTACTTGCTATTATTAAAATATGAATCATTAGTAGTAGCAAGATATACATGAATGCCTAAGGCCTTGAGGTACAATGACATCTTAACCTTCCAAATGTTGATGTTAAGGATGTCAAAGGTGGGTGGTGACATGAAGTCCATGGTGTGTGTACAAATCTTGTGATTAGCCTAAAAATGAGGATCTTTTACTCTAGGTTGTTAGACCCAAATCAGAGTACCAAGCTCTGATACCAATTGAAATAACACCTAGAGGGGGGGTGAATAGGTGTTGGCTAATCTAATGGTCACTTATGAACAAATGATGCGGAATTAAAACTAAGATGACCAAATAGAACTTCTTTTAATTAAACACTTATGTATAACACAAGAGTATTGCCGAATTCCCCTTGCGAGGCTCTGGACAAGCTCCTCTAGATTCCCCTTGAAATGGGTTGAGGTGCCGCGTTGGCTCTCTTGGTTGAATACTAGTGTTAACAACAATCCCAAGCAAGTATAGCAATTATGAGCACAAGGGTATATCATGCATATAAGAGATAAAGACTATAAAGTAATGCAAGATATAAGAGACAAAGAGAGAAAGAGAGATAGAGTAAGCAATCGCAAACACAAAGGATTTGTTTCGAGGTTCGAGCACACTTGCTCTACATCCCCGCCTTCGACACACGAAGGATTTCCACTATGCACGATCCCAACGGATCTCTCCTTGGTGCCGCAACACCTACAAGCCCTCGAACTCCCAAGTCCCGTACACACGCAAGCTTCACAAGCTCGCCGAGGCCGCACCTCAAACCAAAGAGTTCACAACCGAACTCCAACCACCAACGAGCACACTTGCCCGTCTCCTCAAAGAACAAAGAAAGATCTTTGGTGATCACAACACTTTGATCACCTTACAAAAACTCTCACTACAACACACCTATAGGATAATATAGCAATGGATAGCTCAAGTGTGGTGTGAGAAAGCAAGGAAAAGAACTATGGTGAAAAACACAAAGAATCACTTTTACACTCTTAATAAAATCTTCCCTTTTGATTGGAAGTATTTGCACTTAAATCTTGTGGAGAAAACTCTCTGAAAAGACTAGGAAAAACTGGCTCTAAGAGTCTCTAAAATCTTAGCTTCAAACAATGACAAAAATCCCAATTTATAGGCTGCCAGAAAACTAGCCGTTAGAGTCTGTCAGAGCTGCCGGTCGACCGGCCGGTCGACTGGCCAACGGTCATTTTTCAGACCGTTGAAGCCTCCGGTCGACCGCCCGGTCGACCCAGAAATCCAGAGAGCAGAACTCTCTGCAGCGGTCGACCGTACGGTCGACCGGACCACTGTGCTGACAACATGCACAGGGCTGTACACGTCGGTCGACCGTACGGTCGACCGATTTGGCCTGTCAGCCAGTCCCTGGTCAGAAAAACTGGGATTTTTAAGGTAGTCTATTAACTCAATACAAATCCCATAAATCCTCAATAAATCTACAAAAATAGTTTCAATGTTATGCAATGATACACAAACATGCTTGCACAAAATCAAGGCATGTTATAATAGATTTGAACTATTTTTGTAACTTGGAAATATTGGCTCAAAAATAAAAACTGTTTTTCCAGAACATGTTTTTCCAAAACTAGTTTTTCCAAATCTTCACCAAATACAAAAACAAGATATTTGAGTTCATTCTAAAGCATAGTGTGTATGGATATGATCCACTACACAATCATAATGATATATCTATGTTTTTGACATTAAGCTCTAAACTTGGTTATGGTTGAAAAGATATACATGATAGAAATACCAAAAACCAAGGTATATATATTTTGTCACAAAGAAAATCTTTTACTAAATAAAAATTCTTTTCTAAACATAAAAATCTTTTATGAAAGCAATTCTATCAAGAGTTCTATCAAGAGTGTGTGTGTGAGAAACTTGAGCAATCCACCAACTATCTATCCTTTACATTTTTAACTAAACAAAAAACTAAATCTTATACCTAGACCCAAGTCTTCATCTTTTTGAAGTCTTCACTTGAAGGCTTCTCATCTTCTTGACTTGGTCCAAATGCAATCCACCGAGCTCATCTCTAGATGTGTTCTTGATGCATAGGCTCGTGAATCAACCGGTGCTAGCTTCCAACTTGTCTTTAAATCCTTTGTTGAAGCTCCACACCTACTAAGATCTTGATAATGAATCTGTCACTAATTAAACACAAGATCATTAGTAATCATAACTTCATGAGTTGATCATCATCAAAACTAGAGTGATAGGCCTTTGGGCCAACAACCTCAAGTGAATTTCTTAACAATGGAAGAAAAGTAGGCTTACACCGCTGTCACCTCAGTACAAGCATGGACTCCTTCCTCCATGAAAGCTTCCTCCACTCTCAGTTACAAAATTTATAAAAGAAAAATGAAAATAAAATCTAACCTAAACTACAAGTTAGCCTAAGAAACCCTAGAATTTGCTCTGTATTTTGCTGTACGCCCTTCTCGGTTGCACTGCAGGGGTATTTATAGGTGCAGAAGGAGGTAGAGTCCCAACAAAACTCTCCCACGAAAACTGGTCCCGGGATAAGGCAGGATTGCCGTGGAAATGCGGCTTGGGCCGCGTTTCCGCGGCCAAGTGATGGCGGCTGGCCACGCGCTTTGGCGCGTGGCCTCCCCTGGTCCGTCTATACTGGCGTTTGCTTCTGGATGTTTGATCCTGGCTCTTGATCTTGGGATTTCGTAATAACTTGGGAAGCAAGTTACCTAGATCCCAAATCTCTTTTAAAACGAATTTCATCCTTGCACTCTCCTTCTTTGGCTTTTATCCTCATCCTTCAAGTGTTTAGGGTTGAATAGAAGTCTATCCTTCCCTCTTCTTTTGGTATTTGCAACTTTGGCCCTTAGTATTTGCAATTTTGGCAATTAATATTTGCAACTTTTACATTGGGCTTGAATATGGGCTTTTGGGCTTCCTTTTAAGCTTTATTTCTTTATTTTAATATTTCGAGGCCTGCACACAATAAATCATAAAATATTAGTAAATGTGCAGAATTATAGGAAAAAAAATATGAAAATGTGATGGTAAATATAATGATAAAAATGCACTTTTTACTACCAATCATATATACACATACATATATATGTGTATATACATATATATACGCATATATATATATATATATATATATATATATATATATATATATATATATATATATATATATATATATATATATATATATATATATATATATCTGTGTGTGTGTGTGTGTGTGAATATACATATGTGTGTGTATATACACACGCGAAGGCAAGATTCTTATCCAAGGGGGACAACATAATTTAGTACCTTATTGTAACACCTCATTCTCGGAATGCGTACCTTGGTACGTGTTCTGATTTTTCGGTTGTATTATTCTATTTTTTTATATTTTATTTTGTTATTATTTGGTATCAGACCCGTATTTTGTAGACTCTGAGCCCAGCCCGAGTCCAAAGCCTGAGCAATATGCTATGATTACTTTAAATATTACTATTTTATTTTATTTTTCCTTTTCTTTTTCTTCTTTATTATTCTATTCCTTTCTTTTCTTTTTCTTTTCCTTTATTTTCTTTTCTTTTCTCTTCTCCCACCTTCTACACACTTCTTCACCTTTCTCTCTTCTTCTTTCTTCTTCTTCTTTTCTCTTCTCCCTATTTCCCTCCTTCCTTTCTCACTCTTAAGGCCGATCACACTGCCTACCCCCTCTCTCATCAACTCTCTCTCACTTCTCTCCATCAATCTCTCTCTTTCTTTCATCTCTTCCTCTCTTCCAACCGGCCACCATCCCCACCTTCTTGTCATCGGCTAACATCTAACTCTGGTGACCCCCAGCGACCACCCTACCGCTGGCTAACCACTTCCTCTTCCATTCTCCCTTCTCTTCTCCAATAACCACCCCCATCTCCTCCTTCCTCCCTCTGTACATCCACCATCACCTTTACCACTCCTCCCTTCTCCCTCCATCTCCTCCTCTTATTCCACCATCTCCTCCTCTCATCACCACCAATTCCACCATATCCACCAATTCACCACATGCCACCATTTTCTTCTTCTTCCACCACCACTTCACCACTAAAATTCATCACCATCTCCTCCACCCTCTCCATCACCACACCCATATCTCCCCTTCTATCTCCTCTTTCTCTCTCCTAGCTCTGACCACCCCACCACTAGCGTCCTCCTCCGGCGCCCCCCGCGGTCGCCAAGCCCCAACCAACCCCTTCTCTCACCACCACGAACCCACCAACTTCACTACTACTCCACTAACTCCACCTCCCTTTCCCTCTCTTCTACCACCCATCTTACCACTAGCCACCCCTGAAATACACCTAGAGGGGGTGAATGGGTGTACAAGCTAATCTAAGGACAATGATGCGAAATTAAAAATTATTTATGCAAACTAAAGCTGTGAAGCTAACACACAAAGTATAACATAAGAGTGAAGCCGAGTTCCCGATGAAGGGCTCTAGACTATCTCCTCAAGATTCCTCTGGATTAAGAGTTGAGGTGCTACTATGGCTCTCTTGGTTGAATACAAGTATGAGCAAACAATCTCAAGCATATATCAATTAAGCACAAGTATATCAAGCATATAAAGAGATAGACAATATAATCTTGCAAGATATATAAACACAAGTGAGAGAAAGAGATGAGCAATCGCAAATACAGGAGAACTGTTTCGAAATTCAAGCACCCTTGCTCTACGTCCCCGCCTTCAACACAATGAAGGATTTCCACTAGAATCGATCCTGCAAGATCACTCGGTTCTGCAACATCTACAACGAGTTCACACTAGAACTCTTAGACCTGCAATTCCCTCCCTTGTTTTCACAAGAACAACACACGCAAGCACACTAGCTTGCCGAAGCCGCACCTCTACACCGAGCTCCCACAAGAACTCGTCACAATACGAACCCGTAAGTTTGCCTCCTCAAATACAAAGATGAACACTTGGTGATCTCTACACTTTGATCACCTAAAAACACTCTCACAACAAAGCTCCTATAGGATAGATATAGCAATGAAAAGCTCAAGTTTGTGTGAGAAAAACAAGATAGAGTTGTGGTGAAAAACTCAAAAAATCTCTTTTAAAAATACTCTTGAAAACTCTCCTTTTGATATGAAAATATTAGCCCTAAAACAAGTGGAGAAAAACTGGCTTTGAAACCCTTTTGAAATCTTGTTTAAAACAAGCCAAAACAGCCCCTTTTATAGAGTCCAAAAATATAGCCGTTGGGGTCAAATCTGCAGCCAGGATGATCTGCAGGTCGACTGGCTGGTCGACCGGCCAACGGTCATATTTTTGACCGTTGGGGCCTACTGGTCGACCGCCCGGTCGACCGCACCCTGGTCATGACCTACCGGTCGACCGTGGCAAGATCCAGAGAGCTTTGCTCTCTGGTCGGTCGAGCGGGGCCAGATTCAGAGAGTGAACTCTTTGGATCAATCGACCACCCGGTCGACCAACTTCTAGATAGGTCAACCGGTCGGTCGACTGCCAGAAGGCCAGGTCAGAATTTTTTAGGAATTAAATCTTGGTCTATTAAACTTCTATAAAATCCCATAAAATCACATAAAATCTACAAAAAAGAGTTCATTGAAATACTTTGAATTATAAATATGTGTGATCAAAAATCAACGCATATTACAAACATATTGAACTATTTTTGCAATAAAGAATTTTAGCCTTAAACAAAAATCCGTATTTTTCAAAACCAATCTTCAAATTGAAAAACGATTTTTCTAAAACTTCTTCAAATAAAAAAATAAGATATTTTAAATATTTTTGAAGCTTAGTGTGTGTGGATATGATTCAATACACATATATGATAAAATATCTATGTTTTTGACAATAAGCTCTAAAATAAGTTTTGATAAATACAAAACTTAAACATAAGATATAGAATCACCAAATAAGTTTTTCTAAACATTTAAACCAACAATGTGTATGGATGAAATTCAAAACACATATAAACCATATAAACTTGTTTTGATGAAATTTAATCATGAAACATGAGGATGTATACTTTGAAGCTCAAAAATCAAAACGGTATTTTCTATAACTAATACTATTTTATGAAAACACATATAAATTTTGTGTGTGTGTATGAGCTTGAGTAATCCACAATTAATTTATCCTTTACATTTTATTTAAAAATAAAATCTTAACACTTACAAACATGACTCAAGTCTTCACGAAAATCTTCTCTTGAAAATGTTCTTCTCCTTCTTGACTTGGTCCAAATCTTGATCCAATGAGCTAGACTCCTCTTGAGTACTTGATGCAATCTTGATGCGTGAGCTCTTGAATCAATATGTGTTAGCTTCAAAACTTAACTTCGAATCTTTTGTTAAAGCTAACACCGACTAAAATCTTGATCAAATGACTAAAACTAAATAAGAACAAGATCATTAGTACTATAACTATATGAGTTAATCATCATCAAAACTAGAGTGATGGGCCTTTGGGCCAACAACCCCCTCTTCCCCTCTCCTCCGGCCGGCCTAAGCTGCCTGCGCCGCCTTTGGCAGCCTAACAGCTAACCCCCAACCCCCTCACTCTCCTCCTCTCTTTCCCCCTCTCCTTTTCTGTCCCTCTCCTTCCCTCTCTGTTTCTTTTTATTTTTGTCTATTCTCTCTCTCACTTTGGTTCTCTCTTACATTCCCCCTCTCTCTCCCCTCCTTACCCTTCTCTCTTCTCTTTTCTCTCTCCCCTCCTTACGCTAGCCGCACCCTTTCTCTCTTTCTTTTTCTTTCTTCTCTCTCCCCTCTCTTTCTGTCTCTCTAATTTCTTTCTCTCTCTTCAATCACTTGTGCGTTTAACACCATTGGCGTTTCTCAGAGTTCCTAGATCGTTCACTGTGTTCCGAATTTAAGAGAATACTTTTCCCCGCCTTGTTTCGATTTTTGAAAAGGACCGCAATGATTAGCAACAAGGATCTCTCTAAGGTTGTTGAGCTAAAATCTAGAGACCAAGGCTCTGATACCAATTGAAATTATACCTAGAAGAGGGTGAATAGGTGTATAGCTAATCAAATAAAAATTCTAGACAATATAATATGAAATAACACAACCGATCACTCAAAACAAGACTTGAAGCCGGATTCCCCGTGAAAGGCTCTAAACTTTCCCTCGTGATTCCTCTAGATAAGAGTTGAGGTACTCAATTGATATCTTGTTGAGATGAGTATTGATCGACAAGAATAAATGAACGATAAACAAGTAAATAGAGACAATAAAGAAATCGCAAAAAAAAAGATTTGTTCTGAGGTTTGAGCCACCGCTCTACATCCCCGCCTTCACCACCATGAAGGATTTCACTATTCACTATTGGATCCTCCACAAAGGAACTTTACCAGAAGGAATTACAATCACTCGGAGTACACAACTCCCCAACTCAATCCTCTACACCAGAGGCAGCACAAAGCCAATTGAGATAACAAGCTCCGGGTGATTAAGAGATCACAAACACTCTCTTTGCAACTCTCTTACAAAAATCCTATAGAGTAAAGTATAAACTTGAAGCTCAAGAATGTAAGTGAGAGTGAAAATCAGAAAAGAGAGATTTTAAGAGCAGAAAAACTCAATTAAAACTTTAAAAATAAGAGCACAAAAAAACTTGAAACTTTTTCTCTTTTAAAGCAAAAACTAGATTTTTAATGGAATTTATTGTTATGAAATATTCAATCCCAATGACCCTTTATATAGAGGTCTCTAGTGGGTTGTATTTTAGAGGTCTCTGGTGGGTTCCTCCGGACTCCACGTAAATTAGATTGGGCCGCATTTCGTGAACCAATCAGACAACCACCGGAACCACCACCTTGAGGTAATTTTTCCTTCCCTCTCTATTTGTTTCATGCATATATATATTCATGATGTATTGAGGACAATACATGAGATAAGTATGGGGGAGAGTTTATTAATGTAGAGTTTTAAGATTTTCTTTCTTTTACATTTTTTTAAGAATACTTTTTGAAATCTTCCCTTTTGTATAAGATTTTTTCTTTCTTTAAAAACTTTTTGAAATAAGAGACAAAGTTTTGATCTATTTTAAAGAAAATTAAGATGATCTTAGAAATTAAGGAAGCCTTACATTATGAAATTTTAAACCTAGTCAAAATAATGGATCTTATTTAAGATTATAGGCTAAGTAAGATAAATTGGAGAGATAATTTTATCTTGAATTTTTTGCCTTAGATATGCACTTCACACTTACACATTTTTGGAATGGAAACAAAGACCTAAAATGCCATAAAGTAAAAATAAATAAAAATAATAAATATATATGGTCTAAATAAATTTTTTAAAAAATCACTTATTAAGCTGGATAACTATGCCTCAAGAAGCATGATTATTCATGCCTAACGGTGATCATAAGAAGCAAATAATCTGCGTTAGCTTTGTGGCCTTGTTTGCTCGAGTCCTTAAACCCGAGGGATGTTTTCTCATCTGGTGCTCTAAAATCGTCTGGTCTGAGAGTCATCGGTTAAAGGCTCAGTACCCGGGTAAACTAGAAAGCCTAAGAAAACTAAGGGAAGAAAAAAAAAGAGAAAATCTATATATATAAATGGCTTGATGGTTGGAGTTAAAATCCTAGAAATCTTCACTATCACAAAGTGCACATTATCTAGGTTTTATGAAGGATAAAATATTCAATCCAATTTTGAAATCTTACCTTAATTAAAGAAAAGATCTTGCATATAGACTAAGTTTAAGGAAGATTAATTTTCGGTGGACTTATGATCTTAGATTGCTTATATTTTGCAAAAATATTTCGCAAACTTGTCTCTCTTTCAAAATGTGTTTTCAAAATACTAACATTTGTCTTCTTTCTTTATGGATTTTGTGGGTGCAATCCGCTGAAAACCCTCAGGAGATAAAACTCTTTCTTTAGGGTAATCTAGAGGTTTAACAGCTTGTTGCACATGCTCAGTGCAATCGCGTCACCTGCGAATGTGGTGTAATAACATTTGCAGTATTATTTTTCTTTTCTTGTTTTGCTCGGGACAAGCAAAAGATAAGTGTGGGGGTGTGATTAGTCTACAATTCTGCATTATTATATCGCATTCCCTATCGATTTATGAATAAAATGTCGGTCTAAACCGTGTTTTGGTCTCTTTTGCAGATAAATCAAGAGTTTAAGGGCAAAGGAGTAATAAGAGCTTAATTAAACCCATTTTCGGGTAATTAATTCCGGATTTCTTGGAGACCAAGTAAGGAAACTTCTAGAAGATGCATTGAATCTAGACCTTTACGCACGTCAGACGAATATCCGACCAAAATACCAAATATAGAATATACCAAGAAAGTCCTAGAAGCGACGGGGACGCGCTGGCCAAAACTAGGGACTTATGTCCCTGGTATTGCCGCGAAAACGTGGCAATAGCCGCGTTTCCGCGGCAATTTGGTGGGGCCACGCGTCGATCTTCGACGCGTGGCCCTGTCTCGTCTTCTGAAATCTCCTTTTGCCTATAAAAAAGGCAGGGGTTGGCCAAAACGCAAGGAGATTTGAATTTTAGGCTAGGTTTTCTCTCTTTTGTTTTAGGTTAGGATTTTCTTCTTCTTTTATTTTGTATTTTCATTTTCTTTTTAGATCTTGTAGTAGGGCAGAGAGATAGAGAGAGATTGATGTAATAGATAGTGACAATCTATATAAAGGTGTCTCCATTCTTCTCCATTGTAATCTTCTCCATCTTCTACATGGTTTTTAGCTAATTTCTTCTTCTCATGGCAATCTAACTACTAACCACTAACTAGTTAACCACTTACTTAATAATTCACATGAATCTAATACCCTCTACAAAGCCTTGCTCTTGCAAGAGCCATTGATGGCTCATGATGATGGATTCTAACATTCTAACATTTTTAATACCTAACCCACTATCTTGCTAACTTGCAATGTCTTCTTTATTTTATGCTCACCTCTAAATGATTTTTATGATTTAATAGTAACTTGCAACTTGTTATGTGGTATGGATGTGTTGTTTGAAAGTAAAAGAATAATTTTATGGGCCATGCTCTGTATCGTCTCTTGAAGCCAAGGATTAGTGATGGCCAAGGATCCATGTGAGGCAACTATTACTAAGAGGTTAGTATGGTTAGTGGAGCAATTAGTAGTTAGTAACCATGAGTTTTCTTTCATAGTTCTTTTCCTTCTTGTTACTTTGTTTTAAAAAACTATTTTCTAAAACCTCTTCTCATTTCATTTGCTTTTATCATTTTTCTATTTCCTTCTCCACCTATCATTTCTAGATTTTTTTTATTTTCTTTTCTTTTTCATTCTTTAAACAAAAAAGAACTGTTAACACGTGAATAAAAACTATTAATGTTTCTATCGCCTCCCGTCCCTGTGTATTCGACCCGTTGAGCCAATGCTATAATGGAAGTATCGAGGGAACATTAGCACACATATACATTTTCATTGATTTAATAAACACACATTTTCGAGTGCTTGTTCCGCCCCGATCAGGTATTGTGATGATGATGATGGAGATAGTGGAGGAGTTAAAGGAGGAGAAAGGTAATATGGAAGGGGAGATGGGGTCGCGCCAGAGTTAGGAGGAGGCGCCGATGATGGTGGCCGGTTGAAGTTGATGAGAGAAGGGGGAGAGGAAAGAAATTGAA
Organism: Agave tequilana; assembly: GCA_038442645.1. Classification (NCBI taxonomy): domain Eukaryota; kingdom Viridiplantae; phylum Streptophyta; class Magnoliopsida; order Asparagales; family Asparagaceae; genus Agave; species Agave tequilana. The sequence goes on along the minus strand of JAVJIF010032346.1, from coordinate 109,155 downwards.
GGTTTGAGGAGAAAGAGGAGGAGATGGAGAAAGATAATTGAAAGAGAGATTGAGAGTTAGAGGGAGAGAAGGAGAGAATTTGGGATGAGAAAGAGGAGAACATGGGGTTGTCGTTGGCGCCAGGGGAGAAGAAGAAAGAAGGAAAAATGAAAAGAAAGGGAAAAGATAAGGAGGAGGAAAAAGAAAGAAACGGTAAAAGGAAAAAAGAAAGAGAGAGTGATGGAGGGATGTGATGGATGGGAGGGGAAGTTAATGAAGGGTGTGGGTAGGTTGGTGGAGTGGGGGAAAAGAAAAAGAAAGAAACAAATGAAAGATTCCTTAAATAATACTATTTTAATAATGTCAGAAAATATCGCCTGTTCTAGAAGAATCTCCAAAAATAGCCATAGGTAGAAAACATTATCCTGAGGATTAATATGAAATTGATTTTTAGAAATAAAATCCCGTTTTCAAAATAAAAATCCTGGAATCTACCGGCAATACTGATCGACACCAAAACCAGTCAAACTTTGATAAATTCTGAAAAATCTCTAAAAATACATTAAGTTAGAAAATGTGATTCTAAGAAATAAGGTGAAAGCGGATTCTAGATTTTCAACTGCAATTGTAAACTAAAAATCCTGGAATACTGGTCGACACCAAATTCGGTGGAATTTTGATAAATTTAGAAAAATCTCAAAAATGTATTTAGATAGAAAATGTGATTTTAAGAAATAATGTGAAAGCCGTTTCTAAAAATTTAACTCCATTTGTAAATTTAAAATTTTAGAATCGATCAGCTGCACTGGTCGACACCGGTTTTGAAGATTTTCAATTTAACTCAGTAAAATTCTAGAAAATCATAAGAAATCAAAAATATTGGAAAATGATGTTTAAAATTGAAATCAGTCAAATCTGACTACCACAAAGATTAAATTGAGCAATACACTAGGATCGGGTCCCCGGTTCAGACTAGGGCTGACTCTGAGTTCACGAATACGGATCCAATGCAAAACGATCACATAAATATTCATAAAACAATAACAATGACGGGAAGAAAATCAAAAAATATGATCAAAAAATCAGAATACGCAACTAAGTATGTATTCCGAGAGCGGGAATTATACCAATTAAGATATGAATCATTGAGGTAGGGCTCTCAAGCTGAATGAACAATAATCAGAATATAGACATCTTCTGCACTTCCTGCTGTATAAATCTTCAAACGATGTTGAATAATACTGACCTGATAACACTTTTTTGCAATATAATTCTCGCTCTGCTGCATACTTAATATCACTCTAAGAATAAGCCAGAATACTGAAGATAAAGAAACCCTGATAATACTGAGCATAAATAAAGAAGACCGATAGTTAAGAACTCAGAAGACCAGATATCGATCACTATAAAAGATATAGCCAAGAATAGAGAATAACCGTAGAAAAATCTGAATACTGACTTCTAAAAGATAACCCGATCGTGGATCAATTCTGAGAATACCCGAGCTTCATAGAGTTGGCCGAAGAGATCATATAATAGCTTCATTCAGAACCAGTCACTACATCTCTAGTCTATCTATATCTTAAGTTGGTATAAAGGCTACGAAAAATCAAAACAATGGAAAGATGGAAGGGTTTAGGAATCAAAGGAAGGATGATCAAGAAAGAAAAGATAACTCTGCACTTGTAGTTGGATTGTATAATCAGGACTTATGCATTCTAGTTACAAATTTCTTTACCATTAATTTTTCATCTGGACGTACTGAGGATGCGAGAGCCTAGGCTCTGATACCATCCTGTAACGTCCCGATCCCGCGGGTACGGAGACGTTACTGTGATTTATATACGTAGGTCAAAAATACTGTCACATATATACGTTAAGCATCAGTATAGGTAAGAATCAGAGTTCAGAAATACGGGGTGCATTATACATTCCAACATATGAGTACAATTACAAAGTTATCCCCAAATGCGACACAATATTACATGAATATTACATCGCTGATAGGCACAAATGCGAGAATACAAAGAGGTATATAGCAAAAAAGTAACACTCAAGCAATATTTCATACAAGAATGAACCTTATACTAAATGCTATGCACACATATCTAGGCTCCAGTACTCTTCAAAAGTAAATAGAAAATGTAACGAAATAGGCACGTGCCTAAATGTAAGTCTAAACGTTCTTTAGTATTTACAAATAATAATTTATTGTTGAGAGTAGAAAAGTATGTCCAGTGAGTTAAAAAAGAAATAAATAGCTGAAGAAACTTAAACTTTCCAATTCAACCAACCTACAAAAAATACCGGTTAGTAGTGCACTCAGATTGCCACGGGAACACAGAAAATCTGAGGGCTTTTGGGCTCTGTTTTCTTAAGCAAAGTCTAGGGGCACTTATATATCCACTGCAGCAAAATTTCCTTGATGTCTTCTCCAGTGCATAAGAATAGAGAAGAAAATTAACAAAAATAGTAAATTAAAAGGAGTTACTTACCATCCCTCCCTGGCAACGGCACAAAAATTTGATCGCGGGTTTACCTCACAGAGAATACAGAATTTTAGAACTTAAGAATAGATAGTAAAAGGTACTCAATTCCACTGTGATAGCAAGTAGCTATGCATGTCGTTATCCACAAGGAGGGACTTGCGATGGAAGCGTGTTGTAAGTTCTCTTTTAGTTCACTTAAAATGGTAAAAAGTTCTTCTTTGCTTTTATAAAGAAAAGAAAATAAATATATGTCTAAATTAGGAAGAAAGTGAAAGATGAAAGATGATGGTGATTGTTGGAGAATGGAAAAATAAGTTAAAGAAAAGAAATAAAAAGGGTAAAGAAAGTGTGGGTTTTGAAATCGTTTTCTTACACTAATTAAAAGAAAAAAAGAAAGTAAAGTTTACTTACCTCTTCAGCACTCGCTTACCTTGGATCCTTTGCAAAGACTTCCCTTGTCTTAAAGGCGAGCAAAACAAGGTGTATAGGATCTTTCCTATTCCCATACTAAACTATGAATTAGAATGCAAGCCAAAATAAAATAGAAACAGTTATCCATCACCATAAGCCATTAAGGGCACTTGCAATGGCAAGATAGTTTCGATGCTATAGGTTTCATTAATGCGCCTCAGAAGAAAGCAACCAAAAACAAAAATAAAGAAAATACAACTTTTGATTTAATTTAATGACAATGAAAGAAAGGAAGAATACTTACACCAGTGTCACTCTCAGTACAAGCTTCACTGTCATTCTCTTATGAAGCTCTTCTATCCTCTAAGTTATATAAATAAATCTGAAGATTACATGAAAAGAAAAACAAAACCCTAAACTAAATTTAGGTAAAAACCTAGCTTAAAGTCTATCTCTGCTCAATCGTCCTTTGTGGCCTCAGAAATTCCAGTATTTATAGGTAAAAATCAAAAGGGAGAGAGCATCTAAAGATAGAGGGATCAAACGCTCTCTGAGATCTTACTTGATTGTCACGGCTCCACGGCCAAATCCGTGGCCTGGATCTGGCCATCTGGCCAGATCTAATGGTTCGTGGACTTAGGCCCTCCGATGCTCCTTTATCTTCTGATAGATTTTCAGTTTTGGCTCTGAATTTTATATATCCTCATTTGATCTTCAACTAACCAAATAAATCCTTAAAAACTCATTTTACTGAAGTAGATCTGGGATTATCCTCTGTTAACTAAATAGATCCATTTAAATCAGAATATAACTGGATTTTATTTGGTTTTATCTTCTTTCTCTCCATGATTATCTTCTGCAAAATTGACATTAAGACAAGAGAATTAGCAGATTTATTACACGATAAATATAGGAGTGCAATGAAAAGAATGCAAAATATGTGTATGATCAAGCGTCAGCCTCGTAGTAGGCTACCTCCACTTGGAATTCTAGTCTCGTAGTAGGCTATGCTCCAGGTCATTTTGACTATTTCAAATGCCTTGAGAGGGATTAGTGGGCTAACCCCCACTACTTTAGTGGGTTAATGCCCACTTTAAGTGGGGAGTTATACCCCATTATTTTCCCATTAAATGGAGACACTTAAGAGGGTCATGCCCCTCTAACAAGCCAGAACGGCTGTTATAGCTTCACAAGAATTTCTCTCCAACTTTCAAGAATTCAGAAAATACTTTCTCTCATCCAGCAAGGATAATCCCAAGGTTCTATTACCCTAATCTTTCAATCTCAAAGAATCTCCAGAACCAGGCAAGAAGAAATTTCTGCAGAAGACTCGATGACTCATCGCTCGCATCGTCAAAAGGACAATGTGATCGCGTGCTGACCAGACTTCTATCGGCATACTTTCCCATAAACCCTAGAAGAGAGATCTTGTAATTTTTCTTTATTTTTACTTGTAATTTCTCTTTGACTCAATTTAAGTTCTCACTTTCGATCTAATGGAAAACATCTTTGTCTTCTCTTACTTGTTGTCCCATTTCATGGGTCTTTAAGTTTTCTATAAGCCCCATGAAGTCCATCTCCTTCTTATCGTTCAACTCCTTTAAGTTATAGATTTGACTTCTCAAGATTGAGAAAGTGCTCGAGTCACCTTTCTCACCTTTTGATCATTATCAATGGAGTCATTTAAAGAGGAAAAACTATTAGTTATCTCAGTAAAGCGAGTAATCATATCATCAATAATTTAATTATCATTCATACTAAAATTTTTATTTTTTAAACACAATAGGTCAATCTTGACCCTCTTCACTTGAGAGGAACCCTCATAGGTAACTATGAGATTACTCCAAATCTCCTGAGCATACTTGTAATTTATCACTTTAAAAATATCACCATCATTAAGTGCTTGCAATAAGGCAAAACGGGCCTTAGCATTGGCCTCAAATTCCTTAGCATTGGTATCAGACTATGTGCCCTCATCACCATCGGAAACAACAAGGCTTTTGTAATAGCCTTTGCTACCAGACTTCCTAACGATTGTAGGAAAATGGCCATCTTAACTTTTCAAATGTGAAAGTTAAGTCCATCATACTTGGGCGGGGTCTTGACTTTATCCACCATGGGTATGTATCAAGTAAAGTGAGTGCTCAAATAGGATTGCACTTAGGTGGTGAAACCTACAAATAAGAGTCCAAACTCTAATACCAATTAAAATCATCTAGAAGGTGTAAATAGGTAATATACTAAAATAAAGCAAAAATTAAAACAATGACAATCAACTACAAATAATTAACACTTAACTAATCTCAATTATCAAGAAATGAAGTCGTATACCTGGTGAAGGGCGCTGAACGTCTCCTTGTGATTCCTCTTAAAATAAGAGTTAAGGTGTACAATTGCTTTCGTGATGTTTGGAGAGTTCAAACAAATATAGAGAGTTCAAATAATATAGTAAGGTTAATCAAAATAAGAAGTATACTAATTATTACAACAATATAGGAGTGAGAGTTTAGAGAGATCAAACGAGATGTCAATCGCAAACACAGAGAATTATTATTAAGGTTCGAGCCACTTGCTCTACATCTCGCCTTCACCGCAATGAAGAATTCCATTATAATCAACTTTGATTACAACTTTATCACGAACTACAAGATTTGGAGTTGCAACTCCACCTCACTACCCTCCTTTCAATAGGAACTCTCAAAGAACAAAGAATACAACACTTGGTGATCTACGCACAATCACAAACACACTCTTATTACACTTTTCCTATAGCTCAGAATAGAGAACATGGATGCTCAAGAAAAGTGTGAGAAAATTGAGAAGTAAGAGATTTTAGGGCACAAGAACTGAACACCTGAAAATTTTGAAAACTTGATTGATTTTCTCTTGAAATTCTTGATATAAAATGCATCCTTAATCTCTTCTATTTATAAGACAAGAGTATAGATCTTTAACCAGCAAACTTAAATAATAAAATCATGTTAAAAATACAAAATACACATTTGAAATGAATCTGGATAGGTTTGGAACAAAACTAACTGTTGGGAGACAAATCAAGCAACTTTGTTGCCTAACTGTCGACGACTCTATATTTCTGTCGATAGACATGGCTCTAACGGTCGGATTTTTCAAAACTAACACACTGTCTGTCGAGAGCTGAGCCTAACTATTGAAAGACTAAGATATCCTCAGTCTCTATTAACCCAGTTGTCGACAGCTACTCGGTTGTCGACAGACTGAGCTCAAAGTAAGTCTTTGTTGGACTTACCTATTGACAGCCATATGGGGTTGTCGACGGTAAAGTTGTCTTCAGACTGTGCACATGTATCAGCAGTAAATAGCTATATTGGGTTATCGACTGTCCTGGTACATGGACAGTATAAACTACATTTTCCAAATACATTTTGTAAAATATGAATATATATTATTTTAAATATATTTGAAGTATAAATATATATTCAAAACACTTTGAAATACTATATAGAAAATTTTGAATATAAATTAAACTTGATTTTTTAAAATACAAATCTTAAGAGCCATGAAATTATTTTTAAGACCTTTAATGTGTGTGTTCTCTTGCCCATCAATTCACTACACTAAGTTTTAACAAATTAAATGTCTTATAAGAGTAAATTTATTCTTCAAAGTCTTCAAGTCTCCAAAAAGTTATTTTCTTTGAGATAGAGAACTTTTAATACTTCAATATCTTCTTTTGAAGTTGATCATCCCACTCTTGAAATCATATGTACTAAAAAACTTTTGAATATAATTAGTACCACTACATGAGTTTTAGAATTATCAAAATAAAGAATGATTGTACCCTTGGGCCAACACATAAATCACAAAGTTTAGATCAAGTAACAACTCTCTTTAATACATCACTAATAATGAGCTCCTTGGGGTGACTAGAAACAAATTTTCAATCTTTTGGTAGTTATCTGGCTTCTTCTTGTTGTTGTTCTTGTACTCCGTTTAGTTTCTTTTCTCTATCAACTTTTTCAGCTGATGTGTCCTTGATTGAAATATTTTTCAATTCTTCACCTGCAATCTCAACTTGTGTTTATGAAAATTCTTAACAAATGGATTAGATTTCTCAAACTTAACATGCATAGATTCTTCAATAGTTAAAGTGAATTTTACAAACACTCTATATGCTTTACTAGTTGAAGAATAATCAATAAATATTTCTTCATATGACTTCGCATCAAATTTGCCCAAAACAATTTTTGTGTTTAAAGCAAAACACTTACAACCAGATACTTTGAAATAGAAAACATTAGGCTTGTGTAAGTTATATAATCAAAAGGTATTTTAGTTAATTTCTTGCGGATATGAACTCTATTAATAATAGAGCATGTCATATTAACAGCTTCCGCCCACAAATATTGTGGAAAAGCATATTCATAAGCATAGTTCATGCCATTACTTGTTATGTTCTATTTTTCCTTTTAACTACTCTATTATGATTTGGAGTGCGAGGACAAGAGAACTTATATTTAATTTCATGTTCTTCATAGTATGTAATGAAGAGTGATTTATAAATTCACCACCTCTATTACTATGGTCACGAACAACTGATGAATCTTTTCCTTTTCAACTCTTTTGAAGAAGACGTTGAAATATGAAAAAGCCTCATCTTTATGTTTGAGAAAGAAAACCCATGGGTAACTTGAATAGTCATTGACAAGCACATAAACTCTTGGTTTTGGTAGGACCAAATAGGTCCATATGGATCAATTCTTAGGGGCAAATTGGTACGATATTCTTAAACAGTTTGAAAGAGATTTTTATTAGCTTCCAAATTGGCAAACTTCACAAATATTATCTTTTTCAAACTCTAACTTAGGAATACCCTTAACTACATCCTTAGAACCGATACGAGGTCAAAAGAGATATGACCTAACCTCTTATGCCATAACTAAGGTTCATCATTAATAGCAGTTAAACATGTTATATTACTATTTAGATTTAGCAAATCAATGATATAAATATTATTTTATTATATTCAGTTAAAAACATGCATATTTATTATCAAAAATATTGCAACAAGTAGAATCAAATATTACTTTAAAATCTTTATTACATAGGTGAGTAATACTTAACAAGTTATATTTAAGATTATCCATTGAAGCTATACTTTCTATAAGAGGATATGTGCCGATTTTCACATTATCGAAACTGATGATTCTACCTTTTGAATCATCTTCAAAGTTGATAGACCCACCTCCAAACATCCTTGATAGGGTTACAAAATTGTTGACGTCTCACGTCATGTGCCTCGAGCAGCCGTTATCAAATACCATCACTCTTTATGTCACGTGATCTTGACATGTACCTGCATCAGCATACATAGATATAGTTTTTGGTACTCAAATCTTTTTGGGTCCTATAGGATTAGTCTTACGAACCTAAACATGCTCATTTATAATATTTATTCTATCATAACAAAACTTAGCCAAATGACTTTTTCAGCTGCAATGTGTACATTTGTACACTTTGGCATACAAGTGTGCATCGATTGAATGTCATGGAGCACGTGTGTTATGTTTTGAAACTTGTTTCTTTTGAAACATAGTTGTATGACCCGGGAAAGAGGGAGACAGTGAATTGCCATAAAAGTTTTCCTTGAATCAAATGAAAAAGATTACAACAAGAACTGTTCCTTCCGGTTACAAGGGAGGGAGAATATTGAATCTTGAATTCCCCCTTTGTTTAAGGCTGGGTTCTTCGTGTGGCGATGGAGAGTGAATCTTGTTCTCCGTTGACCAGATGACCGTCCTTCAGGGATCTCCTCTTCGGCCGGTAGAAAGAGTGACACAGCTCCGTCTACCAAAACTCTAAAAGAGAAGGTAGGCGAAGGCTAGCTCGTACGCAGCGAACTTGCTGAAGAGTTGATCTGCTTCTTTTCTCTCTGTGTCGCCCTCTGTCTCTCTTCGTCCGATTGATTCTCTCTGATCTCTCTCCTCCTTTTTTTTTTGTTGATGCAAACAAGGCTATTTATAGAGGTCCCAGGGGTGAACGTGCCCCCTGAAAACGCTCCACAATGAGGGCCAACTTCCCCGCTACATGAGCGGTAACTAACCCACGTGCTTGCTAAAGACATGCCACGATGGGGGCTGATTTCCCTTACGTGTGGGCAGTGATTGGTCCCTTAACCAAGGCGGTTATAACTGAGACGCGGGTTTCAATCCAACGCGCCTTGATGCTGAGACACGGGTGTCAGGCCAACGCGCCTTGATGCTGAGACGCGGGTGTCGAGCCAACGCGCCTTGATGGTGAGACGCGGGTGTCGAGCCAACGCGCCTTGATGCTGAGACGCGGGTGTCGAGCCAGTGCGCCTTGATGCTGAGACGCGGATGTCGCGCCAACGCGCCTTGATGCTGAGACGCGGGTGATAGTCCCTCGCGTCTAGAGTTTGAAACTTTGCTTCTCAATGGCTTATCCTCCAGTAACTTTTGGACAGCCTACAGAACCCCCTCCAAAGTTTTCGATATTCCGCGGTTAACTGGGACGGATTTCGAAATATTTTAGATTTTAGCCATATTTGCTTTCATGACTGGACTGTTAGTGCTCCGGGTTTGATTTTATCTGGAGTTGGTCTTCGTGAGTGTACTGTTTGAACTCTTTGAAGCCACCAGAGTTGATCATGTTGAGTGTCTAGATGCACAGTCTAAACCTCCCCGATTGCTTTTAGTCTGTCACGGGTGTGCTTTAAGCCAGGAGCGGTTGGTCGTCTGCTTGTGTCAGTGTACTGTTGAACTGATTTTGCAGAGGCAGGAGGCCGAACGCAGGTTCTTTTCAAAAAGCCAAGATGGTGCTGCTTTAAAGACGCGATTTCTGTAGGGTGCGTCCTTTGGCAATGGAAACGCGCCTAATCTTCTATGAGGCAGACGCGATGTTGGGCCCGCTGGGTCAGACGCGGACTTAGTAGAGAGACGCGACTTTCCGAATGCATTTATGGAGATGCTGACGGGGCATGTCCATCAAAGAGGTGCGTCCCTTGGGTGCGAATCTGTGCCGTGTGATGATTACGCCGCCAGCTGGCTTGGGGAACCGGCAGGATTTCACCTTTTGGCGCGCGGATTTCTTGGTTCATTAACTGATCCGTGCCACGTGTCAAATGACGACTCGCTGGGGAGTCGTGACGCATGATCTTCGCGAAGATTTGCTCTACGCGTCATGCGATGATTTGCTGCAGCTTTTATCGGGTCACACGCCGCGTATCTTTGCGAATTCTTGTGCCTATAAAAGGCATCAGTCAGAGAGACCTCTTTTCTTCTCTGAACGCACTTGCTCAAGAGAGTTCTCTTCTTCCTCTGTTGAACTGTTCATCTCTATTACTGGATTTTTTGAACTGTTCATCTCCTTTTTCTGGAAAAAAATGGCACCCAAGACCAAGCCAACTGCCTCTTCTTCACGGGCGGCTGCCGCCGAGGTCCAGAGGGGCGCTTCCTCTGCGCAGGGTGTCGCTTTCCCAGGTATAATGCCTTTTGGGTGTGGATTTCGCCATTAACGGGAGCTCATAGAACCCTAAGAATCCTTAACACAATATATAACTCGTGTTTGATTCTCAGGCGCGGGTTTGGACCCTCGCGCCATTGGGTCCTGCGTTTCGGATTCTTCACTTAGAATATTTCTAATTGTGAAGGGTTCAGACGCGGACTTGGTTTGCAGAACGCAGATTTGATCCTTGCGTTCTGTTCCATCAGCTGCCGATTTTGATGAATCTGGCACTTGCGTCCCAGCAATTAGAAATCTGGGGGTGTGAAAGGAAGGGAGTTACCCTCCTTAACTTCTGGCGGTTGTGGTGATGGAAGGGTTAAGGTGGATAACTCCCTTCTTTTCGCACCTCAGAAGTGACATCAAGGACATTCCATGACCTTCTGATGGTGGAGACGCAGATCCTGCAGGTCTGGACGCGGGTTTGATAATTCCTGCGTCCAGTATCTCTTCTGCGTTTGGACGCAGTTTCGCAGGTCTGGACGCGGATTTGATAATTCCTGCGTCCAGTATCTCTTCTGCGTCTGGGCGCGGTTTCGCAGGTCTGGACGCGGATTTGATAATTCCTGCGTCCAGTATCTCTTCTGCGTCTGGGTTATGAACACTTAGCATTTTTGCTTCTAATAAAGTATCTAACTAAGTGTCATTTTCTTTTGTAGTGCCCCATCCTTCTGCCTCACTCGCCAAGACGCGCCACTTTGGACATGTGGGTGGCGCTGACCGGGACTCGATCTTTGTGCTACGAAGGACTGTCCCTGTGACTGCTGACCAGTCGCAGGATCGCAGGGAGAGGCTCTCTAATGTTGACATGAGAACTCTTCGGGTACTTATGACCAATGCAGCATTCACAACAGATGCTCACGTCAAGCTGGAGAAGCCTGCCTTCTTCTTCGGAGATCGTATCAACAATGGCGGCTATCGTGTGTATGACAGAACTTATAAATGGCTCCGTCAGATAAAGGGTGGAAGATTCTTTCTTCTGGACATGGAGAGGATGTTCCCGCTGTCCTACTTCCAGCACATGTTCGTCCCTCGGAAGATGGAATGGGACCTTTCTCGATATGTCCCTGAGATTACTCTCGGTGATTTGGGTTCCCATAAAGTACACCGTCATGATAGCCATGACAGGTCGGTTCTCGGCCTTTTCCCTGGGTCGCGCAAGTCTGAGGTTCCGGTTGGAGAGATACCACAACTTGGCACTACCTTCCTCAACTCGTTCATGGAAGCGGAGGGTGATTATCCGGTCGGTTTTCCGTCCGCCCGGGTGGGTCCATTCCACGGAGAACTACTGGTGGGGCAGGATGGTGGGTTTCGTCCTCACCGATCTTGGGGATCTGCTAAAGCGTGTGGGACTGTACCCGGCGGTCAGGGCCGTACAGTGGGGTGTCCCACCAGGCTTTCATAACTTTTTCGGGGTCTTGGAGCGCTACAATCCTCTGACGGGGACATTCTTTACCCCGGTCGGAGAGATGGGCCTTGCACTGCACGAGCTACATGAGGTCTCGGGGCTGGCAACAGGGGACATTCCCTATGAGGAATATGTCCCGACCACTGAGGAGCTCCATCTCTTGAAGAAAGAGTTTCCTCATGTGTACGAGACTTACTGGGAAGTGATGTGTCACTACCACATTTGCGGTCAGTTAACCGCCTGGAGGTCGCAGGGAGTCAAGCAACTGTCTTGGGCCAGCTACTTGTTTAACGGTGTCAACAAGAAAGACCATCCGATAACCCGACTGGCTCCCAGCGCCGACGAGGAAATTGAAGACAGGATCACCCAGGCTCCTGAAGGCTTCTACACCACGGTTTCGAACGAGGACGGTTTCGACCCTGACCTGGTTTTCGAAAGCTTCCACCATCAAGCCCGGACCCCTATCTCCGACAGGGCACTGTTGGCAGGCTTCTTGATGCTGTGGCTAAAGCGTTGTGTGGTGCCCACGCTGCCACATGAAGCTATTGTTGCTGACGTGGTGTACCCGGCGGTGCTCCTGGCCCATGGCAACCCTATAGCCCTTCTCCCGGCCGTGGTGGCTGGCATTCAGAGCGGGTTGCGGGCGCTAACCAAGAGTTTCTGCGAGGCGCCGAAAACTGTCGACTCCCACGGCAAGCCATATGTTGACTCAGAGGGGAATCCGACGGTGAAGCGCCCCAACCCTCGGATCGAGCTGCCTTATACGTACCTCATGGCTTGGTACGTGATGCACTGCCCTTCTCTGATGACGGCAGTGCGTTGGAGGGAGAGTTCCGTCCCTTTTGTACAGCGTTTGGAGGATTCGAGCTGGCGTGATCTTTATATATATTACATCCGAAAGCGACTTTCAGATCCTGCGAATTACCAGCTCCATCGCTGCTTCCCCGAGATCTCTGGTGCATCTTTCGGGGATCTATTTACTGATTCCGCGGGCCCAGATGGCTTCACGAGGTTGTCCGCGGGAGTCTTCTGGTGGTTGATCAATATTCGGCCCGGATATGTGCTTTTCCGGCAAGGGACTTCATGCACTATCGAGCCGTACATGCCGAATCGTTTCGCTCGACAATTCGGCTACGATCAGCTGTACGTCGAGAATCCCAATGCTCGACTTGCCTTCGAAGGGAACTTGTTCGAAGGTGCTCAGGCTTGGTACTACAGTGTGGCCGGAGGGACAGAAGCAACCTTTCGCTTGCCTATCGAGGGGTCCAAGTGCCGTATGAGCTTCAGTTTCTGCACTTGGTATTCTCAGGTTAACCAGTCACCGGATTTCGCTCCGGGGTCTTCATGTATTGAGAGCATCAATGCAAATCTCGAGGCAAGGTCAGAGTCTGGTAAGCCCTCGAAACTCACCGACCAGTACCTGAAGGCCCAGAAGGAGGTCGGAGAAGGTCGGGAAGGGAGCCACGAGCAATAAGGGCGGAGCCGCGACCAACAAGGGAGGAGCCGCAAGCAGCAAGGGCTCGACAGGTGGTAAGCAAGCGTCGTCAACGCTCTGCTTCAACTGCTGAACCTGCTCCCAAGAAGGTTCGGAGAGACTTGACAACCGAAGTCTCCCGATCCGAAGACATCCCTGCTGTCGTTGAGGTACCGAGGGAAGAAGATATAGCTGAAGAGGATGTTCCTTTAGTCCGTGCCCCTAGGTCGAGCAGCAGAGACCGTAGGTCTACGGAGGAAGGGGAGCTCGTTGACAGAGCCACCACCGCTGACGAGGATGAGCAGCTAGAGGTTAACATCATGAGTGGAGGAGATGTCGATATTCCGGGGATTTCAGTCCAACCCAGATTTTTACTTGCTCATGAAGGGAGAGATGAGGCACAGCAACCTGGGTCGCCTTGTGTCTTCATCTCCAGTCCTCGGGCAGTTGACCCCAGCCCTACCACTGGGGTAATTGGTGGCAAGGCTCCGGCTGCAGAAGTCTCATGCGGGGCGCTATCGTCTTCCTCACTCTCAGGGGAGAGCGAGTTTGAAGACGAGGTTGACTACGGCGATGAACCCGCTCTTCCTGATCCGAGTAAGTTCTCCCACATCTCAGAGGAAGAAATATACGGGGGTGAGCCATCAACGGTATCACAGCTGGTGATTACTCCCACTGAAGGTACTCTTTTCACCTTTTGACCTAATTTCCCTTTTCATTTTGAAGAGGATGTTTTAACATTCTTCTTTTATGCTGTAGGGTCGGCCGGGGACATTGAAGCTGTGATCTCCTCGCATATCGAGGAGACGGTAAAAGAGTTGACCCAGTCCGAAGGAGTCAAGGCTTCAGTTGCCGAGATAATTCCAGAGAGGGCAACTACTGAAATTGGGGAGCCTTCAATTTTGCTGGAAGAGGAGGCAACTCCTAAGGCTGGGGAAGAATCCACTCTGCAGGGTGAAGAGGATACTATTGAAGCCAGGGAGACTTCCACTCCGCTGGGCTCGCCCAAGGATTCAACATCTCTGGACCTTCCAAAGGTTGCGCTTACTGCTCCATCATTAGCTGTGGAGGCTCCTGCAGCGATAACACTTCCGGAAGTGCCAGTGGCCAGCACGACTCTCGCGCAAAAAGAGCCAGCTTGCACCCCTTTCTTCATGATAGAAAGGGGATCGGGGAGTACCTCGGGTGATGACACCATGGATTTCCTGACACGCAAAACGGTGCAGCAGTTCCTTGACGCGATGCGATCGTGCATCGATTTTATCCTGTCTGGGCGTAGCTCTTTTGACTTTGCCCGGACGTTTCTCGGAAACATGGCCGGTAACATCGAATTAACCGGAGGCTCCTTGCTTGACAAGTCGTGTATGCTGTTGGTGGAGCGACTGGGAAGTGACCTGAAAGAGCTGAAGTCTTTGGACAATGCTAGTTCTTCTCAAGAAGCCCAGGTCATCTTGACTAGGCTCCTAGCCACCCAGGAACAAGAGCGACAGGAGGTGGAAGCACAAGTTGCTGAAGAGGTCCGCAATCTCGAGCGTTCCCAAGCTGAATGTCAGAAACTGGCTGACGATTCAGTGGAATCCGAGTTCATCCGGCAAAACGCAGAGCTCGCCATTACCAATGCTCGGTCTGCTATCGCTAAGTTGGAAGCCATAATCGCTGATAATGAGAGACGCTTGTCACCGTCCGGAAGAGGCTGGAGGAGCAACAAGCTGCGAAGGCACGAGCTGAAGAAAGCCAGATCATTCACTCCTCCAGGTTGGAATCTCTGCGAGCACAGCTGGCTGCAAAACCCTTTTTATCTGAAGAGGAGCTGCGGGTCCAAGCCATGATGGAGGCTGAGAAGGCACGTCAGCACGAGATGCATCGTCTCAGGGAGCGCATCCGTTCTTTGCTGGATCAAGACTTTTAGCCTTTTACCCTTCTTCCCTTTTTTTTTTGTAAAGAAGAGGACACTCTACTAGAGTGTTTGTATCCACTTTTACTATTTTCGATATAAAAAAGTTTTTGAAGTTTTTGTCCCATCTTCTTTGTTTAGCTGTGGATGAATTTAACTCCCTGATCACTGGCTGTGAATACTGAACTTAGGTAAGACCAAGTTCTTTCAATGAGACGCGGCGTCGAGCTTGCTGAGACGCGGCATTGATCCATAGAGTGAGACGCGGTCATCCGTCCATAGGAGCTTAGATAGGACTAAGTCTTTTGATGAGACGCAGCGTCAATCACAGGGTGAGACGCGGTCATCATTCCATAGGAACTTAGACTTCACTGAGACGCAGCGTCAATCCATAGGGAGACTCGGTCATCAATTCATAAGAACTCAGATAGAACTAAGTCTTTTTTTTGATGAGACGCAGCGTCAATCCATAGGGGGACGCGGTCATCAGTTCATAAGAACTCAGATAGAACTAAGTCCTTTGAGACGCGGCATTGATCCGTGGGGACAAACGCGGCTTTGAGTAACGCGAATTTGTCCTGTCAATGAAGACGCGACTTGAGCGGATGCGAGGGATGCAGCCTTGCGTATTTTCCACTAATCTCATAATGGACTAAGTGTTTTCCCTTAGAAAGGGCCCCGTTTGCTGAAGGGACGCGACTTTGAGTCATGTGGACGCTCCTTTAAAACGCAGGTGAACGCCTTCCAATTTGAGAAAGGTGACGCAGATTCTTGGACGCGGCTTTCCCATCTGCGTTCAATGCAGCCGGACGCGGCATCCCTATCTGCGTTTAATGCAGCCTGACTTAAAGATTCTCAGAGATCTTTGACCGTCAAGTCTTCGCTGACGATTGGGAAACCGGGTCATCCATTGTTTCCTGAAGCAGATGTCCACGCGTCGTTTTCCATTGGGCTTGGGCGTTAATGCCCTTTAATGCAAAACCAGCGCTGACGGTTTGAGATCAGCGCCTGCGACGCTTCCCGAAGCGACGTTCCACGCGTCAGCCTCCCGTTGGGTTTTGGCGGTCGTGCGGTCATTAAGGCCGGCGGTTTTAATTAATGAACCATTAATGACCGTTATCAGGAGTTGCCTATAAATAGGACTCACCCCCTTTCTTTAACAGCGGCTGCTTAGACCGCGCTCTGTTTGAGAAAGAGTACTCTGAGGGACTCTGCCTTCTCCCTTCAAGGACCCTATCAGGGTTTGCCTCCATGGATGAACGTGCCTCTGTGGATGAAGATGACCCAGAGCTTTCATGCTTCTGTTTGGTCTCTTCAATAGATTATCACTGTCAAGTGATTTCAATGGCTGGAAGCGTCTCTTTGAGCACTTTTTACGTCCGCGTCTCAATGCAGATAGTTCAACTCTAACAGAGGCTTCTGCGGGTATGCCATGCCCACTTGCCATGACATTTTAGATCCAACCAAGTTTGAATTTCAGTACGCCCCTTAAAGAGATATCATCTGGACCTTCTTGTGAAGTTGTGGTTGGTGCATTCCTTCTGGAATTTGCGCCGCCGACTTAAACTTCCTTGGACGCGAATATAGAAGTCTTTGGTGCTTGGCCGCGGCTTTACTCATGAAGCTCGCGTTTTAAGGCCACTGACTTGGATGAATTCCAACTCGGGTTGAAGGCTTCAGACCCGAATCTTGCAACTCCTGTTCCTCCAACAGAGAGATGGCAGTTTTCGGCGTCTGAGTCTTATCGTGTTTCGCAGATGCAAATCTTAGACTGCGTTTGAATCCTGTGTGTGCGTCTGCAGTCACCGCGGGGATTTGGTTTGCTGCGCGGATCATTCCCGCGTCTGCAGTCTTTGACAATTTCGTTGCGCGGATGATTCCCGCGTTTGCAGTCTTTGACAATAGCCGCGTCTGTGACTTAGTTTTTCTTCTGTTGAAGTGTACTAAGCTCTGAATTGTCTGATTCCCTGTTTGCTTTTTTGCAGGTAGGCTTAGTCATCCTTCTTCATGTTCGCTAAGTCCGTGGGAGAATGTATCGGACGGCGAACTTGTTCGATGTTCGTCCACAAGGGAATATATTATGGTCCTCGTCGTCCACAAGGGAATATATTATGTCCCTGACGAGGAATCGACTCTCGCCAAGGTCTCTTCAGTTCCACTGCACCAATCATGCCTGCTGGCAAGAGATGGTCAGGGTAAGTATGGCGGCGAGGAGGTTACGGTGGACACGGCGGCAGGTAGGATCCTCTTCCTCTCCCACCCCAGAAGTAACATCAAGGACTCCTCTTGTCTGCTGGATGGTCAGCTGGGGGAAGAGATGTTCATAAACGAAGGGTTGCCGGACTTTCTGCTTCCACCGGACCTTAAGAACACCATTGCTCTTAGCTTAGTCAGCTAGGGTCTTTCGATGTTTACATCATGCATCGTGGTGTAACCAGCTTCTATTGTAGCCACAAAAACATCGCGCACTTGGAATCAGACGCGGCTTTAAGGAGTGAGTGGAACCTCTGAGAGGGAGAGGGATTTCTTTGTACTCCTCAATTGTAACACTCCATCTTATTGTAAGAGAGCGTTTTGACTGTAACACTCAATCTTATTGTATAAGAGAGCGTTTTTGTATCACTTTCATATGCCTGGATATAAATAAAAAGTGACACTTTTCTTTTTGTCCCTTCTATTGTCTTGAACTCTTTTTTGTCTCTTTTTGGTCAGACGCATAGAAGCAAAGAATCTTTGGCTTATCAAAAATGAAAATTTTAACAAGTCAAATTTGTGGAGAAAAGATCCTATTTCAGGAACTCTCATGATACTGTCAGAGGTGTAATATTAACTTGACAGAGGTGAATTTTTGATGGACCCGCCACTTTATAAGAGAAAGTGACAAGTAGAATTGGTACCCCCAGGGAGGGTGAACTTTTATCAAGTGTTTGGGATTAACTTGATTGAGCTCTACTGGGGATTTGATGGAAACACTGTTGATGGTGTAGTATTAACCTAACAATGTTTTTAGGTAGACTTGTTATTCTGTTAAAGAGAATAACAAGTGGGACTAGACTCGTGGGGAATCTAGGAAAGTTTGTTACCGTCAGAGGTGTGATATTAACTTAACGGGTTGGAAGTGGTCTTATTAGAAGTGTAATGTTAACTTGACAAGGATGTGAGTCAGAGGTGTGATATTAACTTAACTCATAAGTGTCACTGTCATAGGTGTAATGTTTAACTTGACAGTGAGGGTAATGCTAGAGGTGTAATGTTGAACTTAGCATTGGTCATCTCGGCTTGCATAAGGAAGTCCGAGGGAAAGTCATGGCCATAGGTGTATTGTTGAACTTAGCAATGACTTGGATGCTAGAGGTGTGGTGTTAACTTAGCATCATCCATTTCAGCTTCGGTGTGGAAGTCTGAAGAAAAGTGACTGTCAGAGGTGTAATATTAAACCTGGCAGAAACTTGATTACTGTTTAGAGGTGTGGTGTTAAACTTTAACAGTAACTTGTCAGAGGTGTGATATTAACTTGACAAAGATTGACTCGTGGTAAGAGTAATTTGAGGACCTGTCATTCTATTGATGAGAATTGACAAGTGAAAATTTTGAAGTGCCAGAGGTGTAGTATTAACTTGGCGGATTTGAAAATTTGATACTCCGTGTAGAGTTGACAAACAAAATTTGTACTCGACAAGGAATATTGAAAAGTTTTCATTACCAGAGGTATAGTGTTAACTTAGTAATGGTTGTATTTTGTAGACCTACTATTCTGTGGATGAGAATTGGTAGGGGATTTTGGAGGAAAGAGTGGAGCCAAGTCCACTTTAGGATTTTTAGCAAACCCTCAGCTATCAACGGATTTGAGGTGCCTTTACCAACTACCGTTTGAGTTGGGCTAGCCATGCTATTCCCCTCAGCATGATGAGTTTGTCGAAGACTTATGTTGGGCTTAAAGGCCAACATTTTCCTCTATCCTTAGCCGTCGGGGGCGTCGGATGTTATAATGAAGAAATTCTTCTTACTTTGATCAGAGGTGTACTTTTAATTGATCAGCGGAAGAATACCATCTAAGGATAGTATTTCTTCAGGAACCTGCCATTGATCGGCATCATGAGTGTATCGCCATTCGGGGTTATGAGGCGATATGACCCATTTGAGTAGACTGACTCTACTACAAATGGTCCTTCCCATTTGGGTTGGAATTTTCCTTTTGTCTTGTGCGTCATTACCATGGGTCTTCTGACGGCTAAGACAAGATCGCCTTTCTTGAAAGTTCGCACTTTAACTTTCTTGTTGAAGCTCTGGTAATTCGAGCTTGGTAGAGCTCGATTTGCTGTTGGGCCTGCAGACGCTTATCATCTAAGGCCTCCAGTTCTTGGAGTCGCTGTCGATGCTTCTCCTCTGTTGTCATCTTCGCTGTCAAGGCGACGCGTAGAGATGGAATTTGGATCTCTCTAGTGGGAGTACGGCTTCACACCCATAGACCAAAGAAAATGGCGTAGCTTTAGTTGGGGTTCGCACGGTTGTGCGGTAAGCCCATAAGCATTCACCCAACTTGTCGTCCCAGTCTCGTTGACTTTTCGAGACGAACTTCCTGAGAAGCTTGCCAATAGTCTTATTGAAAGCTTCTGCGAGGCCATTAGCGGCAGGATAGTATGCCGTTGAGGACACACTCTGAATTCTGAACTTAGCGCAGAATCTCTGAAAAGCCTGGCTAATGAACTGAGGCCCATTGTCATGGACAATTCGCCGAGGTACACCGAAACGGTAAATAACGTGGTGTTTCACGAACTTGATCACGTTCGACGACTTGACTTCCTTCAAAGGGATGGCTTCGGCCCATTTGGAGAAGTAATCGGTTATTGCCAAGATAAACCGATGTCCTTTTGATGATGGTGGACTGATAGGACCAACCACGTCCATGCCCCACATTTCAAATGGCCAGGTAGAGGCCGTAGAGTGGAGGTACCCTGGTGCTTGATGGATGAAATCGCCGTGCACTTGGCAGGCGTGACATTTCTTGGCATAAGTGACGGCATCGGCAATCATCTTGGGCCAGTAGTAACCCAATCTTTGGAGTCGATGTGCCAGTTTTGGGCCAGGTTGATGCTTCAAGTGCTTCTTCGCGTTGACGACCTCCCGTTGACTCCTGATAGTCCTCGAGAGCATTTCTCGGGCAGTACAGGTCGTGGCTGTAGACGAATATCTTCTCCATTGCTCCAGCTGGAAGAGCTAGGAGGCAGCCAGGGATGCGAGTGCATCTGCGTGCGCATTTTGCCTGCGCGGTACATGGTCGATGTAGAAGCTTGTAAACCTTCGGCCATGCGGATAGTCACGTTGTAATAGGGTACTAAGTCTTCATGTCTGACTTCGTACTCCCCGCGAACTTGACTGACGATGAGCTTGGAGTCGCCGTATGCCTCGAGATTTTTAACGCCAATCTCGTCGGCGAATTGCATCCCAATCAAAAGAGCGTTGTACTCCGCCATATTGTTGGAACAAGGCTCAGTTAATGAGACAGCTCGGGGAATCACATAATTTTGTGGGGATACAAGTACTACCCCCACCCCTGCTACTAAGTGTCCCCTCGGGCTTGTTCTTGATGCACCGTCGAAGAAAAGTTGCCATACTTGACTTTCGAACGATGTCTGAGTCAGGCAGACTTCAGCAACCTCATCTGGGAGATCCTCGTAGACTTTGACTGCCCTCGGCTCTGGGTGCCCAGCTAGGAAATCCGCGACTGCTTGTCCCTTAATGGCCTTTTGTGGTAAAAAGCGCATCTCATATTGGGAGAGCAATATGGCCCATTTTGCCAGTCGGCCATTTAGCGATGAAGGTTTAGTCATAAGTAACCTCAGGGGGTGACTTTTGATATGACGTTTATAGTTTGGCCTACCAGATAGTGTCGCATTTTCTGGATAGCGAACACTAGTGCCAAACATTCCTTCTCGATCGGGTTATACCGATGTTCGGCTCCGATCATTGTTCTACTCAGATAGTAGATTGCTTGCTCACGTCCCTGATCGTCATTCTGAGCTAGTAGAGCTCCCAAAGAATGATCCATTGCTCGGACGTACACCAGAAACGGCTTTCCGGCTACTGGAGCTGCAAGGACTGGTGGTTGGGTGAGGTATTACTTGATTTCCTCGAACGCTTGTTGGCAAGCGTTATCCCAAGTGAATGAGACACCCTTCTTCATCAGCTTAGAGAAAGGTTGGCATCTTCCGGAAAGGTTTGAGATGAACCTGCGGATGTACGCCAATCGTCCTTGCAATCCTCTGAGTTCTTTGAGATTTCTCGGGGGTTGCATCTCTTGATAGCGCGAACCTTTTCCGGGTCCAAGTGAACTCCGGTGGATGTTACAACAAATCCTAAGAATTTGCCACTGGCCACCCCCAGGAAGGACTTTGTGGGATTCATCTTCAATGATGAGCCCGCATGATGTCGAAGACTACCTTCAGGTCCGCTATGTGATCACCTTTAGCGCGGCTTTTTACCGCGATGTCATCAACATAACATTCCACCGTTTTGTGTATTTGCTGATGGAAAATGGCGTTCATGGCCCTTTGGTATGTTGCCCCTGCGTTTTTCAGTCGAAGGGCATGACGGTGTAGCAATATACCCCTAGAGGAGTTCTGAAGGAAGTATGCTTTTCGTCATCAGGATACATTTTGATTTGATTGTATCCTGAGAATCCGTCCATGAAGGACATTCGTTCGAATCCACAAGTATTGTCAATCATGACATCTATGATTGGCAATGGGAATTCGTCTTTGGACAAGCCTCGTTTAAATCACGGAAGTCGATGCAGATCCGGATCTTCCCGTTCTTCTTGGCGACGGGGACGATGTTGGCTACCCAGTCGGGATGTTGTTCTTCCCTGATGAAGCCAGAATCAATAAGTTTTCTGACTTCTGATTGAATTGCCTCCATTATCTCTGGACGGGACCGTCGCTGCTGTTGTTTGACAGGTTTTGCGTCCGGATTGATGTTGAGGCGGTGCATAGCCACTTGAGGATCAAGTCCAGGCATGTCCTCGTAATTCCAGGCGAAGACGTCTATATACTCTTGTACAAGAGATATTAGATCCTTCTTCTCCGAAGGTGACAGGCCGTCACTTATGAAGATGGGCTTAGGGTTAGCCTCATCTCCTAGGTTGATCTGAACAACCTTGTCTTCTGTGGGTGGCTCGCGCTATTCAAAGCGGGTATCCCAAAGAGCATTTAAATGTTTGATCCAAGGATCTGTATCGGATTGGATCATTTCTTCATTTCCATCTTCCAGGTGGCTTGCCGAAACCATGTTCACTGAAAGTTCCTTGAAGATGTTGCCGAAACTGACATCTGACTCCCAAGATGACGTGTCCGAAGAGTAATCGTTGCTCGACGATTCTTGGGAATCGGAGGCTGATGGGACCGGAGTTGATACATAGCCCAATCCCCGGCGTGTCCGATGATAATAATCGGGGGCTTTCCCTTTCGGTACAAAGGATTGAAGCAACGCCCTCCTTCCTTTGCCGAAATTCAACCCGGGTCTGTTGGTCAGGTCGTACCCCATGCATCTCATCCGAAATGATCAAACTGAGGGGATTCTTCCTCGCCTTCCGATTCGTTGCGGGGCGTTGGTTCAGACGAGATTCGCCCAAAAAGAATTGGTTTTGGCCTTTCCGTCTTGCTGGAACTATAATATAGATTCTTGCGCATTACCATTGTCTTGGTATGTCTCGAAGGACGATTTCACTGGTACATGCAATGATGTCAAGGCACACATTGCCGACCAGAGATCGTCATCTATATCAGTGCTAGTATCTGACGGTATTGAATCAGAAGCACACATAGAAAAATACGCAAAATCTAAATCTTCATTAATATACCAACCGCCTACATCATCGGTGGTATTATCGACATCGAGCTTATTAGTGCCC
This sequence comes from Agave tequilana, assembly GCA_038442645.1. Taxonomy (NCBI): domain Eukaryota; kingdom Viridiplantae; phylum Streptophyta; class Magnoliopsida; order Asparagales; family Asparagaceae; genus Agave; species Agave tequilana. The sequence continues at coordinate 86,091 of JAVJIF010032346.1, read as the reverse complement.
GTTACAAGTGGTTCTAATTCCCACAGGCACTCTTCTTTCTCAGGCTCAGTGTCAGCCTCATTACCAGAGTCTGGCTCCTCTGGTTGTGGGGCTTCACCGGATCTTGGTACAGCAAAGAGTCGGTGAAATAATTCTCGACCCCTTTGAACGGATGCCTCTCGGCAATCAACGTCTACACATTTTCACTCCCGTCAATGTACTTCATGACTTGGTGGAGAGTGGAGGGAACGATGGAGTTACGGTGGATCCACGGTCGTCCCAGCAATAGATTGTAGGAAGTGTCGGCGTCGATGATGTAGCATGTCACTTCCGACTTGAGACTTCCAATCTGACACCTGAGCTTGATCTTCCCCATCGGACGGGCCTGGTTAGCATTGAACCCATAGATAGTTGTCTGGGTGGGGCTCAAACGATGGGTAGGAATGCCGAGATGTTGCATGACCAGGCGAGGCATGATGCTCAACGCGGACCCTGGATCTACCTGGATGCGATTTACCTCGGACGATCCAATATACCCTGTGAAGTACAGGGGTCGATCATGCTTCCCTTTTACCTGCATATCATCTGCCGTGAAGGTGATGCAGGGGGCATTCTGGGAGGTGTGGAGGCAATCCTCTACATCTTCCTCCTTCGGCACCTGGGTCATGAAGACCTCAGCATTTGCCAGAGCTTCTTGCAGAGCTTCCCTGGTCGACTTTGATAGTCTAAGAAGTTCATATAAGGTAATGCGTGCCAGAATGTTGGCCAATTGAGCCAGGACATCAAAGCGGTAAGGTGCCGTAGATCCTTCCGCGATGCCCTTTTGAAGGGCTCGAGAAAATCGAGTCCCCTTCTGCTTTTTCACAGGTGGCTTTGTGGAGGGCCTGACTGGCTCCGCAGTTGGTTGTGGAGGGCTATCGCCGTCTCGTCGTACTGTTTCAAGTACGCCTGTCCTGAACGGGTTCCCGCCATCGGTTGGTTGGGCTCTGCGGCCAAAACTATCGTTTCTTCCTCTGAGTCGGTCAGTGAAGGGATATCCGTCTCCGCTTCTCGAGAGGAGGCACCCACTACATTGCAGGATGAGGCTTTTGCCTTGCCTTTGGATTTCCTGTTGGTCACAGTAGTCCATTGCTGCTCATTGACCAGGTCAGAGTGGACCCACATGATTTCCCCTTGAGGTGTAGGGACGGGTACCAAACCTTTCTCATGCTGCTGGTGAGGGTCTGTGTTGATCACTCTCAGCTCTCCTTTCGGAACAGGAGTCACCCCCGCAGGCGTTGGAGGTTGTCTCCCGAACTGGAGAACCGACGTCACATTAGCCGTCACCTTCTTCTGCTCTGGTCGGAGCTTTACACCTCCGCGTCAATCAGAGCCTGAAGGATGTCCTTGAAGACGTAGCAGCTTTTGGTGGGGTGTCCCAACATCCTGTGATACATGCAGTAGTTGGGATTGTCGGTCTTGCCGACCTCCTCTGGGCGTCAAGCTTCAGGGAGCTTCAGTCGGTTGCTCTTGTTGAGTAGTTTAAAGAGCGAATCGACATGTTCTTCCTTGAAGGAATATTGCTTGTTGGCGCGTGGCTGGCTTGAAGAGCCACTCGCCTTGCCTGATTGAGGTTTGGCGGGAGATTTGGTCTCCGTTGCCAAATTATCCTTCCGCTTTGTTTGGAGGGATGTATCTGGCGCACGCCTTGTCGCCCTTTCCGGCCTAGGCTTACCTTCCTCCGCTCTGACGCGGGCAACAATCTCCTCAGCCTGTTCACCTTGTTGGACTAATTGCTTCCAGGTGCGGCTTTCAGCAACTCCTATTTGAGTAAGGAGCGAGGTTTGGAGATTGTGGCGGCATGTTTCCACCAGGGTGGCCTGGGTCATACCGCTTGGACACCGGAGTGCCATGTTCTGAAATCTTTCCACGAAAGATTTGACGGACTCCCCTTTTCGCTGTTTGGTAGCCAAAAGGGTTGGCATTGTGACTTCGGAGTCATCCTCGAAGAAGCGTGTTAAAAAGAGCTTCTCCAAATCGCCCCAGTTCTTGATAGAACCTTCTGGGAGCTTCATAAACCATTCAAAGGCCAACCCTTTCAGGGTGCCAATGAACAGGCGTGCCAGGATGGCGTCATTATCTACTACATTCTCGGTTTGGGATTTGAAGTAGTAGATGTGCTGGTTGGGTGACCCCTTCCCATCAAAGGCTTGAAGAGTTGGAGCTTTGAACTTGGGCGGGTACGGAACCAAGTCCCATTCAGCCGGGTAGGGCCGGACCACTCCTACTTCTTGGAGGTCTTTGCGATTGGCAAGGGCCTCGAGGCGTCGCTCCAGTTGACTCATTCTTTTAACATGAGCCTTTCCCTGGTCTTGGTCGCCTTTTACTTGCGACGAGGACTTGGACGAGCCGGAGGTAGATCGCCGCGTCTCCTCAGAAGGTTCGGAAGATGAGCTTTCTCCCTTTTTCCCTTTGCCCTTTGACTTTTTAGGAGGGGATCTCCTCCTGTCTTCGAGCAGCTGTGCAATCGCCTGCTTGAGGGAGTTGATAGATTCCTGCTGAGCAAGAATCATATCTATTTGTGCTTTCTGGATCTGCTCCAAACGTTTAGTCATCTCCTCAGGAGCGCCTGTCATGTAGGCGGAGATCTCCTTCTCGACGGAAGAGTTCGAAGCCCTTGATTCCGCTACAGCGGAGTGAGAATCATTAATGCCATGGGCTAAGGCATTATAATCAATTAGGGGAATGGCCCCAGTCCGGGTGCGAGTGTGTCGATACACTCCTTCCAGTTCAGAGTCAGACTCAGAGTCGTCTGAGCTGACTGCAAGTTGCTTTCCCTTACTCCTGCTTGTCATGTTTGCAGTGAGCTCCGGGTACTCAACGTCAGAGAAGGTTCTCCTTCTGTGGGAGCGTCTTCTTTTAGCTGACGGAGGAATCAGGGTCAGCTGTCTGACTAAAGACTGCTGGTGCACGCCTGATCCGCAACGGCACTTAGTGAGCATATGGATGAGCCGTTGGCAGCAACACGACGAAGTGGCCTGATTGGCACTTCTTTTCTTCGTCAGATAATCCCTCAAATCCATGGGAGGGGGATTGAAAAGACCAGCCTTGCAACGTCGAAGACGGGAGGCATCCATGTGCTGCACAGCCTGGACGCGGGCTTCAGGGACGCGGTTCTCCCGACGCGACTGTGTAACGCGCGTCTGGCGTCTCTGCTGAGATGAAACGCGAGTCTCGCGTTGCTGCCTAGTGCGTCTGGGCAGAGGCACTTGAGAGAGGATGGGTGGGCCCCACGCCTATGGGCTCGTGCCTCTTGCGTTTGACGAGGCGCAGAGGTCTCACCTTGGCGTTTAATGAGTTGGTCCTCGGAGGACCTAACTGAAGGAATCTCGCGTTTGGGACGCCAAACGCGAACTTCACGTACTGGACGCGGCACAGGCAAGAAGCGAGATTGGACGTCGCGTCCAGCCTTAGTTGGACAACCAACGGTTCCAACTTGCAGCTGACGCGCACGTCTCCTCTGTCGACGCTCAGCGTTTCAATTGCGTCGAGGAGGTGGAGAGAGACCAACGACATCCTGATGCTGGACACCAGGGATTTTGACCACGCGGGTCTCCTGAGAGATGCTGACGCGGGTGTTCTGTGCGACGCGGTTGGTCGCAAAGGCAGATGTGCCTGGGACCACGCGGGCCTTCTGAGAGGCGTTGGCGCGGGTACCTTGCTTGGCACAGTCGGCAGCAGGGGAGCTCGAGAAAGCCACAGATTGGGCCTCGAGGCCATTCCCCGTCGAGACCCGGCGGCAGACGCGGGTCTTTGGGCTCTTGGAGCCGGAAGAGAGAAACTCTTCGTACTTCGCCTGGTCGAACTCGACAACGAGCGATTCGACCATCTTTCCCTTATAGTGGACGTCATCTTGCGCCACTATTTGCTCCTCAGTGACAAACGTAGTCCCCAGCGGAGTCGCCATCTCTTGTATGACCCGGGAAAGAGGGAGACAGTGAATTGCCGTAAAAGTTTTCCTTGAATCAAATGAAAAAGATTACAACAAGAACTGTTCCTTCCGGTTACAAGGGAGGGAGAATATTGAATCTTGAATTCCCCCTTTGTTTAAGGCTGGGTTCTTCGTGTGGCGATGGAGAGTGAATCTTATTCTCCGTTGACCAGATGACCGTCCTTCAGGGATCTCCTCTTCGGCCGATAGAAAGAGTGACACAGCTCTGTCTACCAAAACTCTAAAAGAGAAGGTAGGCGAAGGCTAGCTCGTACGCAGCGAACTTGCTGAAGAGTTGATCTGCTTCTTTTCTCTCTGTGTCGCCCTCTGTCTCTCTTCATCCGATTGATTCTCTCTGATCTCTCTCCTCCTTTTTTTTTTGTTGATGCAAACAAGGCTATTTATAGAGGTCCCAGGGGTGAACGTGCCCCTGAAAACGCTCCACAATGAGGGCCAACTTCCCCGCTACATGGGCGGTAACTAACCCACGTGCTTGCTAAAGACATGCCACGATGGGGGCTGATTTCCCTTACGTGTGGGCAGTGATTGGTCCCTTAACCAAGGCGGTTATAACTGAGACGCGGGTTTCAATCCAACGCGCCTTGATGCTGAGACGCGGGTGTCAGGCCAACGCGCCTTGATGTTGAGACGCGGGTGTCGAGCCAACGCGCCTTGATGCTGAGACGCGGGTGTCGAACCAACGCGCCTTGATGCTGAGACGCGGATGTCGCGCCAACGCGCCTTGATGCTGAGACGCGGGTGTCGATCCAACGCGCCTTGATGCTGAGACGCGGGTGATAGTCCCTCGCGTCTAGAGTTTGAAACTTTGCTTCTCAATGGCTTGTCCTCCAGTAACTTTTGGACAGCCTACAATAGTGTTGGACCAAAAGCCCATCACTCTAGTTTTGATGATTAACTCATGTAATTATAGTATTCATAATCTTGCATGTTTAAGTTTCAAATTTGAATCAAGATCTTATTTTAAGTGTTTAGCTTCAACAAAGAACTCAAAGTCAAGTTTAGAAGCCAAAAAGTATTGATTCAAGAGCTCAAGCATAAAGAATACATCTAACACTCAAGGAGGAGTAAAGCTCATAGAATCAAGTGTTTGGATCAAGTTAAGATGAAGTAGAAGATCAAGAAGAAGAAGACTTGAATTAAGAGTTTGTAAGTTTATTTTAGATTCTTTTAAAGTACAGATTAGATATTAGATTTGACTGCTCAAGCTCACACACACAAAGTTTCTATATTGGTTTATTGAGTCTCATTTAAATTGAATATGTGGTTTAAACTTTGATATCAAAAGACTGATTTTATAAAAAAAATCTCAAAAACAAGTTTACATCGGTATATTTGTGTATTGGAGTTGTCCATACATATTAGAGCTTTAAAAGAGTTTTAAAAACTTAATTTTGTATTTTATGCATGTTTTGAAAAACTTATTTTAAGTTAAAGTTTGTTTTTGTAAAAACAAGTTTAATTATTTCAAAATAATTTTGATATTATAAAAAGAAATTCAAAATGTTTAAAATATATTTTGATTTTTTAATCATACATATTGTGCTCTAAAGTATTCATATGAACTTATTTTTTGTATATTTTATAAAGAATTATTTTGATTTTAAATATTAAAGTTTAATTGTCTAGAGAACGAGGACAGTCGATAACCAAGTGCTGTTGTCAACTGCTGATTGATAGGTAGTAAAAAGTGCATATTTTCCTAACATTTACTATCACATTTTCATATTTATTCCTATAATTCTGCAAAACTAATATTTTATTATTTATTGTGTGCAGGCCTTGAGTAAATAAAAAAATAAAGAATAAAGCCCAAAAAAGAAGCCCAAAAGCTCATATTCAAGCCCAATGCAAAAGTTGCAATTATCAAATGTCAAAGTTGCAATTACTAAGGGCAATAGTTGCAAATACTAAAAGAAGAGGGAAGGATAGACTTCTATTCAACCCTAAATACTTGCAGGATGAGGATAAAAGCCAAAGAAGGATAACAAATTCGTTGTTAAAAGATATTGGAAGATTTGGATTTAGGGTAACTTGCTTCCCAAGTTATCCCAAAAATCCAAAATAAAGAGTCGAGATACAACTTCCAGAAGAATCAACCCTGATGGACGGACCAGAGGAGGCCACGCGCGAAAGCGCGTGGCTAGCAGACATGACTTGGCTACAGAAACGTGGCCCAAGCCGCGTTTCCGCGGCAATCTGGATAAGCCAGGGCAACAGTTTTCGTGAAGGAGTCGTATTGGAACTCTACCTCCTTCTGCACCTATAAATACCCCTGCAGACGCAACAGAGAGGGTGTACAGCGCAGTTCAGAGCAAAATCTAGGGTTTTTAGGCTAACTTGTAATTTAGGTTAGTTTTTATTTTTCGTTTTCTTTTGTAATTTTTGTAACTAAGAGGAGAGGATGCTTTCATGGAGGAAGGAGTTCATACTTGTACTGAGGTGACATCGGTGTAAGTCTTACTTTTCCTCCATTGTTAATAAAATCTGCTCAAGGTTTGTCTTTATGTTTCTATTTTTGTTTTTGTTCTTTTATTCTTGTTCTCTATTCTTGTTCTACTTTATTATTTGTCTCTGATGTCTTGCAAACCATGAGAACCGATCGCTTCGAGACTGCCTAGCCGAAGAAGTGCCCTTGATGGCCTATGGAGATGAACAAGCCTTCTCTTTAGTTTGTCTTTTCTTTTCGTAGTATAAATCGTGAAGGTGGAAGATCCTATACGCCATACTTGAATGCCTTCAAAGACAAGGTACATCGTTGCAACGGATTAAAGGTAAGCAGGACAGAAGAAGTAGGTATGTGTAGTTTTTAGTTTATAATTTTATTTCTTTTATTTCTTTAGTTTAGATAACCAACTTCACATCTTTCCAATTTATTTCACACTTCTCATTGTAAATACCGCTTCTATTTCTCCATCTTCTTAACCTACCGCTTTCTTCCTAACCTAACTTTAACTACTATTTTCTTACTTTCTTTTAATAACTAAAAGAAGAAATTTTTAGAGAACTTACTTAAACGCTTCCATCGCTAGTCCCTCCCTGAGGATCACGACCCGCATAGCCATTGCTACAGCGGATTAGAATTGAGCACCTTGCACTTTTTAATTCCTAAATCTAATATTCTATATTTTGTGTGCAGGTAAAAACTCAATCAAAATTTTGCCAAAATTTTGATTGAGATTTTCCTGCACACAAAATATAGAATATTAGATTTAGAAGTAAAGATGTGCAAGGTGCTCAATTCTAATCCGTTGTAGCAATGGCTATGCGGGTCGTGATCCTCAGGGAGGGACTAGCGATGGAAGCGTTTAAGTAAGTTCTCTAAAAATTTCTTTTCTATAACCCACTAAAATGTATGTATGATCATTTTTTAACAATTCCACCCCATCAAATTTCCAAATTTCATAATTATATTCAGAGTCAATTGTGTCAACCGCCTTGTCCCAAAATGGAGTGTGAAAAGATGGAATGATTGACTTGGACGTCATAAGTACGGGAACGAATACTGACTCGGGAAAGAAACTTAAATCAAGTAATGGTTCAGGAGTCAGGCTAGGTTCAAGAAGTGGGTCCAAATCAATAAGTTGAAACTCAAGTCCACAATCATCTTCCCACAATGGAATGTGACTCAATATTGGTGATTCAAGTTCAGGAATGATAGGTGTGGGAATCAAAACTGACTCTAAAAGATTACCTAAGTTGGGTAACAAAACAGGAGTCAATAATGATTCGGGAATTTGAACTTGATCACAAATTTGAGAATCTACGTCACATATCTCATTGAGTTCAATATCATAAAAAGGAGAACTTGCCAATTTATCCATGGGACTTTCAAAATTATAAAATTGGTCAAGTTCAATATGATCATCAAAAATGGGTGATTCAATTTCTTGATGAATTGGCACAGGATCCAATGTTGACTCGGGAAAAGTGAAATCAGGTGGAGACACCGGAGTCATTATTGAATCAGGAAGTAAAATTGAATCACCAAGTTGGGGATCAGGATCATATTCATGCTCAAGTTCTATTTCAGGAAAGGAATAACTTGCCAAACTATCAAAAATTGGAGTTTTGGCAAGTTCAAATGATGGTACTGAAGTAGAATCTTGTTGTCCAAAACAACGTGGCTCGTCGGCTCTAACAGAATGATTAGCGATATCAGAATTGGCCGAACGGTGAGAACGTAAAGATTGAACCATCATATCTATTTCATGATCACGAGCTAATCTAGCCTGAGTCATGGCTTCAAGCGTCTTTTCATAGTCAATTGGTGCATCATTTTGTGATTGGACTTGAAAAGAGGAAGTGGTGTTGGGACAATCGTGATGAAGTTGTGAGCCGGTGGACTCACGCATCATCTTTCTAAGATTGATGGTAATTGTTGTTTGGACTCATGCATACTCATCATTTCCAAGATAGATGGTTTTCTATTCTGAATGGGTGGATCTGAGTATGAATCTTGGGAATATTGTGGACAAGGTGAATATGGAGGACAAGTTGGTGGAAAATTGGACTCGGGGGAAGCGAAACCCCATGAACTCTGTGAAGAGTTAAAAGTGGTATGAAAATTATGGTCATAAGATGGGGGGCATGGGTTATATTCATTCGGATAAGACCATTCCGGCACACTAGGTTGGTCAAAGTTATGATATGCCGGTTGGTAATATCCGAAAAAGAGGTTGGTGTGTAATATGGATTAAAATTGGAAAAATTATTATTATATGCCATATCACACAAACACAAACAAAAGAAAAAGAGAACATACAAATAAGCAAACAAAAAAAAGAAAAAATTCTAACCTAAGTTAGGGTAGACCTATGACCTAGACGACTCCTAACTGGTTAGACTGTTCACGGGAGGTAGGGTGCAGACTTTGACCACAAGTTAATCAGCCAGGTCAGGGCAAGATTGGTGGGAGGTTTTCCGTCAAAGACGTTCCTTAATTAAATAACCACCAATCTTCGGGCTTTTGGCCCTCAATCCCCTTCCTAGACACTGATTTGGCAGGAGTTAAATTCCAACACTGTTCCCCCTTAGGATAATCTCCTAATTGAGTCCGAAATGTCCCTAGGGCCAACGTCTGCTAATTTTTACTTAGGCTTGGGTTAGTGAGTGCTTGGAATATGATTTTTGGGCCAAGGAAGGGTGATTAAATCCCCACCTTATCTTGTTATGGGTTAGTGCCCTTAAGATAAGTTTGTGCAAGTGTACAAGATATGTAAATAAGATTTACTCAAAGCAATGAAAAATCAACCAAGAGATGAGTCCTATTCTACATGTAATGCGAACGTACCTTGCTCCAGCACTCTTCAACAATAAAAATAATTGAATTGAAAAGACACGTGCCTAAAATGCAAACGTCTAATCAATTTTTTATCTTTTTCAACAAGTATTTTACTGTTGATTAATTAGCAGTATGCAGGGTGATCACAGAGAAAAGTTGACAAAGCAGAAAACAAATTTTTCAATTTTTAGCAACCTGCAGAAAAATCAGTGAGTAGTTCACTACTCAGGCCGCGGAAATGCGGCTATTGCCGCGGAACCGCGGCACTGAGGTAGGCTCTGCTGCTCTGCCTTCGAGGGCAGAGGCACAGAGTTGCTATATGTCCTTTTCTGCTATTATTTTTCCTGTTCTTCAAACCTGCAAACATAAAGAATAAAAGAATTAGTTAATTTTTTTAGAGAATAACTTACCGTCCCTCCCCGGCAACGGCGCCAAAATTTTGATTGAGTTTTTACCTGCACACAAAATATAGAATATTAGATTTAGGAATTAAAAAGTGCAAGGTGTTCAATTCTAATCCGCTGTAGCAATGGCTATGCGGGTCGTGATCCTCAGGGAGGGACTAGCGATGGAAGCGTTTAAGTAAGTTCTCTAAAAATTTCTTCTTTTAGTTATTAAAAGGAAAATAAGAAAATAGTAGTTAAAGTTAGGTTAGGAAGAAAGCGGTAGGTTAAGAAGATGGAGACATAGAAGCGGTATTTACAATAAGAAGTGTGAAATAAATTGGAAAGATGTGAAGTTGGTTATCTACACTAAAGAAATAAAAGAAATAAAATTATAAACTAAAAACTACACATACCTACTTCTTCTGTCCTGCTTACCTTTAATCCGTTGCAACGATGTACCTTGTCTTTGAAGGCATTCAAGTATGACGTATAGGATCTTCCACCTTCGCGATCTATACTACGAAAAGAAAAGACAAACTAAAGAGAAGGCTTGTTCATCTCCATAGGCCATCAAGGGCACTTCTTCGGCTAGGCAGTCTCGAAGCGATCGGTTCTCATGGTTTGCAAGACATCAGAGACAAATAATAAAGTAGAACAAGAATAGAGAACAAGAATAAAAGAACAAAAACAAAAATAGAAACATAAAGACAAACCTTGAGCAGATTTTATTAACAATGGAGGAAAAGTAAGACTTACACCGATGTCACCTCAGTACAAGTATGAACTCCTTCCTCCATGAAAGCATCCTCTCCTCTTAGTTACAAAAATTACAAAAGAAAACGAAAAATAAAAACTAACCTAAATTACAAGTTAGCCTAAAAACCCTAGATTTTGCTCTGAACTGCGCTGTACACCCTCTCTGTTGCGTCTGCAGGGGTATTTATAGGTGCAGAAGGAGGTAGAGTTCCAATACGACTCCTTCATGAAAACTGTTGCCCTGGCTTATCCAGATTGCCGCGGAAACGCGGTTTGGGCCGCGTTTTCGCGGCCAAGTCATGTCTGCTGGCCACGCGCTTTCGCGCGTGGCCTCCTCTGGTCCGTCCATCAGGGTTTATTCTCCTGGAAGTTGTATCTCGACTCTTTATTTTGGATTGTCGGGATAACTTGGGAAGCAAGTTACCCTAAATTCAAATCTTTCAATATCTTTTAACAACGAATTTGTTATCCTTCTTTGGCTTTTATCCTCATCCTGCAGGTATTTAGGGTTGAATAGAAGTCTATCCTTCCCTCTTCTTTTAGTATTTGCAACTATTGCCCTTAGTAATTGCAACTTTGACATTTGATAATTGCAACTTTTGCATTGGTCTTGAATATGGGCTTTTGGGCTTCTTTTTTGGGCTTTATTTTTTATTTTTTTATTTACTCAAGGCCTGCACACAATAAATAATAAAATATTAGTAAATGTGCAGAATTATAGGAATAAATATGAAAATGTGATAGTAAATGTTAGGAAAAATATGCACTTTTTACTACCTATCACTGATACATGGGTGCACAGGCTGAAACTGTCTAAGTCGTTGACAACCAGTTTTAGTTGTTGACAGAGACTCGATAGAGAGTTAATCTATCTCATTCTGTCAATAGCTATAGTCAAGTATCGATAGTGCTTGTGTTTGATTTGAAAATTTTAACCGTGGAGATATGCATGTCGATAGGCATGAGCCTGTGATAGTCAAGCAGTCAACTTTCCTATTTTGACTCCCAACAGCTCGTTTTGTATCAAAACTTATCCAGATTCATTTATACTGAGTTTTTCATGTTTTTAACTTGTTTTTCATTACTGGACTTAATGTGTTCTAGTCTCTATCTTATTCCTATAAATAGAAGTGATTAGAGAGTGTTTTAAACACAAGTTTTGAAAAAAAATTCAAGTGTTCAGTTCTAAAATCTCTTGTGAAAGTTTTTAGTGCTTTCAATTCTATTCTTCTCTAGTTTTCTCACACAAGCCGGAGCTATCTCTCTACATCTATCCTATGGGATCCTTGTTATGAGAGTATTTTGTTTGCAGTTAAGAGTTGATCTTAAGTGTTAAATCATTGTACTTAAGTATTTGAAACTTGCAGCCTCGATCAAGCTTGCAGGCTCATCGTTGAAGTCCTCGTGGGGACGAGTGAGGAAGCTTGTAGGTATTGCGACACCGAGTGATCTTGCGGGATCAGTTATAGTGGAAATCCTTTATTGCGGTGAAGGCGGGGATGTACAGCAAGTTGCTCGAACTTCGAAATAAATCTCCGTATTTGCGATCGTTTATCTCTCTCTCATTTTCACTCTTATTTAATATTTTACATTATTATAATTTCTTATCTTTATGCTTGATATTGTTTTATGTGCTTGCACTTATTTTAACCAAGAAAGTAATTAAGCACCTCAACTCTTATTTAAGAAGAATAACAAGGAGAAGTTTAGAGCTTTTCATGGGGTATACGGCTTCATTTCCTGGTTGTTAGTTTAACATTATTTATGTGATCATATTTATATTGAATTTTGATTAAAGTTTTTAATTTACGCATTAATTAGCATATCACCTATTCACCTCTCTTTAGGTGATTTCAATTATCTTCAGAGCCAATGCTCTTGGTTATCAATTTTACTATCGTAAAGTGATCCTATTTTCTCTAATCACTTTATTATTTACACACATTTATGGATCCACCCATGTTTGATATTCTTAACTTTCAAACTTAAAAGATTAAAATGTATTTATATCTTAAATCCCTATGAAGGGATGTTTATCTTAACATTACTAAAGCAAATGGAAATAATGTTTTTGAGGCAAGCGCAAAAGTTACTCATGCTTTAAAGCTAGCCCTAATGATGATTATTTCTCTAAGATTACTAATTTTGATTCTGCTTTTGTAATTTTAAATACATTGATCTCTCTTGGCGAAATAAACTTCGAATGACAAGGAGAGAGAGAGTCGGGAGAAGAAAGTGATACTTCCGACATGTGCCTCATGGTCCAAAGGGACGACCCCCTTAAGCTAAACTCAAAATCTAATTTTGATGAAAGTGAATTTATATTATATGATGATCTTGCCATGTTTTTTCAAGAACTACTTGAAAAATATGATTTATTGAAAATGAAAACTAAGAGAATAAAGAAAGAGAATATTTTCATGTCTTCAATTAAATATTATTTTTAAAGGAAATGCATATTTGAAAATCCAAGTTGATTTGATTTCAAAAGAAAAAAAGATTCTTTGAAAGTTCAACTTGATCTTATTTCAAAAGAAAATGAGATTTTGGATTTGTTTTCAAAAAAAAATCTTTGAAAAATCTATTAGATTTTGTTTAAAAGAAAAAGTGAATTTCTCTATTTCTTTTGCTAAAGTGAAAAATGTAGGATCTATAAATAAGGCAATACAAACACTAGAGGGGGGTAAATAGTGTTTATAAAAAATTATAATAAGAAATATAAATAACTTGCAGGAAAATAAAATGCACAAAATAAATCTCAAAAAATGCAAATGCAAACAAAAGAGATTTTATCCTGATTTGGTCCTTGTGACCTACATCCAGTCCCAAACTAACCCGCTTAAGATTTTTCTTATCCTAATTTTGATACCCCAAAATCAACTTCAGTACACAGCTTGATAAACTCTTTTGCCAAATATGACACCTCTTCTTATCACCAAGAAGACCTTTTTTAAATGAATACAAGTTATCCTATAAGTCTTGATTTCAGTATGCGAATGACTCAACAAGGTTCTTATAGGGAGACTTTCAGATTTCTTCACTAAAAATTGAAAATGGAGTGAGAAGATGAGAAAGTAGAAAACCGTTTTCTGAAGAACAGAATATTTTCAGAGTTTGACAAAAAAAACTTGTGAATGAATGTGTTGATTGAACCCAGAGATAATACCCCTATTTATAGCTAAGAACAAGGGTCAGTTAGGTAGCTATCCAATTCAAATTTGAATGAGAAAAAATGGGGGGGAAAAAACACCAAAACATCAAAACTGTTCAACAGTTAGAAACTGTCCTGTTAGTCGGCTAGGATAAGAGATAAGTCGAGTAGGCACAGTGTATTTATCTAGCATAGTTGACTAGAAGTAAGTTATAGTTGACTATAACTGACAGAGCCAGACTGATAAGTCTCTGTAAAACTAGATTAGTCGACTAGAACTTTCAATAAGTCGACTATATATTGGAACATTTGAATAGCCTGAGAACTATAAACTTTCTGTAAGACAGACTTAGCCGACTAGAGTAAGAACAAGCTGACTAAACAACTGATTAGTTAACTAGGGAAGGGTATAAGTCGATTATATCTAGTGATAATGTGTGTAATCAAGGTTTTTACAATCTTCTAAAAAAATAGTAAAAATATATAAAAATAATAAAAACATCTACAAACTTGTGCTACATAAACTCAATGATAGAGTTATATTTTCAAATTTGTGCATCAAGGAACCTGCATCACAAGTATGAGGATGTATATGTATATGTGTAGAAGATATGATATATATAAGTTTGTTATAATCAAAATCTAAGTTCTAACATTCTCTACCTTTTTTATGATGACAAACAAGTATGTATGCATGTAATAAAAGCTCTCCCTGCAGAGAACAAATATATATAGCAAATATTTTTCCCTGCATAAAAACACATCATGGCATACATACATATATAACAAGTGTTTCTCCCCCTTTATCATTACCAAAAAGATATATAACAAAAGGAAGTCAAAATGTGTTATGGAACACATATAAGCCAAGTAACACCATAACCATGTAAAGCAAACCATTTGAATACACTAGTTAATGTATCAGTTATTACATAAGGGTGTCCATCAAAGATACAAAGAAACAGAAAAATACATCTTAAAAGCCATAAAAAAACATAAACACCAAATACTCCAAATCCCATTTGCATTACATATTGATCCTGAAGGAGGAGGTGGTGGAGAAAAATGGGATTTGAGGAGCCCAAGTATTTCCTATTGGGTGGCTTCAAAGGAATCCATTTTGATTTGCATATTCAAGAAATGTTCCATAAGCACGCTTTGATTGTTGAGAAGAACGGTCTGAGAAGCCATCATAGAGGTTTGTTGATTATGGACTTCCATGATCTCAGCAGAGAGGGTATTATGCATCTGAAAAAATGATATAAAATTGGTTGAGTTGGAGGTGGTTGTGTTGGAGAGGGAGGAGGTTTGGTAAAACTTTGAGGAGGAGTGGGTTGAGGAGGAGGAATGTTAAGTAATTTCATTTCATTCGATGAAGAACTGATTGATCAAACGGTTCAAAGACTTTGATAACACTGGTTTTAGAAGCAAGATCAAGTTTAAACTTCCGAAACACGTATGTGAGCAAAGCACCATATGGAAGAAATGATGTGTGCTCTTTAACAATAGTGTCAAACATAATTTTAAACCAATTAACTTCAAGTCCAGCCATAATGGCATAGACACAAGAGGCTAAATCATGGAATTAATAGTTATAACTACCAGTTTTAGGACAAATGTTATAAGCTAAGATACATAAGTTATGGAATTGTATGTAGCTTATTGTTTGTCATAGGTGGAACTTAACTGGGAAGATAGATACGAGAGGATACTTCCTCATCAGTCATATCAATCTCACAAGGGTTTAGGCCATGATAAAGAATATTGAGAATACGGCCTAAGAATCTAGGAGTTATTTTGATATCAACACCCTTAACTAAAGTAGACAACTGAATATTATCATCATTGTCCTCATAGTTCAAATTTGTGTAAAACAGATGTATCAAGAACGGGTAATAGCCTTATTTTGATTCAAAAGAGAACATAGCATGGAGACTAGTATGGCATAAATAAGATGAAATATTATATTCAACAAAATCATCATAGTTGACAAATCTACCAGGTAAGATTTCTAATTGAGATAGCCTTAGATAGTCATCTTTTAAAGTAGGGTTTTTGAGAAAAGCTCTAAAATCAGTTTGAAAAGAGATGTTGAGGCTGAAAACTTAGTTTTATTAGACCTAGACATAGTATTAAGTGGGAATAAAAGCTTACAAGAGGATGAAACTTGCTGGAAATGATGGAAGTAGTAAGAAAAAGAGAGAAGACCTGAAGGAACAAAACCTGGAAGAAGGAAATTGGAGAAACAGCAGTTGTAGTCGACTGAAAACCCTATATAGCAGCTGATGAGTGAAAAATAGGGTGTGAAATCTGATTTTGTGAAAGGTGAAGGGTAATTTTGGAAGATAAAATGTGAATCAATGGTGATGATTGAGCTTAGAATAGATCAGGTCTAGAATTTTAGTCAAATGGGTCAGGTGTGAAAACATAGAATCCATTAAAAAAGCACAGTTTCAGAAAACTTAGTCGACTTAGATCAGAAGTTAGTTGACTACTACATGAGTTAATCGACTATATAGTGAAACTAGTCGACTAATTCTGAAAACTCAGAAAATACTCAGTTTTTGTTAAAGTCCAGTAGTCGACTACACTAAAATTTAGTCGACTAAGTATGTTATAAGTCAACTAATACTCTTTATAAGTCGACTAATATATGCAAAAATGAAAATCAAAGAATTTTTAAGATATTTTAAATATAAAAAATATTACAAATACCTAAATCTCTTTGAAATCTTATAAAAACATCCTCCTTAAGAGGCTTTGTGAAAATATATGCTATTTGATTATCTGTAGGTATAAAATTTATATAAAATTTAAAGAAATATCACCCTTAATAGTATGATCACGTAAAAAATAATGTCGAATATCTATATGTTTTGTACGTGAATATTGAATGTGATTTTTATATAAGTTGATAGCACTGATATTATCACACATAATAGGTGAGTTAGTGCTTGAAATATCATAGTCAAGTAGGTTTTGTTTCATCCATAAAATTTGTGCACATGCAACACAAGCAGCGAAATATTCTGCTTCAATTATCGATAATGATATAGAATTTTGTTTTTTGTTGAACCATGATATTAGTGAATGTCCCAAAAAGTGATAAGCACCACTAATACTTTTTCGATCAGGTTTACAGCCAGTAAAATCAGCATCACTATATATTAAATCTAATGTGCTTGATTTTGGATAAAATAAATCATAATTAACAGTATTATTAATATATCTAAGAATCTTTTTCACTACTTTAAGGTGTGATTCCTTATAATTAGACTGATATCTAGCACATAAGCATATGTTGAACATAATATCAGGCCTACTTGAAGTAATATATAAAAGTGAATCAAATCATAACTCGATATAGCTTTTGATCAACATTCTTATCATTTTCATCTTTTTTTCAAAATTGTAGTAGTACTCATTGGAGTGCTCTTCTGCCAGAATTTTTCATACCGAATCTTTTGAGAAGTTCTTTTGCATACTTGCATTAAGAAATAAAGATTCAATCTTTCATTTGCTTCATTTACAAACTGAGAAGTAGTTTAGTTCACCTATGTGAATCATCTCGAATTCACTCTGCATTATCTTAGCAAATTCTTGACAAAGTTTATCATTAAAATAAGATATCATCAATATAAACTTATATAATCAAGATATCTTTATTGACATGTTAATAAAGAGTGTTGTATCTGCTTTATCAATTTTAAAACCAGATTTTTAAAGAAAACTTTTTAATCAATCATCCAAGAACGAGGTGCTTGTTTTAGACTATATAGAACTTTCTTAAGTTTAAAAACATGGTTGAAAATTTTGCATGTTCAAAATCTGGAGGTGTTTAACATAAACTGTTTCTTTAATAAATCCATTTAAAAAAACACTTTTTACATCTACTTGGTAAAGTTTAAAATCCATAAAACATGCATAAGTAAGTAAAAATGAATAGATTCAAGTCTAACTACAGGTGCATAAGTTTCATCAAAATCAATACCTTCTTCTTGATTATATCTGTAACAGCCGATTTTTTTTTTTATATTTGCACCTCCTAATTATCTGGATCATCGGTTAAAAGGGAATTATTTTAAAATTTCTTTTCTCCCTTTCCTTATCCTCAAAATACTAACAACAATACCAAAGGTTAAGTTTTTATTATAAATGAATTTCTTTCATTGTGGAAATACGGTAAAGGGGATACATGGGATTTTGTGTGGATACCTTATGCTAGTATAAATATGGTACTAGTATAAATAAGAGTACGTCATGGGTATTTTGCAAATAGGAGTATATCTAGGGTATTTCAAAATCATGAATACCTAATTAAATACATGGTATACATGTATTATATTGGAGATAGTGGAGGGAGGTAGGTGTGCATGAGGAGGGGAGATCTAGGGCTAGGATCACCTTGATCCAAGATTTGGCCAAGTGGCAACTTGAGGGAATATATCATTTTTGTAAATAACTCAAATAAAAAGACTTTTATCCCAAAAGTACCCCCAACACCTACATTCAGATCTGAGAGAGAAAATATTCTTCCTCTCTGTATCTTCTTCTTCCCAAGCCCTAAATCCACCTGAATCCTCTTCTTCCCCACTCAAACTCTCTCTCTCTCCACTCCTCCTTCGCATCCCCGGCCAGAGCCAGGGGGACGAGGCGCGCGCGCAGCCGCGCAGCAGCCGCGCGGCCGGCCAGGCCGCACGCGCAGCCTGGTAGCGGGGGAGGGAGGTCGCGCCATCGCCGGAGGGGAAGCTAGGTGGAGTTTTTGGGCTATTTTGCAAGAATTGAAGCAAGCCCTAGATCTGAAAATTGGGTTCCAAGAACTCCCAATTTCAGGGGTAATTCGAACTAAAGGTAACCTAAGTAAGGTAATCAACTATGTTTTCCCTTAAATTTTTCTATTGAATATATGACCTAAAATTTTCCCTAACCAAAATTTCCCTATGTTCATTTGCTAGGATTATTGGGTGGGGAGTTCGATCAAAGGGCACTAAAGAGGAGATCGATTAACAAGTGAGTAGATTACTACACTCACTATTTTTATTATAGACATGAATTAGATTTAAGTACTTAATGTAGGAAAGATAGGGTAGATTGAGGGAAATGTTAGAGATAATGTAACGTAGTGATATGGTAGACTAGTCATCATGGGATTAACATCATGCTCCTTCTCTTTTTCCCTAGAGGGTTGTGTCAAAAGGTTTACATGTTATATGTTAGTGATAATTAGAACTATATAAATTCTCATGGTAACATACATGAAGTGCATAGTTAAGGGTGGTTAATTCCTAAGTTTCTTCTAACATGAATCTTGTAGAGAGCATAAATATGTATGGTTATTATGCTACACATCCTATATATGCGAAATACTTAATTACTAATCATGGGTAAGAAGAAAATAAAAGTGGAACCCCTATGAAAGAAAAGGCATGAATCCTTATAAATCATAAGATTTATACATGTTCACATGTGTTATATAGTTGATACGGATCATTGTGTTAGTTCTTATTCAATACTTATCATGTGCCTAATAGTATGTTAATTGTGTGGCATATACAAGAGTATGTTGATTGTGTAGCTCATACAAGGGTATGTTGATTTTGTGGCTCATACAAGAGTATGTGATTGTGTGGCTTATATAATAGTGTGTTGATTTTGTGTGGCTTATACTTGGCATATTTATTTGAAGGGGTCGGGCGGGAGCCGGTAAGAGGGGTAGACGGTGACTATCCTTTAGTGCATACATGTATATATAATTATAGGAGGAAGGGGCCGGGCGGGAGCCGGTAGAAAGGGGGAAGACGGTGGTCATGTGTAATATACGTATACACATGCATACATATGTATATTATCCATATGCTATACATGATTTTTGTTTGTATTTATGAGGAGGAAAGGGCCGGGCTGGAGCCAGTAGGTGGGGAAGACGGGGAAAATTTGCACTTTATGCTCAGGAATGATGAATATATGTGCCTTATTAATAAATGATATAGTATATTATCTGAAGGTTTCTGAATGTGATATTATTTAGTAAGGGTATTGGGCAAGGTAAAAGCATGCACGTAGGGACATCCGTGTAGGAAATAAATTGATGATCTTGCTCTCGTATGTAATTGAAAAGAACCTTTTTAATAAATAGAAGAAAGTTTGGTAGTTGAGACTTGTAACTAATAAATTGTATAGGGATATGGGGGTGTATAGGAGAGGGTCATGGTAAGGGTATTGGTCATTATGTTCTTGTACAACCTCTCCGGACCCCGCAAGGTATGTCTGTGATAGAATGTCCATTTGATCAGTTCCTAGTGCTTGTGTAATTTACTCACTGAGCCGTTGAGCTCATCCCTTTTCTTTTCCCCCATTTCAGGTCTGGATAAAGGAAAAGGCATACTTTAGCGCGGAGAATTTAGTTATGGGCCGAACGACACACCCTTCTTTTTCTGTTGTTTTGTTAACTATATGCATATGTATGCTTTTCTTTCAGTACTATCTAGCTAGATACGTCATGGCACAACTATCTTATATAACTCCATCTTTGTAATATTTTGTGACGAAAGACTATTGGTGCATGAGATGTTTTGCGAACTAAGACTTGTGATCATGTTTGGTAATTATGTGTTGAAGATCGATACCCTTGATGTACATGTCATTAGAACATATTTTGGAAGCATATTGTGGAAACCTACTTTAAGGATGTAATGTTGTGTTATGAGATCTTTATACCTCGTGATAAGTAGGCCGTGTGGGCCGAAATCTTTTATGGGAATAAGTAGGCCTTGGAGCCGAAATTTATGTTCTATGTATGTGGAAAGAGGTGAAATTTTAAGGGAGATGCTGTCGAATTTTTCTGGATCCAAATATGGAGATTTGGGATAATCAAGAGTTTCTAGACTAATCTTGTCTATAAGAAACCGGGACCGTTACAGTTGGTATCAGAGCAAGGTTAGACGAGGTTAGTCTAGATAGATGTAGTGTAGTGTCCATTTTGTAACTGTGTGTCACTTGCATGTGTGCTTGCGTAAGTTAGACGAACGGTATTGGGGAAAAATAATGGAGTCTTAGATGTGACTGACCCTGAAATGTTTGGTATTTAATTGTTCTTTTACATTTGAATTTGGGTACCCGCATACCTTAGTTCAAATGGATCCTGCAAATGGTGCGGGCCCTTTGTATGGATATTCAGTGGTATGGGACACTGAGGAGGGAGAGCAATGAAAATATCACGCATGTCGGGGTTAGACCAATGGGAGGGACAGTCGAGCCCAATGAAAAATTTATGAAAGATAGGTATGATTAAAGAAGTAATGATTCTCTAACATGACTTGTTATATGCATGCAACTTATTATTTTTGGAGGAATTGGAAGGCAACCCATCTAATGTAAATCCTTACTTCTACAGATGGGAGATTCGGATATGCAAGGATCATCATCTAATGGTACGGAGTCTGAAAGTTTGAGTTGGATAGCGGATCACATGGATTGGGTCTATGAATCTGATGAAACTGACCCAGCAATCATCTTTAATGGCCCCCCGGACAGCAAGAATACGGCGGGTCTAGTAGGACATGATGGAGAAGATGCAGTTAGTGATGCTGAGAGTGTTATGAGAACAATGCCAGTAACTGCGGAACCGGGAGTCTTGCCCAGCGATGAGATAAATCCCGAAGGAAGGATTTTTTTTGGAGGTATTTGGTGGGACTCCAACTGGGTCGAAGATATGGACCTTTACGATGACCATGAGTATTGGAGATGTGACGATGATGCTGTCTTGGAGGAAGTGAACCCGGAAGAAGAAGAAGACCCTGAGGAAGTGAAACCAGAAGAAGAAGAAGACCCTAAAGAAGTGAACCCAGAGGAAGAAGAAGACCCTGAAGAAGTGAACCCAGAGGAAGAAGAAGACCCTGAGGAAGAGGACCTAGGGGGAGGTAATACTGTAGGGGACAATAAGGAGGAAAGCTTCACTGGTTCTAATATAACTCCCTGATAAAGACCTTAGTGAGTGGCATTTTGGAAGGGAAAAAAAAAAGAGTTGACTCATATAGGTAGGGCTTTTGGGGTGGGGAAGTTATTGTATGTGTTATGTAAGTAATGTGTGTGAACGATGTACCTCATTATAAGTACACTTGTATGTTTTGTAAGAATGTAAGCATGCCTATGTAAATCTTGTTATAAAAATATTTTGAAGATAAATGAAACTAGTATTTTGTATATGGGACATGCTTCTTTTTGTTGTCATTATACTGTCGATGATAAAACTTGGATTATTCTTCTAGGTATAGATGGACTTGAATCTTCCTCCACCTGATGCAAATTCTGAAGGCAGTATCCCATTGCATAGTGCAATCGGAAGCGTTCATCCCCCGATAAATCATGAGTTTGTGGGAGATCAATCAAATACCAACCAAAGAGCTCTAGGCAGGGTGCCAGATTGGCTGGTGCAACGGCAACTGTAAATAACCCCCGAAGAGCTCTAGAACAATTTCAGAAGCTTAATCCACCAGCATTTAAAGGAGGGGTTGATCCAATACAAGCTGAGGAGTGGCTTCGCCAAATCGAGAAGATACTTGATGTCATGGAATGCACGGAGAGCCAACGGGTATCTTTCACCTCCTTTATGTTCCAAGGGGAGGCAGAGCGTTGGTGGGAAATGATTATAGGTGGGGCTAAAACCTCGGGAAAGGAAATCTCTTGGAACTTTTTAGTTAAAAAGTTCAATGAAAAGTACATACCAGGAGTGGTGAAGGACAGGCTTGCAATGGAATTCCAAGATCTGAAATAGGATCATTTGACGGTGAGCCAGTATGAAGCCAAATTCACTCAACTTTCAAGATATGCTGAGAAACTGGTGTCTGAAGAGGAGAATAGGACAAAAGGATTCGTGAGAGGCTTGAAGCCTGAAATCAGGAGTAAGTTGATCCCATTTCAACTGCAAATTTATAGCCAAGCTGTGGAGAAGGCACTGGAAGTTGAAAGGGATATGCTGGAAAGTCAGGAAGTGAGGACCAGAGAACCACCTTTCATAAAGCGCCCCCGGTATGCTAATACACCAAGCTTTGGAGCTTACCCCGTGAGGCCCGACAGAAGCACCGGGTCTTCCCTAATGCCCGTCCAAGGAACTAGGGTGAACTCGTGGCCCAGGAGTAGGGGGTTGCCCCATTCGGCGTCACCAATATCCTCTCCACGCTCCAGCTTTGCGGAGAACCCGTGGTGTCCAAGGTGTAACCGAAATCACACTGGCAGTTGCTCCATCGGTAAACAATGCTTTGTTTGTGGCAGACTGGGTCATATGAAGAGAGATTGCCCAATTTTACACGGACATCCAGGAGCTAGTAGGGGAACAGGCAGACTGATCTTAGGCATCGCCCCAACAACAGGAGGACCAACAATTGCATTTAGGCCACCTGTCAACAGGGCTCGTACAGTCATGACGCAGACATCCGTACAACAACCTCGAGCTCAAGGAAGAATGAATGCAGTAACTCAGCAGGAGGCTCGAGCATCTAATGCAGTGGTCGAAGGTACTGTTTGTATATCTGAAAATATTGCTCGAGTATTATTTGATCCCGGTGCTACCCACTCCTTTATTTCTTCATCATTTGCAAACAACAATTAATAAGGAATCTGAACCTATGAGTTATCAACTAGTGGTGTCAACCCCTGTAGGCGCAAGATTGACCACTAGCGAATACTATAAGGGATGTGAAATCATTATAGGAGAAATGAAAACATAAGCAGACCTGATTAAATTAGGAGAGATGGAATTTGACATCATCCTAGGAATGGATTGGTTGTCAACATATCGGGCTCATGTAGACTGTCACCAGAAGAGAATAATTTTAAGTTAGAGGGAGCTCCAGAAAAAGTTTATGAAGGGGTGAAGAATAA
Organism: Agave tequilana; assembly: GCA_038442645.1. Lineage (NCBI taxonomy): Eukaryota > Viridiplantae > Streptophyta > Magnoliopsida > Asparagales > Asparagaceae > Agave > Agave tequilana. Next base: position 62,668 of record JAVJIF010032346.1, on the reverse strand, counting down.
AATTTGCACTCCAGTCATTTCAGCCCTAAAGGCCACTAAGTTATTGAGGCGAGGGTGTCAAGGATTCCTGGCAACCATTATTGGTGAGGAAGACAAGTTGATAAAAATTGAAAATATAGAAGTTGTGAGGGAATACCCTGATGTATTTCCGGAGGATCAACCGGCTTACCCCCAGATAGGGAAGTAGAATTTTCCATTAATCTTCTACCAGGGACAAGTCCCATATCCAAGGCACCCTATAGAATGTCGCCCGCGGAAATAAAAGAATTGAAGGACCAGCTGCAAGAGTTACTAAGTCTCAGATTTATTCGGCAGAGTGTATCACCTTGGGGTGCTCCCGTATTATTTGTTAAGAAGAAGGATGGGAGCATGAGGCTATGTATAGACTATCGCGAACTGAACAATGTCACTATCTAAAACCGATATCCACTGCCAAGGATTGATGATCTTTTTGATCAACTTCAGGGTGCCAGCATATTTTCCAAGATAGATTTAAGGTCTGGGTACCAACAATTAAAGATTAAGTCGGAAGATGTCTCCAAGACGGCCTTTCAGACCAGATATGGCCACTATGAGTTTTTAGTGATGCCATTTGGGTTGACCAATGCCCCAGCAGCATTTATGGATTTGATGAATAGAATCTTCCAGCCATACCTAGATCAATTTGTGGTGGTCTTTATTGATGACATACTAATTTACTCTAGAAGCACCGAAGAACATGAAAGGCACTTAAGGATAATATTACAACTATTGAGAGAAAAGCAACTCTATGCAAAACTTAAGAAGTGTGAATTCTGGCTAGATAAAGTTGGATTCTTGGGTCACATCATAGATAAGGAAGGAATATCAGTGGACCCTGCGAAGATCGAGGCAATTGAGGAGTGGTCTCGACCTACCAATGTCACGGAAGTGCGGAGTTTCCTAGGATTGGCTGGATATTATCGGAGGTTTGTGGAAGGATTCTCCAGAATAGCGGCATCCTTATCACAATTAACCAAGAAAGGCCTAAAATTCTATTGGGGAGATAGTCAGGAGAGAAGTTTCCAAGAATTAAAGGATAAACTAACATCGACCCCAGTCCTAGCCATGCCCACTGGGACTGAAGGCTATGTTGTTTACAGTGATGCGTCAAAGTCGGGACTGGGGTGTGTATTGATGCAACATGGCAGAGTAATCGCATATGCTTCTAGACAACTAAGGAACCATGAGAGGAATTACCCAACACATGAACTCGAGCTAGCTGCAGTCATCTTTGCCTTAAAAATATGGCGACACTACCTTTATGGGGTCTCATGTGATATATATACAGATCATAAGAGCCTAAAATACATCTTTACCCAAAAGGAACTGAATATGCGTCAAAGAAGATGGTTGGAGTTAATGAAAGACTATGATTTGGCTATTCATTACCACCCCGGGAAGGCCAATGTAGTGGCAGATGCCCTTAGTAGGAAGTCTGGAGGATCCTTAGCAGTATTGCTAACACAACAGGATGGCTTGTTAAAAGAAATAGAGAGGATGCAACTGGAGATTTTGGTAAAAGAAACCCGGTGGGGGATGGGTCAGGTAAATCAAGTCAGCATTGATTTTGACCTCCATGAAGAGATCAAAGAAGTACAACTAAAAGATGATCAAGTAATTAAGAATGTGGAAAGGGTGCAAAGAGGTGAAACTCAAGATTTTACCATTGTTAAGGACTTGCTAAGAAAGGAAAGCTGAATATATATACCTCCAGATTTTAACCTCAAGGAGCGAATTATGACTGAAGCTCATTGCACCCCTTATACCGCACATCCTGGAGCAACTAAGATGTACCAAGATCTACGAACAAACTTTTGGTGGGAAGGAATAAAGAAGGACATAGCTAAATTTGTACAAAGATGTCTGATATGCCAACAAGTCAAAGCAGAACACAAAAAGCCTCCGGGACTCCTCATGCCCTTGCAAATCCCTGAATGGAAGTGGAGCAATATTACTATGGATTTTGTGACAGGACTCCCTAGATCTCCTCAAGGATATGATGCCATATGGGTGATAGTCGATCGACTCACAAAGTCCACCCATTTCCTACCCATTCGAATAAACTATTTGATGGATAGATTAGCCCAAATCTACCTCCGAGAGATAATCAGGATTCATGGGGTACCTGAGACAATTGTGTCAGATCGAGACCCTCGGTTCCAGTCAAGGCTCTGGGTCAGTCTATCCCAAGCTTTGGGTACTAAACTGCATCCAAGTACAGCTGCGCATCCGCAAACGGACGGGCAGTCAGAAAGAACTATTCAAATATTAGAAGATATGCTGAGAGCATGTGTATTGGATTTCGGAGGCAATTGGGAAAAGTACCTGCCACTAGTAGAATTTGCTTATAACAATAGTCACCAGTCAACTATAGGGATGCCACCATTTGAAGCTTTGTATGGAAGGAAATGTAGATCTCCAATTTGTTGGGAAGAGATGGGAGACCGGGGATTGTTTGGAACCGATCTAGTTCAAGAAACAACGGAGAAAATTAAAATAATAAGAAAAAGGATGAAGGCGGCCCAAAGCAGACAGAAGGCATACGCAGATCGGCGTCGGAGATCCTTGGAGTTTACAGAAGGTGACAAAGTTTTCCTTAAAGTGTCTCCAATGAAAGGAGTGATACGCATGGGCAAACGAAATAAGTTGGATCCCCGTTTTATTGGACCTTTTGAGATATTGGAAAGGATTGGACCACTGGCCTACCGGTTAGCCCTGCCACCAGAAATTGAGAAAATACATAACGTGTTTCATGTGTCGCAATTAAGGAAATACATGCCAGATCCCAGTCATGTCCTCAGTTACTCACCACTACAACTCCAAGAGGATTTATCATATACGGTAGAGCCAGTGCAAGTTCTAGATCGTAAAGAGAAACAATTGCGGAGCAAAGTGATCCCTTTGGTGAAGGTATTATGGAGAAGCCAGGAGATCGAAGAGACTACCTGGGAGCCAGAGGAGGATATGCGAAAAACCTACCCACAGCTTTTTCAAGGTGCGTTGAGCTTCGGGACCGAAGCTCCTTTAAGGGGGGTAGAAATGTAACAGCCGATTTTTCTTTTATTATATTTGTACCTCCTAATTATCTGGATCATCGGTTAAAAGGGAATTATTTTAAAAATTTCTTTTCTCCCTTTCCTTATCCTCAAAATACTAACAACAATGCCAAAGGTCAAGTTTTTATTATAAATGAATTTCTTTCATTGTGGAAATACGGTAAAGGGGATACATGGGATTTTGTGTGGGTACCTTATGCTAGTATAAATATGGTACTAGTATAAATAAGAGTATGTGATTGAGTTTTTCCCTGCACACAAAATAAATAATATTAGATTTAGAACAAGTTGTGCAAGGTTCTCAATTCGAATCCGCGGTAGCAGTGGCTATGCGGGTCGTGATCCTCAGGGAGGGACTAGCGATGGAAGCGTTTAAGTAAGATTCTCTAAAAATTATTTTCTTTTATTATTTACAATGGTATATGATATTTACAATGAGAAGGTGAAAAGTAAATTTGAGAGAGATGGAGATCTAAACTAGAATTTGAAAGAAGAAAACTATACATACATACCTCTTCTACCTTGCTTACCTTTGATCCGTGCGATGACTTACCTTGTCTTGGAAGGCGTACAAGTATGGCGTATAGGATCGTCCACCTTCTTAATCTACACTACGAAAATAAAAGACAAACTAACGAAGGTTTGTTCATCTCCATAGGCCATCAAGGGCTCTTCTTCGGCTAGGCAGTCTCAACGCAATTGGGTCTCATGGTTCACAAGACATTAGTGAGAAAATAGAAGAAAACAAGAACAAAAGAAACACAAGATTAAAAGAACACAAACAAACCTCAAGTGGATTTCATTAACAATGGAAGAAAAGTAGGCTTACACCGCTGTCACCTCAGTACAAGCATGGACTCCTTCCTCCATGAAAGCTTCCTCCACTCTCAGTTACAAAATTTACAAAAGAAAAACGAAAATAAAATCTAACCTAAACTACAAGTTAGCCTAAGAAACCCTAGAATTTGCTCTGTAGATTTTGTACGCCCTTCTCGGTTGCACTACAGGGGTATTTATAGGTGCAGAAAGAGGTAGAGTCCCAACACAACTCTCCCACGAAAACTGGTATCTAGATATGACTGGATTGCCGTGGAAACGCAGCTTGGGCCGCGTTTCCGGGGCCTGGTAGTGGCGGCTGGCCACGCGCTTTGGCGCGTGGCCTCCCCTGGTCCGTCCATCTGGGCGTTTGCTTCTGGAAGCTGCATCTCGACTCTTAATTTTTTGATTTCGTGATAACTTGGGAAGCAAGTTACCTAGATCCCAAATCTCTTTTAAAATGAATTTCATCCTTGCACTCTCTTTCTTTGGCTTTTATCCTCATCCTGCAAGTGTTTAGGGTTGAATAGAAGTCTATCCTTCCCTCTTCTTTGTATTTGCAACTTTTGCCCTTAGTATTTGCAACTTGACATTTGATATTTGCAACTTTTACATTGGGCTTGTGTTGGCCCAAGGTTACAATCACCCATGATTAGTGTATTTTGATGATTACAAAACATATTAGTTATTTGTACTAATAACAATTGTTGTTTAAGTGTGTTTCAGATTTCTATTCATTCTAGAAGTCTTCTCTCACAAATACAAGGATTTGGACTCAAGTCAACTCCAATTGGGCTCAAGGAACAAGTGTTGAAGATCATATGGAGAAGCCTATTGAAGATCTTGAAGTCTTAGAATCATTGTAAGAAATAGAATGTTAAAGTTTGAGTATATGAAATTTGGCTCTAGGATTTGCACACACATTTGTTTCATATATTTCCTATGTTTTGAAAATGGTTATTTCTAAGTTTTATGCCTTAGTTTATATATACATGTACCAAAGCTTTATATCCTGAAAAACTTGTTTAAAACATGTGTATAAACTATTTTCTGCATAATACTTAGCTATTGGTATTATTAAAATATTTTTACAAAAATTCCATCTTCAAAACAGCCCAGTTTTTCAGTTTCAGGCAACATCGGTCGACCGGCCCGGTTGACCGGCGATGTGTCTGGACATGCACTATTTGTGCATGTCCGTCGGTCGACCGGACCGGTCGACCGACGGAGAGCAGATTGCTCTCGGGATATTTCGGTCGACCGGAAGAAGGAAACTGTGTTTCCTCCTTTTGGGTCGGTCGACCGGACCGGTCGACCGAGAGCCAACGGCTCTTTCCAGCAGGGCTGGCGGTCGACCGGACCGGTCGACCGCCAAGCCTGCAACAAGGCAACGGCTCTTTCCTCTTTGGGCAGTTCTGAAAAATCTGTTTCTTTTTCAGCTTTAACAGATTTTTGGAGATTTGTTGGGGAGCTTTTTCAGAGAAAATAAGACAAAAAGAAATTGTTTTTAACCTATTTTTAAGCCTATAAATAGAGGAGAAGTCTCTCTTGCATATCACTAAGAAAAATCCTCAAGTTTGCATTGTTTTCAAAAGAGAAAAGAAAAGAGTTTAAAGCTTTCATTCTAATTCTTTTTGAGCTAGTTTTTCAGTTGTGTTTGATTGCTAATATCACTCTACAACTGAAGTTTTTCTCACCACACTTCATAGAGCCAAAAATCCAATACTCATTCTATAGTGAAGTTGTAATTCAAGTGAGAGTATTTGTAAAAGAGTTTGAGAAATAGTGTAGTGATCTTGTTGTGATCACTTTTGTTCTTGTATTCCTTTCCTTGTGGAGCAACCTCTTCGGTAGAGGTCATTTGTACTCGGTGGAGCTCGGTGCTCGGTCTTCGGTAGACCAAATTGTAAAGGCGTCCTCGGTGGATAGTGGAAACCCTTCACGGAGGTGAAGGCGAGGAGTAGAGCGGTGGCTCGAACCTCGAAACAAATCATCTTGTTTGCGATTGCCTTTGCGTTATTCTTGCTTACAATTTCTCTTGCTTTATAATGTCTTGAATTATTTGCTTGAGAACTAACCTTTTACTTGTGCAATCTTGTCTTGTTCACTTTACTTGCTATATTACTTGTGTGTATTTCATCATAGCATTTCATCCTTTACTTGTTCGATCATATCTCATACAACACGGTTGCATTGCGCACCTCTAACCCATATCTAGGGAATTGGGAGGAAGGAGTTCAGAACCTCGCAAGGGGTATTCGGCTCTTAGTCGTGTTTTGAGAGATCGTTGCATCACTCATTTAATTAAAGTTTAAAAAGATCATTAGATTAGCATTCACACCTATTCACCCCCCCTCTAGGTGTTTTTCAATTGGTATCAGAGCTTGGACTCTACGATTTGGTTTAACCACCTTAGAGAAGATCCTAATTTGCTAATCATTTCATTCATATTCATATAGTAAAAATGGCCGATGGAATTAAGACCCCTCCTAAGTTTGATGGACTTAACTTTCCCATATGGAAAGTTAAGATGACCGTGTTTTTGCAATCTCTAGGTAGCCGAGTTGCAAAAGTCGTGACTAAGTCCTTTAGTGTACCCCCCGGTGACGAATCCACTTGGTCCGAAATAGAGACTAAGGAATTCGATGCCAATGCCAAAGCTCACTATGCACTTCTACAAGCCCTTAATGATGATGACATTTCTAGGGTTATTCATTGCAAATCCGCATATGAGATTTGGTCACATTTGATAGTCACACATGAGGGGACCTCACAAGTAAAGAAGGCTAAGATTGACCTTCTTCGGTCCCAATATGAAACATTTAGCATGCAAGAAAATGAAACCATAGATGATATGATTACAATATTTACCAAGACTACTAATGGACTCTCTTCTTTAGGTGAAGATATCAACAATGATCAAAGAGTAAGGAAGATCATCCGGGCTCTTCCTCCTTCATGGGAAGTTAAAGCAACAACCTTGAAGGAACTCAACGACAATGAAGAGATGGAGCTTATAGGTCTCATTGGGAACCTCAAAACCCATGAGATGGAAAGGAAAGCAAGGGAGGATATGGCTCCTTCCAAAAAGAAGACTATCGCCTTCAAGAGTCAAGCTACACACTCCGATGAAGACGATGAAGAAGAAGATGATGAGGAGCTCTCACTCCTTGTTAAGAATGTCCGGAGGATGTACAACAAGGCGAAGTACCAAGGTAGAAGAAGATGGCAAGGAGGCAAAGAAGAAAGGAAGATTGTGTGCTTCAATTGCCAAAGACCGGGACACATTGTTGCGGAATGTCCGGACAAAGCTAAGCCCTCCACTTCAAAGAAGCCTTACAAGAAGAAGGCTATGAAAGCAACTTGGGATTCGGAGACCGAATCCGAGGAAGAAATAGACACCGCCAACATGTGCTTCATGGCTAATGAAGGCACAAGCAAGGTAACCTCTTCCCCTTCTCATGATAATGAACTTTCTATGGATGTGTTAGAAGAAGCTTTTGTTGAGTTGTCACAAAACTATGATTTCTTAAAGAAAAAGTATCTTAAAATGAAAAAGGATAATGAATCTTTAAGTCTTCAAGTTTTTACTCTTACAAAGGAAAAAGATGATTTGGTTTCCATTTTGGCCACTACCAAAAATGATTTGAAAAATATAAGATTTCTTGCAAAGGTAAGGCCCCACTAATTGATTCAAATGAAGTTTCTATGCTTAAGGAAAGATTAGACTCTTTAAGTGTTATTTTGAAAGATTGTGAGTTTAACAAGAAGAAAATTGAGGCTATGTTTCCTAAGAAACAAGCCCCAAAGAAAAATGCTCATGCTCATGTTCATGTTCATGCTACACAACCTAAACAACATGGCAAAACCCCAAAACATGCTCACACTACACATACACATCATGCATTCATGTATGGTAGAGTGTTCTCATGTTCACATTGTGGACGGAAAGGGCACTTAGCCAATTTTTGCTATGATAGATTAAACATATCACGTCATAATGTTTGGGTTCGAGGCACTAACTTTCAAGGACCCAAGAAAGTTTGGGTACCAAAATCAACAATTATGTTAAATGATGTAGGTACTTTCCAAATCCCAACGACGTAGAGGATTGTGGTATCTTGATAGCGGTTGCTCAAGGCACATGACTTGGGACATCAACAACTTTGCAACCCTATCAAGATATCATGAAGGTGGCACCGTCACCTTCGGAGATGACGCCAAGGGTAAAATCATCGGTATTGGTAATGTAAAACTTGGCACCTCTCCTTTAATTGAAAATGTAGTTTTAATTGATGGTCTCAAGCATAATCTCTTGAGTGTTAGTCAACTTTGTGATAAAGGTTTTGATATTGTTTTTGATAATGTTGCTTGTAAAGTAATTGATAGAACTTCTAATGTTTGTGTATTTTCCAGTTTTCGTGAAAGTAATGTTTATATGATTGATATGTTAAATATGTCTTGTAATATTACTTGTTTGAAAGCCCTCGATGATGACTCTTGGTTGTGGCATAGGAGATTAGGGCATATTTCTTTTGATCATATTTCTAGGTTAAACACAAAGGAAATGGTGAAAGGTATTCCTTGCTTGAATTTTGAAAAAGACCGAGTTTGTGACGCATGTCAATTTGGGAAACAAACTAAGTCTTCTTTCAAGTCAATTAAGGATATCATGACATCACGTCCTTTGGAGTTAATCCATATGGATCTTTTTGGCCCTACACAAACCAAAAGTCTAAGTGGGAATAGATTTGCTTATGTTTTGGTTGATGACTTTTCAAGGTTTACTTGGGTTTCTTTCTTGAACATAAAAGCCAAGCATTTTCGTATTTTCAAACTTTTAAGAAAAGAGTTGAAAAAGAAAAAGATGTTTCGATTTTAAGAATAAGAAGTGATAGAGGAGGTGAATTCATTAACCAACCCTTTACCACTTTTTGTGATGAACATGGAATAAAGCATGAACTTTCTTGTCCTAGAACTCCACAACAAAATGGAGTAGTTGAACGGAAAAATAGAACATTACAAGAGATGGCTAGGACAATGCTTAGTGAATACGGTCTACCACATTATTTATGGGCCGAGGCCGTTAATACATCATGCTACATATCAAATCGTGTTTTCTTATGTAAAAATACTACTAAAACTTCTTTTGAAATGTATTTTTCTAGAAAACCTAATGTTTCCTATTTTAAAGTTTTTGGTTGCAAATGCTTTGTTTTAAATACAAAAGATAATTTAGGAAAATTTGATCCTAAATCTTATGAGGCTATTTTGTAGGTTACTCAAACACTAGTAAAGCTTATAGAGTTTTCATTAGATCATCATTGACTATTGAAGAGTCTATTCATGTTAAGTTTGAGGAATCTAACAAGTTTGTTAAGAATGTTGTAGAAATAGATGCATTGGATGAAGGTTTGGAGAAAGTGACCTTGGAGGATGCTTCTACTATGGGAGACAAACCAAAGGATGATGAAGGAAGCAAAGCTAAAGTGGAAGAGGCACAAGGAAATGAACATCAAACACATGAGGTGGAGCCTACTCAACCACTACCAAAGGATTGGAGATACAATCCACATCATCCCAAGGACCTCGTCATAGGTGAAGTATCAAAAGGGGTAACTACTCGCTCTAGACTTCATGACTATTGTGGTAACTATGCATTCATTTCTCATATTGAACCCAAAAATGTCCTCGAAGCCGAGGCCGATTCATATTGGTTGCTAGCCATGCAAGAGGAGCTCAATCAATTTGAGCGCAACCAAGTTTGGCACCTTGTTCCTAGGCCCCACGATAGACCAACAATTGGTACTAAGTGGATCTTTAAGAACAAGTTGGATGAATCGGGTAATGTAGTTAGAAACAAGGCTAGGTTAGTTGCCCAAGGTTACACTCAAATCGAAGGAATCGATTTTGAAGAAACCTTTGCACCCGTAGCACGGCTTGAAGCCATACGGATGACACTAGCATTTGCCTCATATAAAGATTTCAAATTATTTCAAATGGATGTTAAAAGTGCTTTTCTAAATGGATTTATTGAAGAGGAGGTGTATGTTGAACAACCCCCGGGTTTGTTGATCCTACACATCCGGATTTTGTTTTTAAATTAGATAAAGCTCTTTATGGTTTAAAACAAGCCCCTAGGGCTTGGTATGAAAGACTTTCTTCATTTTTGACTTCAAATGGTTTTAAGAAAGGTAAAATTGATACAACCTTGTTTACAAAACATGTAGAAAAAGATATTCTTATTGTGCAAATTTATGTGGATGATATTATTTTTGGTTCTACTAATGAATCTCTTTGCAAAGCTTTTGAATCATGCATGAAGGATGAATTCGAAATGTCTATGATGGGGGAACTCAACTATTTCCTTGGACTCCAAATCAAGCAAAAGAAGGATGGGATCTTCATCAATCAAGCCAAGTACACAAAGGAACTAATCAAAAGGTTTGGGCTTGAAGGATCGAAAGTAAGCAAAACTCCCATGGCAACAACTACAAAGCTTGACAAGGATGAACAAGGTAAAAGTGTAGACATTAAACTTTATAGAAGCATGATTGGTAGCTTGCTTTATTTGACGGCTAGTAGGCCGGATATTATGTTTTCCGTTTGTCTTTGTGCACGTTTTCAATCTTGTCCTAAAGAATCTCACATAATTGCGGTAAACGCATAATTAGATACCTTAAGGGCACTATTGAAATGGGTTTGTGGTATCCTAAAATCGGATTATTTGAAATGAAGAGTTTTTCGGATGCCGACTATGCGGGTTGTAGGGTAGATAGGAAGAGCACAAGTGGAACATGTCAATTCTTAGGTAATTGTCTTGTATCTTGGTCTTCCAAAAAGCAAAATTCGGTAGCCCTATCAACCGCCGAGGCGGAGTATGTTGCAGCCGGAGCTTGTTGTGCACAAGTTCTTTGGATGAAACATACTCTCCTTGACTATGATTTACACTTTGATCATGTTAAAATATTTTGTGATAATACTAGTACTATTCACATGACAAAGAATGCAAATCAACATAGTAAAACCAAACACATTGACATTAGATATCACTTTCTTAGAGATCATTATGAGAAAGGTGATATTGATATTGATTATGTTTCTACCGATTTTCAACTTGCCGATATTTTTACTAAACCTCTAGATTATGCTAGATTTTCATTTATTTGTGGTGAGTTGAATGTTTGCATTATAGATTCTTAAAAATAAAATTTGTTTTCTATTGGTATTTTAACCCTTTTTGATGTATGACAAAAAGGGGGAGAATAAGTTTAAGAATTTGATATTTTGAATTGGTTTGAGTTTGATAAGTTTGTTTAGGTTATGTTTTTGACAAAACTATTTAAACTATTGAATGCTTTATGAATTGTGCTTCCATAGTCAAATTTTTAAACATAGCATTATTTGAGGGGGAGTTTTCCAAACTCCTCTTCCATGTTTATTTAAATAACCTATATGTTTTGTCATCATCAAAAAGGGGGAGATTGTTGGCCCAAGGTTACAATCACCCATGATTAGTGTATTTTGATGATTACAAAACATATTAGTTATTTGTACTAATAACAATTATTGTTTAAGTGTGTTTCAGATTTCTATTCATTCTAGAAGTCTTCTCTCACAAATACAAGGATTTGGACTCAAGTCAACTCCAATTGGGCTCAAGGAACAAGTGTTGAAGATCATATGGAGAAGCCTATTGAAGATCTTGAAGTCTTAGAATCATTGTAAGAAATAGAATGTTAAAGTTTGAGTATATGAAATTTGGCTCTAGGATTTGCACACACATTTGTTTCATATATTTCCTATGTTTTGAAAATGGTTATTTCTAAGTTTTATGCCTTAGTTTATATATACATGTACCAAAGCTTTATATCCTGAAAAACTTGTTTAAAACATGTGTATAAACTATTTTCTGCATAATACTTAGCTATTGGTATTATTAAAATATTTTTACAAAAATTCCATCTTCAAAACAGCCCAGTTTTTCAGTTTCAGGCAACATCGGTCGACCGGCCCGGTCGACCGGCGATGTGTCTGGACATGCACTGTTTGTGCATGTCCGTCGGTCGACCGGACCGGTCGACCGACGGAGAGCAGATTGCTCTCGGGATATTTCGGTCGACCGGACCGGTCGACCGGAAGAAGGAAATTGTGTTTCCTCCTTTTGGGTCGGTCGACCGGACCGGTCGACCGCCAAGCCTGCAACAAGGCAACGGCTCTTTCCTCTTTGGGCAGTTCTGAAAAATCTGTTTCTTTTTCAGCTTTAACAGATTTTTGGAGATTTGTTGGGGAGCTTTTTCAGAGAAAATAAGACAAAAAGAAATTGTTTTTAACCTATTTTTAAGCCTATAAATAGAGGAGAAGTCTCTCTTGCATATCACTAAGAAAAATCCTCAAGTTTGCATTGTTTTCAAAAGAGAAAAGAAAAGAGTTTAAAGCTTTCATTCCAATTCTTTTTGAGCTAGTTTTTCAGTTGTGTTTGATTGCTAATATCACTCTACAACTGAAGTTTTTCTCACCACACTTCATAGAGCCAAAAATTCAATACTCATTCTATAGTGAAGTTGTAATTCAAGTGAGAGTATTTGTAAAAGAGTTTGAGAAATAGTGTAGTGATCTTGTTGTGATCACTTTGTTCTTGTATTCCTTTCCTTGTGGAGCAACCTCTTCGGTAGAGGTCATTTGTACTCGGTGGAGCTCGGTGCTCGGTCTTCAGTAGACCAAATTGTAAAGGCGTCCTCGGTGGATAGTGGAAACCCTTCACGGAGGTGAAGGCGGGGAGTAGAGCGGTGGCTCGAACCTCGAAACAAATCATCTTGTTTGCGATTGCCTTTGCGTTATTCTTGCTTACAATTTCTCTTGCTTTATAATGTCTTGAATTATTTGCTTGAGAACTAACATTTTACTTGTGCAATCTTGTCTTGTTCACTTTACTTGCTATATTACTTGTGTGTATTTCATCATAGCATTTCATCCTTTACTTGTTCGATCATATCTCATACAACACGGTTGCATTGCGCACCTCTAACCCATATCTAGGGGAATTGGGAGGAAGGAGTTCAGAACCTCGCAAGGGGTATTCGGCTCTTAGTCGTGTTTTGAGAGATCGTTGCATCACTCATTTAATTAAAGTTTAAAAAGATCATTAGATTAGCATTCACACCTATTCACCCCCCCTCTAGGTGTTTTTCAGCTTGAATATGGGCTTTTGGGGTTCTTTTTAGGCTTTATTTCTTTATTTTAATATTTCGAGGCCTGCACACAATAAATCATAAAATATTAGTAAATGTGCAGAATTATAGGAATAAATATGAAAATGTGATGGTAAATACAATGATAAAAATGCACTTTTCACTACCAATCACACCCCCATACTTATCTTTTTTGCTCGTCCTCGAGTAAAAATCAAAGAGAAAAAGAAAAATTAATCTAACCTAACTCACTTTCGTAGGAATCACGGTTGCACTTAGCATGTGCAACAAGCCGTTAAACCCCTAGGTTACCCTAAAGGACGAGTGTTGTCTCGTGAGGGTTTTCAGCGGATTACACCCACAAAATTTATAAAAAGGAAAATATTTGAAATACTTTTGAAAAGACTAAGTAGTCTATAAGTTTTAGGATTATCATTTTTATTCATTCTTAGACTTAGTCTTTATAAAGTAAATTGTTATCCATTTTAAGTAAGATTTAAAATTGAATTTCTAATATAGTCTTTTTCGTTACCAAAAATCATATGCATCCTTATGAATTTATACTAGGAATTTCTTAACTTGGACTCTCATGCCTCTTTATTATTTATTTATTTATATATACTTTTTTTTTTATATGTATAACTCATCTAGTTTTATTTCGTGTAAGTATCAACGCTTCTTGAGGCCCTCATACCTAACTAATTGACTATTAGATGTGTTAGTACATATATAAGTAATTTTTCCTTAATTTTCTTAGGCTTTCTAATCCACCCATGTAACGAACTTAAAGTCGATGACTCCCAAACCGGTTGGCTTTAGGGCATCAGGTGAGAAAACACCCCGCGGACTCAAATTCGAGTGAACTAGGCCCCAAAACTAAGGACTTTATTTTATTTACTCATCTTTAGGCATGAATACTTATGCTTCTTGAGGCACATGTATCCAGCTTAATTAGTGATTTTCTTTTTTTTTTTTATATATGAGGCACAAAGGTCTTCGTCTTAGAATCCTATATATGCACTAGGTATGCACATTTCATTAAGGTAAAAATTAAGACTAACTACTTATTCAATTTCTCCTCCTATACCTAAAAATTCAACAATTTATTTATTTTGACCAAGTTTTTAGAAATCCTAATCATGATTTTCCTAATTTTTAAGACTAACTTAGATTTCTTTCAAAAGATAAGTCAAAATATTGTCCTTTTTATAATCATTTTTTTTTAATTAGCAAATTTTGGTTAGTTTCTAACTATGTTAGTATGTTAGTAAAGCCCACCCCCACACTTATCTCATGCTTTGTCCTCAATGTATGAATGAATGCATATATGCATGAAAAAGAACAAGGGAAGGCAGAAGTTACCTTAAGGTGGTGGTTCCGGTGGTGGTCTAAAAGGTCCACGAAATGCGGCCAAATCTACTTTTTGTGGAATTCGAGGGAACCTACCATAAATTACTCTAATATAACCCACTAAAAAGATGTGTCCATTAAGAATTTTTATTAAATATTTGACCCCATCTAATTTCCAAATTCCATAACTGATTTCGGAGTCAAATTTGTCAACCGTCTTGTCCCAGAATGGAGTGTGAAAAGATGGAATGATTGACTTGGACGTCATAGGTACAGGAACGATTACCGACTCAGGAAAGAAACTTAAATCAAGTAAGGGTTCAGGAGTCGGGCTAAGTTCAAGAAGTGGGTCCAAGTCAATAAGTTGAAGCTCAAGTCCACAATAATCTTCCCACAATGGAATGTGACTCAATATTGGTGATTCAAGTTCAGGAATGATAGGTGTGGGAATCAAGACTGACTCTAAAAGATTACCTAAGTCGGATAACAAAACAGGAGTCAATAATGATTCGGGAATTTGAACTTGATCACAGATTTGAGAATCTAGGTCACATATCTCATTGGGTTCAATTTCATAAAAATGAGAACTTGCCAATTTATCCATGGGACTTTCAAAATTGCAAAATTGGTCAAGTTCAATATGATCATCAAAAATGGGTGATTCAATTTCATGATGAATTGGAACAGGATCCAATGTTGACTCGGGAAAAGTGAAATCAGGTGGAGACACCGGAGTCATTATTTAATCAGGAAGTAAAATTGAATCACCAAGTGGGAGATCAGGATCATATTCATGCTCAAGTTCTATTTCAGGAAAGGAATAACTTGTCAAACTATCAATTGGAGTTTCGGCAAGCTCAAATGATGGTCCTGAATTAGAATCTTGTTGTCCAAAGCAACGTGGTTTGTCGACTCTAAGAGAGTGGTCAGCGAAAGCAGAATTGGCCGGACGGTGAGAACGTAAAGATTGAACCATCAGATCTATTTCATGATCACGGGCTAATCTAGCCTGAGTCATGGCTTTAAGCATCCTTTCATAGTCAATAGGTGCATCATTTTGTGATTGGACTTGAAAAGAGGAAGTGTAATCATGATGAAGTTGTGAGTCGGTGGACTCACGCATAATC
Organism: Agave tequilana; assembly: GCA_038442645.1. Lineage (NCBI taxonomy): Eukaryota > Viridiplantae > Streptophyta > Magnoliopsida > Asparagales > Asparagaceae > Agave > Agave tequilana. The sequence continues at coordinate 47,107 of JAVJIF010032346.1, read as the reverse complement.
ATGTCTGCGATTGATGGTAATTGTTGCTTGGACTCATGCATACTCATCATTTCCTGAATAGATGGTAGTCTATTCTGACTGGGTGGATCTGAGTATGAATCTGGGAATATTGTGGACAAGGTGGAGACGGAGGACAAGTCAGTTGAAAATTGGACTCGGGGGAATCGAAACCCCATGAACTCTGTGAAGAGTTGAAATTGTTATGGAAATTATGGTCATAAGATGGAGGGCATGGGTTATATGCATTCGGATAAGACCATTCCGGCACACTAGGTTGGTCAAAATTATGATATGCCGGGTTGGTAATATTCGAAAAAGAAGTTTGTGTGTAATATGGATTAAAATTGGAAAAATTATTATTATATGTCATATCACACAAACACAAACAAAAGAAAAAGAAAACAAACAAATAAACAAACAAAAAGAAAAAAATTCTAACCTAAGTTAGGGTAGACCTATGACCTAGACGACTCCTAACTGGTTAGACTGTCCACGGGAGGTAGTGTGCAGACTTTGACCACAAGTTAATCAGCCAGGTCAGGGCAAGAGTGGTGGGAGGTTTTCCGTCAAAGACATTCCTTAATTAAATAACCACCAATCTTCGGGCTTTCGGCCCTCAATCCCCTTCCTAGACACTGATTTGGCAGGAGTCAAATTCCAGCACTGTTCCCCCTTAGGATAATCTCCTAATTGAGTCCGAGATGTCCCTAGGGCCAACGTCTACTAATTTTAAGTTAGGCTTGGGTTAGTGAGTGATTGGGATATGATTTTTGGGCTAAGGAAGGGTGATGAAATCCCCACCTTATCTTGTGTAACGCCCCGATTCCACAGATACGGGGACGTCACTGCAACGTATATACGTAGGTCAGAAAGTGCCCCCACGTATATACGCTAAGCATAAAAGTACAAGCAAGGGATCAGAGTACAACACAAAGCGTGGTATACATATACATGCCAACATAAAAGGTACATATACAAAGTCATCTCAGGATATGATAAACTATACATATTATATATGTCCTTTATCACAACCAAGTCCCAAAAGTAGAATATACAATAAAAACACAAAATGCTCACGAGTAGGATGAAGATCCCGTGAGTCAAAAGGAAAGTCCGGCACGAAAGAACTGGAACTAGGCTGCCAGCTTACAAGGAAAAGCTTGATCTACTGTGGACAGCTCCACTGCAATCCAAGCTTCAAGACCTGAACATACAAATCCAAGGGAGTCAGGACCTCCCAACAATGAACCGGCTATGTGCCAAGTGGCTAAGAGACAAGAATAGGGGTTAGAACACCAGAGTGGTATACAAGAACAGGTATAGCATAATCATGAAACAGGAAAGGCAAGGTAAAGCTGATTACAGGCAAAAGTGATTGTATATGCTTAAGTCACGGTCCCATGAGACTAATACATCGAGGGGATAATCCAAACAAGGAAACCCTCATATATATACCTTTGTCTCATGCCACAGAAATCCCAAGCATATAAAATCAGAGTTGCAAATCATATGACAGTCAAAACGGGAATATATAACAAGAATGATAAGAATCGTAACAAACATCAAAACAGGAATCATCACTGGAATCATGACATAACGAGTAGACTAGGAGTCATAACATAACAGGTCTCTATTATTATTATTACTCGTCTGACCCATATATCTAGGTATGTGCCCGGGTGTACATCCCATCACACATACATCCATATATAAGCTATCTGAGGTTTGTTAACGGAAGTAGATGGAGAACTGATAGAACTTCTTATAGTGGTTTCCATACACCTGGAACCGGCTTTGGAGGCCCAAAGTCCCCCTAACAGTAATATCATAACACTTACCGCCAGTATATATACATATATATATATATACTTTTATATCCCATCACTATAAGCAAGATATCATTCCGGCATCCATCACTTCCTCCCATTCCCCATTCAAGTTGTAGCTTATTAGCATAATTATTAGTTTACGGGAATAAACGGTCATAATAGGAATAGCCCAACAGATTCAAGAGGTGGCCCCCACCGAGTGGTGTGGCACTTAGTTCCATAACAATAACAACAATAGGACAGGGTTCCCGTAAACATAATAATCATAAAGTCAAGTGTGTCATGCTGGGTGTGAAGTGATAGCATGACAAGTGGTGATATTGCAAACAACCAAACATAGTAAGAGATCGATATAGTCCGGGTCAGTCATGTTATAACAATAGGGTTTTGCCAAGTAGTGGCATGCCAGGTGATCAAGTGATAACACATTGGAGGTCAGGTGATATACATGTGTTAAAAGGAAACATGAAACTGATAGTTCTGAATTATGGCAAGACAAGTGGAAACATAGGGACAATGCAGAGTTCGACGACTTCGAAGGGTCCGCCACGCATGGTATTCAACAAAGAAGCAAGAACATCACATGCATGGTACAAGCATCATAATGAAACAAGCAAATGTTTGGCAATACATAAACATAGATATGTGAAGCGACAAGAGGTGATACACATCAAGTAATAGGTCATGAAGTACAAGTCATGAAGTACATGAACCAGGTATAAGATCCAAAGTTAAGAAAGTAATTAACTATAACAAACAGCCTAAGTTAGTCGACTAAGGTCAAGGGAATAGTCGACTAATAGAAGGGTTAGTCGACTAACAGTAGGGTCTAGTCGACTAAAACTGTGTAACAGAGAGTTGGGTTTCTGATTCAGGAAATGTTAGTCGACTAGGTTAGGAGGGGTAGTCGACTAATAGAAGGGTCAAGTCGACTAACAGACACTTAAGTCGACTAAATCTGTGATACAGAGAGTTAGGGTTTTGATTCAGGAAGAGGTAAGTCGACTAGGGTAAAAATAGTAGTCGACTAGGCATCTCTAGTCGACTGGTAATAGGGACTAGTCGACTAAAACTGTGTAATCAGAAAAGGCTACGTTTCAGCTAAGGGTTTCTAGTCGACTAGGTTCTAGGTCAAGTCGACTAATCATGGTCGGGAAGCAGATTACAGAACAGAATTTGGTGATTGTTCTTGATGACTAAAAATGTGATTTTTATGACATGTGAACACAAGATATGGAGATACAAGTATACTAGGAATGGAACAAGTCTTGGTGAGTAAAAATACTCACTTGGAAAGGCTTGATTGAAGCTCTACGAGTCCGGGAAGTTTGTGGTCGTCAAATTGATCCACCGTGATGAAATCGACGAAGAAGGAGACGATCCCAATCCAAGAGTTGTTGTTGAGGTGGAGGTGAAGACCTAGGTGATGCCCTTGAAGTTGGTGGTGGTGGAGTTGAAGAAGATGGTGGAGATTAGGGTTCTTGGTGAAGGTTAGATGGTGAAGAGAGTGAAAAAAGGAAGTAGAAATGTAAAGGGAAGTTTAAATAGGGATTTGATTTTGTGAAGGAGGTGTAATTTAGATAGAAGAGATGGGCTTTATTGCAAAAAGGGGAGGTGAGGTGTCTCCTTTGGCCACACTTGGCCGGCCATGGGAGAGAGAGAAAAAGATGGGCATTTAATGAGGAAGTAGGTGAGGAAGTGTGTGGAGTTGGAATTTTTGGAAAAGATTAGTTTTTTGAAAAATGGAAAAACTTGTGGTTGTGGAGAAAAGAAATAAAGGAAAAGGAAAAAGAAAAGAAATATAAAGGAGAAGATATTTTCTCTTGAACTCAAATGAAACTGTTGAATAGACAGATACCCGGGTTAAGGTCAAAGATGTGGAAATCATTTCGGAAAATACCGAAATCGTCCGAAATTCAAGTATCTCGGAACGACTCAAAATAATTACCAAAAATCAATAATAATATATAAAGACCAATAGTGAAATCCGTTTGAAGAAATACTTTATAGTTTTAAAACTAAAAATCCCGGAATCAGTTACCTACCGACTCCGATGGAATTTTCATAAAGTCATAAAATTCTCAGAAAAAGTATTTAAGTAGGAAATGTAATTCTAAAAGATAAAGTCTAAAGGACCATCATGAAATTCCAAACAGTTTGAGAATTAAAAATCCGGGAATCGGTCAGCGGCACTGGCCGACACCGGTTTTGAAGAAATTCAATTTAATCCAAGAAAAATCCAGAAAATCACAGAAAATCTAATATATTGGAAAATAATATTTGAAACTGAAATCGGTCAAATCTAATCACCAGAAAGGCCAAATCGAATAATATACTATAATCGGGTCTTCGGTTCAGACTAGGGCTGACTCCGAATCCACGAATCCAATTCCAAGACAAAACAATCATACAAGGAATTCATAATACAGAATAAATACAGGAAAACAAATCAAAAAATACGATTGAAAATCTGAATACGCAACTAAGTACGTATTCCGGGAACGGGGTATTACAATCCACCCACCTTACAAAAAATTGCGTCCTCGCAATTTCATTAAGGGGTGAAATGAACATAAAGGGGACAAAGGCTGGAATAAAGGGCTCATAAAACCAAAACAGGGAATAAGATGAATACAGGAAGGATCAGGATGAAAAATGAAAGAATGACAAGAGAAAAACATTTAGAATGATAATCAACTCAAATGCAAGATATGGGGTAGGGGTTACCATGATATCCCTAAGGCTCCTGATCTGGATACTGGTCTTCACACTCTGCTGTATCGTCTGGCGCCTCTGCTGCCATGATGTAACCTTGGCCTCTACTCTGATCTGATCTAGTCCTCATTCCCCTCTGCTGATGATTATATTGTTGAGGTGGAAATGGGGCTCTCGGGTCAACGGGTCCTGGATTCCTCCTCAATGGCGGTGCTGGAAGTGCTGGGGCTGGAAGTGCTGGTCTGACTGGTGCCACATGTCCAAACTTCCTGTGTGGGCAATCCCTTAGCATATGTCTCCCTGACCCGCACACTAAACATAATCCCTTGGCCACTCGACAATCTCTCTTATAATGTCCGGGCCTGAGGCAGAAGTTGCATACAATCTGAGACAGAGGAGGTTGGAATGGTCTCTTCATCATCGGGCCATGGGCTGCCCTATCTGCATCCTCCTCATCCATCAACTCAAAAGGCCTCTTCTTGGCCTGGTTCCTCATCTGGTTCACTTTCTTCTCCAGTCCACGCTCTACTTCTCGAGCTATGGTGAGAACTTCTGAATAGGTCTTCAGCTGTTGGGGCATCAAGAATACTTGTATGTCCATCTGTAGGCCCTGCTGGAATCTGCTTGCCCGCTTCTCCTCATCCGTCACCATATACGGGGCAAAGCGGCTAAGTCGGAGAAATTCCGCGGCATACTCATCCACGGACCTATCCCGTTGCTGAAGTCTGATGAACTGCTCTTCCATGTCTTTCTGAGCTGTGACAGGGAAGAATCTGCTGTAGAAACTCTTGGAGAATGTGTCCCAAGTGACAGGCTTCTCCAATCTTGCCTCCTCAGCTAGCCACCAAGTTCTAGCTATATCCTTCAATTGAATCTTGGCAACCTCCACTTGGTTTTCCTCTGGGACACGGGCTGCATTCAACAAGTCTGATGTGTCTGTCAGCCATTGCTCAGCATCCAAGGGTTTCTCCCCACCCGTGAATATGGCTGGCTGCAGTCTTCTGAAATCCGATATATTCCCTGGCCTTTGTCCTTTAGGTGCTGCTAACTCTTGCCGGAGAAGTTCTGTCTGCTGCTGCTGGTTCTCCATCATCATCTGGACAACCCTCAGTATATCCACATTCTCTCCCGCTGCTCCATTCGATGCTGGTCCAGAGTTGCTACGACCCGATCTTCTATCCATGCCTAGTTGATGAAGAATGACTGGAAAGTGATGGAAAAATGGAAGGATTTCAGGATATGAAGGAAGGAACCAAGAAGAACTAGATAATCAAGAAGGACTAGATGACTTTGTACATTGTAGTTGGCATTAGCAAATTTCTAGAATTTGCCGCTTGATTGTACTATAGGTGGGAGAGCCTAAGCTCTGATACCAACCTGTAACGCCCCGATTCCACGGATACGGGGACGTCACTGCAACGTATATACGTAGGTCAGAAAGTGCCCCCACGTATATACGCTAAGCATAAAAGTACAAGCAAGGGATCAGAGTACAACACAAAGCGTGGTATACATACACATGCCAACATAAAAGGTACATATACAAAGTCATCTCAGGATATGATAAACTATACATATTATATATGTCCTTTATCACAACCAAGTCCCAAAAGTAGAATATACAATAAAAACACAAAATGCTCACGAGTAGGATGAAGATCCCGTGAGTCAAAAGGAAAGTCCGGCACGAAAGAACTGGAACTAGGCTGCCAGCTTACAAGGAAAAGCTTGATCTACTGTGGACAGCTCCACTGCAATCCAAGCTTCAAGACCTGAACATACAAATCCAAGGGAGTCAGGACCTCCCAACAATGAACCGGCTATGTGCCAAGTGGATAAGAGACAAGAATAGGGGTTAGAACACCAGAGTGGTATACAAGAACAGGTATAGCATAATCATGAAACAGGAAAGGCAAGGTAAAGCTGATTACAGGCAAAAGTGATTGTATATGCTTAAGTCACGGTCCCATGAGACTAATACATCGAGGGGATAATCCAAACAAGGAAACCCTCATATATATACCTTTGTCTCATGCCACAGAAATCCCAAGCATATAGAATCAGAGTTGCAAATCATATGACAGTCAAAACGGGAATATATAACAAGAATGATAAGAATCGTAACAAACATCAAAACAGGAATCATCACTGGAATCATGACATAACGAGTAGACTAGGAGTCATAACATAACAGGTCTCTATTATTATTATTACTCGTCTGACCCATATATCTAGGTATGTGCCCGGGTGTACATCCCATCACACATACATCCATATATAAGCTATCCGAGGTTTGTTAACGGAAGTAGATGGAGAACTGATAGAACTTCTTATAGTGGTTTCCATACACCTGGAACCGGCTTTGGAGGCCCAAAGTCCCCCTAACAGTAATATCATAACACTTACCGCCAGTATATATACATATATATATATACTTTTATATCCCATCACTATAAGCAAGATATCATTCCGGCATCCATCACTTCCTCCCATTCCCCATTCAAGTTGTAGCTTATTAGCATAATTATTAGTTTACGAGAATAAACGGTCATAATAGGAATAGCCCAACAGATTCAAGAGGTGGCCCCCACCGAGTGGTGTGGCACTTAGTTCCATAACAATAACAACAATAGGACAGGGTTCCCGTAAACATAATAATCATAAAGTCAAGTGTGTCATGCTGGGTGTGAAGTGATAGCATGACAAGTGGTGATATTGCAAACAACCAAACATAGTAAGAGATCGATATAGTCCGGGTCAGTCATGTTATAACAATAGGGTTTTGCCAAGTAGTGGCATGCCAGGTGATCAAGTGATAACACATTGGAGGTCAGGTGATATACATGTGTTAAAAGGAAACATGAAACTGATAGTTCTGAATTATGGCAAGACAAGTGGAAACATAGGGACAATGCAGAGTTCGACGACTTCGAAGGGTCCGCCACGCATGGTATTCAACAAAGAAGCAAGAACATCACATGCATGGTACAAGCATCATAATGAAACAAGCAAATGTTTGGCAATACATAAACATAGATATGTGAAGCGACAAGAGGTGATACACATCAAGTAATAGGTCATGAAGTACAAGTCATGAAGTACATGAACCAGGTATAAGATCCAAAGTTAAGAAAGTAATTAACTATAACAAACAGCCTAAGTTAGTCGACTAAGGTCAAGGGAATAGTCGACTAATAGAAGGGTTAGTCGACTAACAGTAGGGTCTAGTCGACTAAAACTGTGTAACAGAGAGTTGGGTTTCTGATTCAGGAAATGTTAGTCGACTAGGTTAGGAGGGGTAGTCGACTAATAGAAGGGTCAAGTCGACTAACAGACACTTAAGTCGACTAAATCTGTGATACAGAGAGTTAGGGTTTTGATTCAGGAAGAGGTAAGTCGACTAGGGTAAAAATAGTAGTCGACTAGGCATCTCTAGTCGACTGGTAATAGGGACTAGTCGACTAAAACTGTGTAATCAGAAAAGGCTACGTTTCAGCTAAGGGTTTCTAGTCGACTAGGTTCTAGGTCAAGTCGACTAATCATGGTCGGGAAGCAGATTACAGAACAGAATTTGGTGATTGTTCTTGATGACTAAAAATGTGATTTTTATGACATGTGAACACAAGATATGGAGATACAAGTATACTAGGAATGGAACAAGTCTTGGTGAGTAAAAATACTCACTTGGAAAGGCTTGATTGAAGCTCTACGAGTCCGGGAAGTTTGTGGTCGTCAAATTGATCCACCGTGATGAAATCGACGAAGAAGGAGACGATCCCAATCCAAGAGTTGTTGTTGAGGTGGAGGTGAAGACCTAGGTGATGCCCTTGAAGTTAGTGGTGGTGGAGTTGAAGAAGATGGTGGAGATTAGGGTTCTTGGTGAAGGTTAGATGGTGAAGAGAGTGAAAAAAGGAAGTAGAAATGTAAAGGGAAGTTTAAATAGGGATTTGATTTTGTGAAGGAGGTGTAATTTAAATAGAAGAGATGGGCTTTATTGCAAAAAGGGGAGGTGAGGTGTCTCCTTTGGCCACACTTGGCCGGCCATGGGAGAGAGAGAAAAAGATGGGCATTTAATGAGGAAGTAGGTGAGGAAGTGTGTGGAGTTGGAATTTTTGGAAAAGATTAGTTTTTTGAAAAATGGAAAAACTTGTGGTTGTGGAGAAAAGAAATAAAGGAAAAGGAAAAAGAAAAGAAATATAAAGGAGAAGATATTTTCTCTTGAACTCAAATGAAACTGTTGAATAGACAGATACCCGGGTTAAGGTCAAAGATGTGGAAATCATTTCGGAAAATACCGAAATCGTCCGAAATTCAAGTATTTCGGAACGACTCGAAATAATTACCAAAAATCAATAATAATATATAAAGACCAATAGTGAAATCCGTTTGAAGAAATACTTTATAGTTTTAAAACTAAAAATCCCGGAATCAGTTACCTACCGACTCCGATGGAATTTTCATAAAGTCATAAAATTCTCAGAAAAAGTATTTAAGTAGGAAATGTAATTCTAAAAGATAAAGTCTAAAGGACCATCATGAAATTCCAAACAGTTTGAGAATTAAAAATCCGGGAATCGGTCAGCGGCACTGGCCGACACCGGTTTTGAAGAAATTCAATTTAATCCAAGAAAAATCCAGAAAATCACAGAAAATCTAATATATTGGAAAATAATATTTGAAACTGAAATCGGTCAAATCTAATCACCGGAAAGGCCAAATCGAATAATATACTATAATCGGGTCTTCGGTTCAGACTAGGGCTGACTCCGAATCCACGAATCCAATTCCAAGACAAAACAATCATACAAGGAATTCATAATACAGAATAAATACAGGAAAACAAATCGAAAAATACGATCGAAAATCTGAATACGCAACTAAGTACGTATTCCGGGAACGGGGTATTACATCTTGTTAATGGGTTATGCCCTTAGAATAAATTTGTGCAAGTGTACAAAATATGTAAATAAGATTCACTCAAAGCATCAACCAAGAGATGAGTCCTATTCTACATGCAATGCGAACGTACCTTGCTCTAGCACTCTTCAACAGTAAAATAAAAGAATTGAAAAGACACGTGCCTAATATGCAAACATCTAATCAATTTTTTATCTTTATCAACAAATACTTTACTGTTGGTTAATTAGCAATGTACAGGTTTATCACAGAACAAATTGGAACAGAGCAGAAAACAAATCTTGCAATTTTTAGCAACCTGCAGGAATTGCAGTTAGTAGTTCACTACTAAGGTCGCGTTTCCACGGCTATTGTAACGCCCCGATCCCGGCGGGTACGGAGACGTTACTGCGACGTATATACGCAAGTTAGAGATACCCTCACGTATATACGCTAAGCAACAGTACAGGCAAGAATCAGAGTACAGAAGCAAGTGGTGCATTATACATTCCAACATATGAGTACAATTACAAAGTTATCACCAAAGGTGACAAATATTACAAGAATATTACATCACCTGATAGGCTCAAATGCGAGAATACAAAGATATGTACATGTATGAACAGTACAAAAGAGCGCTCACGAGATAGGTGGAGAAGCCGCGAGCCAACAAGGGGGAGCAAGGATGGGACTGGAGCTACAGCTGATCTGTCTGCTCCACAGAAGTAAGCTTGGTCCTCAGCAAGAAGATCCCCTTCGGTCCAAGCTCCAGGACCTGGACATGAGGATCCAGAGGAGTCAAAACTCCCCCAGCGAGTGGTGAGGCGAAAGCCAGATGGCGTGAAAAGATAAGCACATGTGTATCGATAAAACTGAATCATAAGAATGCATTGAAAACCATGTCGTGAGCATAAGCATGAAAGAGCAAGTAGATATAAAACAAGTGATATCAAGCAGGAAGAACTCATGGTATGATAAGATAAGAACAGGAGACTAGAGAAGTGGAATACCAGTGGTAAAGCAGGAGGTGAACATGTATAGTATAATAATCATAAAACTAGAAATCCGATGTAAATCCGATAGAAGCATTCTTGGCAAATCACACAGCGGATACATAGTTGGCATCGTTTATTATTATTACTCGTCTGACCCATATATCTAGGTATGTGTCCTGGTGTACATCTCAACACACATACATCCATATATAAGCAAGCGAGGTTTGTTACTGGAAGCTGATGAAGAACTGATAGCTCATACTTATAGTAGTTCCCGACCGCCCGGGACACAGCCATTTGGGGCCTGAAATCCCCCTAACACGAATCGTCAATTTTGGTATTCCACTACTATAAGCAAGGCACCATACCGGCATCCATCACTTACTCCCATTCTCCGTGCAAGTTATCCTTTTTATGGCTTATTAAACATAATTATCAGATTACGGGAATGAGTAGGAACATAACTTGTCATAACAGGAGTACATAACAAGCATAACAGGAATCATAACAAGCATAACGGGAGTTCATAACAAGAAATCAGGTACTACATTCCCGTAATGTGATAATCATGAGTAGAGAGTTATTCGTAACAGGTATCAGGTTTTATCACGCCAATGACAAGTGTTCATGTAGATGACAGGTGATAAGTCAAGTCATAACCGGGGACAGGTGGTATAACATAAGTCAGTATCAAGTAGTAGCATGTCGGGTGTCAGGTGATAACATATCAAGTGTTAAATGATACAGACAGGTATATGTCAAGAGTTTACATAACAAGCTTGTATATTGCAAGTGTTAGAGTAATAGTTGAGCATAATCAAGCGGAGCTAAGCGAGCTGGAAGTACAGACAGCAAAACAGTGTTTAACACTGGAGCGTCTGGCAAGGCTACCGGGACAACTCGGCTTAAAGTGCGAGTAGAAAATCCGGCAGCATCTCACCTAGACGAATCTAGTGGTAAAGCGCTGAGGGCTAAGTATGCTCACCAGATGGAGCTGAGAAACCTGACGGTCCCAATCACTTCTCTTTCGAGATAGTGAGAGACCGGAGGCTGAAGGGTCCGGAGGTCAAGTACGCTCGGGTTTAAGAGCACTCTCGGTGGCTACCAGCTATCCCAGGAGTGGGCAGAAACCCAGAGTCCAACGACCACGAAGGGTCGGCCACGCATGGTATAAAGCAGTAAAATACAACACAGGCATGGTATATGTACAAGAATTAAACTACCCTAATACAAGCATTCGTCACAGAGTAATACATGTCCAGTCATTGGTACTCGGCCATACACAAATACAGGGACTCAGCCCAATACAAAATACATTTAAACATGGAATAAAAAACATGTCGACCCGACAAAGCGGGGAAACGCAAATGGAGGCGAGGACACTCGCCTAAATCACCGGAATGCCGAAAAGTCCAAAATCCATGGAACTCGTGCACGTGTCATAAAATATAATAAATATATATATCTATATACTTAAGAGAGAAAGTGAAGAGGAGAGAGAAGGAGTTAGAGAGAGAAAGAGAGAAACCTAGAGAGAGAAAGGGAGATTTCTAGAGAGAAAATCTTAGAGAGAGAAAGGAGGGAGATCTAGAGAGAGAAAGAGATGAGACGCGGGGGTCGCAGACGCGGGGGTCGCGTCGCGGGAATAGCAGACGCGGGAATCATAGACGCGGGAATCGCGTCGCAAAGGTGCCACAAACGCGGGGTTCGAGACCCGCATTCAAGTCAGGGCACGAGGAGAACGCGGACGCGGTCGTGGGTTCCGTGTCACGTTAACACGAGAAGAACACAGACGCGGGCATAAGCTCCGCGTCATGTTGATACAGGAACGCGAAGGCCGCGTTAAGGAATTGTTTGGACGCGGGAGTGAGATCCGCGTCAGCAATCAATCAGAGAAAGAGAGTGACAGAGAGATGGGAGACGCATGGATAGGGAGAGAGAGTGAAAAGGTGATTTTGTTGGTGGTGGTGTTATTTGGTGAAGAAGATGGATTTTGATGGAGTAATAAAAGAAAGTGAAGGAGGTGATGTTTGGAGGTTGAAGTAGTGGAGATGGAGGTGGTGTTGTGATGGTGAAAGTGATGGTGGAAGTGAAGATGGTGGTGGGGAATAGTAGAGGAGATGGTGATGAAAAAAGGTTAAGAAAAGATGGTGATGGTGACGTTAGTGTTGTCGTTGTAATCGTCACCGGAATGATTACCGGAATAATCGTGAACGATTAACGGAATAATCATCGGCGATGTTACCGACGAAGAAGAGCTCAGCCCCAATCCAAGGAGGGTGGCCGGCCCTAGAGAAGATGATGGGTGGTGGTTTTGTGGAGAGGTTTGTTGTGGTGGTAGTTTTGGAGAAGGTAAAGGAGAAGGTGGAGGCTTTGGTGGAGTTTTTGGAGTTGTGGTGGTTTAAATGGAGATGGAGGAGGAAGAAGATGAAGGTAGGGAGTTAGAGAAGTTGTAGTGGTTGTGGTTGTGGTGAAGATGAAGGAGGAGTTGGTGGTGGTTAAAGTTTGGTGAAGAGAAAAATGAAGTGGAAAGGAGAAGGAAAAGTTTATATAGGAATTGAAATTGTGAAGGTGGTGTAAAAGTGTTTAGGGAGGGGTTTTTTTGTAAAAATAGAGAGGTGAGGTGGCTCTTTGGCCGGCCATAGTGATGGGAGAGGAGTTGGATATTTTGGAGAAGATATTTTTGGTGTTGGAGAAGATATTTTTGGTGGAAAGTTGTAGAAAGTAATAGAAGATGGAGAATTTTGGAGAATTTGGTGGAAAGAAAAGGAAGGAAAGAAAAAGGAAAAAGGAAAAGAAAATGGAAAAAGGAAGATATTTTCTTGAAAGAAAAAGTGAAAATAATTAGAGTGGCAGATTCCCGGGATTCAGTTGCGGATGCGGAAAACTTACAGAAAAATACCGGAATCGTCCGAAAATCAAGTACCTCGGAACGACCCGCAAAAATTCTCAAAAATCAAGAATATTATTCTAAGAATCACGGTGAAATCCATTTCAAGAAATTCTTTATAGTTTTTAAATTAAAAATCCTGAAATCAGCCGCCAATATCGGTCGACACCAAATGTGGCAGAAATCTGATAAATTCTGAAAATTCCCAAAAAATGAATTAAGATAGTAAATATTATTCTAAGCAAATATGGGAAAGCGGTTTCTCAAAGTTTGACCCCATTTGTAAATTAAAAATCCAGGAATAAACCAGCGGCACCGATTAATCCCGATTTTAAGGTTTTTATAAAAATAATTCAGAAAAAATCTGAAAAATCATGAAAAATCTAAAATATTGGGAAACAGTGTTTGAAATTAAAATCAGTCAATTTAGACTACCAGAAAGACTAAATCAACGAAATCAAAAAAATACGATCGAAAAAATTGAATACGCAGATAAATACGTATTCCGGGAACGGGGTGTTACATTCCACCCACCTTACAAAAAATTTCGTCCTCGAAATTTTGATAAGGGGAAGATGAACACAGGAGAGACTAGGGTCGACAATGAGAATAGGATAAAGTGAAATATTTAGAAAGATAACCAACTCAAAATACAAAAGATCAGGGTTAACTGTTACAATGATATCCTCAAGGTCCCTGTTCTGGATAACTGTTACAATGATATCCTCAAGGTCCCTGTTCTGGATACTGGGCTTCGTATTCTGCTGCTGCTTCGCCTGATGCTTCTACTGACATGTTGTAAACTTGGCCTCTGCCATGATCTGCTCTTGCTCCTCTCTGTGTTTGATCATGCTGCTGGGGTGGGAACGGAGCTCTTCGGCCAATGGCAACTTGAGGGAATATATCATTTTTGTAAATAACTCAAATAAAAAGACTTTTATCCCAAAAGTACCCCCAACACCTACGTTCAGATCTGAGAGAGAAAATATTCTTCCTCTCTGTATCTTCTTCTTCCCAAGCCCTAAATCCACCTGAATCCTCTTCTTCCCCACTCAAAACTCTCTCTCTCCACTCCTCCTTCGCATCCCCGGCCGGAGCCAGGGGGACGAGGCGCGCGCGCAGCCGCGTAGCAGCCGCGCGGCCTGCCAGGCCGCACGCGCGGCCTGGTAGCGGGGGAGGGAGGTCGCGCCATCGCCGGAGGGGAAGCTAGGTGGAGTTTTTGGGCTATTTTGCAAGAATTGAAGCAAGCCCTAGATCTGAAAATTGGGTTCCAAGAACTCCCAATTTCAGGGGTAATTCGAACTAAAGGTAACCTAAGTAAGGTAATCAACTATGTTTTCCCTTAAATTTTTCTATTGAATATGTGACCTAAAATTTTTCCCTAACCAAAATTTCCCTATGTTCATTTGCTAGGATTATTGGGTGGGGAGTTCGATCAAAGGGCACTAAAGAGGAGATCCATTAACAAGTGAGTAGATTACTACACTCACTATTTTTATTATAGACATGAATTAGATTTAAGTACTTAATGTAGGAAAGATAGGGTAGATTGAGGGAAATGTTAGAGATAATGTAACGTAGTGATATGGTAGACTAGTCATCATGGGATTAACATCATGCTCCTTCTCTTTTTCCCTAGAGGGTTGTGTCAAAAGGTTTACATGTTATATGTTAGTGATAATTAGAACTATATAAATTCTCATGGTAACATACATGAAGTGCATAGTTAAGGGTGGTTAATTCCTAAGTTTCTTCTAACATGAATCTTGTAGAGAGCATAAATATGTATGGTTATTATGCTACACATCCTATATATGCGAAATACTTAATTACTAATCATGGGTAAGAAGAAAATAAAAGTGGAACCCCTATGAAAGAAAAGGCATGAATCCTTATAAATCATAAGATTTATACATGTTCACATGTGTTATATAGTTGATACGGATCATTGTGTTAGTTCTTATTCAATACTTATCATGTGCCTAATAGTATGTTAATTGTGTGGCATATACAAGAGTATGTTGATTGTGTAGCTCATACAAGGGTATGTTGATTTTGTGGCTCATACAAGAGTATGTGATTGTGTGGCTCATATAATAGTGTGTTGATTTTGTGTGGCTTATACTTGGCATATTTATTTGGAGGAAGGGGTCGGGCGGGAGCCGGTAGGAGGGGTAGACGGTGACTATCCTTTAGTGCATACATGTATATATAATTATAGGAGGAAGGGGCCGGGCGGGAGCCGGTAGAAAGGGGGAAGACGGTGGTCATGTGTAATATACGTATACACATGCATACATATGTATATTATCCATATGCTATACATGATTTTTGTTTGTATTTATGAGGAGGAAAGGGCCGGGCTGGAGCCAGTAGGTGGGAAAGACGGGGGAAATTTGCACTTTATGCTCAGGAATGATGAATATATGTGCCTTATTAATAAATGATATAGTATATTATCTGAAGGTGTCTGAATGTGATATTATTTAGTAAGGGTATTGGGCAAGGTAAAAGCATGCACGTAGGGACATCCGTGTAGGAAATAAATTGATGATCTTGCTCTCGTATGTAATTGAAAAGAACCTATTTAATAAATAGAAGAAAGTTTGGTAGTTGAGACTTGTAACTAATAAATTGTATAGGGATATGGGGGTGTATAGGAGAGGGTCATGGTAAGGGTATTGGTCATTAGGTTCTTGTACGACCTCTTCGGACCCCGCAAGGTATGTTTGTGATAGAATGTCCATTTGATCAGTTCCTAGTGCTTGTGTAATTTACTCACTGAGCCGTTGAGCTCATCCCTTTTCTTTTCCCCCATTTCAGGTCTGGATAAAGGAAAGGGCATACTTTAGCGCGGAGAATTTAGTTATGGGCCGAACGACACACCCTTCTTTTTTTGTTATTTTTGTTAACTATATGCATATGTATGCTTTTCTTTCAGTACTATCTAGCTAGATACGTCATGGCACAACTATCTTATGTAACTCCATCTTTGTAATATTTTGTGACGAAAGACTTTTGGTGCATGGGATGTTTGCGAAACTAAGACTTATGATCATGTTTGGTAATTATGTGTTGAAGATCGATACCCTTGATGTACATGTCATTAGAACTTATTTTGGAAGCATATTATGGAAACCTACTTTAAGGATGTAATGTTGTGTTATGAGATCTTTATACCTCGTGATAAGTAGGCCGTGTGGGCCGAAATCTTTTATGGGAATAAGTAGGCCTTGGAGCCGAAATTTATGTTTTATGTATGTGGAAAGAGGTGAAATTTTAGGAGAGATGCTGTCGAATTTTTCTGGATCCAAATATGGAGATTTGGGATAATCAAGAGTTTCTAGACTAATCTTGTCTATAAGAAATCGGGACCGTTACAATATCCTTGTGCAACTAATCTTGCTTTATTCTTTATAATTTGACCTGATTCATCGAGTTTGTTTTTGAAAACCCATCTGGTACCAATAACTGGATGATCAGAGAACACAAGATCCCAAATATCATTTCTGACAAATTAGTTCTACTCTTCTTGCATTGCAATTATCTAAAAATTATCTGCACATACTTTTTTAACATTCTTTGATTTAATAAGAGATATGAAGGTAATATGTGTCATGTAATTCAACTTAGATCGAGTCTAAACACCTTGAGAAATATCTCCAATAACTAAATCATGTGGATGATTTCTTACCTCCACATATGTTTTAGGTAACTCAGTTAGAGTTTCATTATTGTTAGAAATGTTAGTATCATCATGAGATGTAACAATATTATCAATAACAGGAGTATCTATAATATTATCATCATCATGTGAAGAAGTATTAATAACAGATTTAGATAAAGATTCATCAAATTTAACATGTAATGATTCTTCAATAGTAGATGTTTTCTTATTAAAGATTCTATATACTTTACTACGAGTAGAATAACCAACAAAAATACTTTCATTAGATTTAACATCAAATTTGTCTAAAGCATCTCTAGTATTTAGAATAAAATACTTATATCCAAAAAATTTTAAACAAGAAACTTTTGGAATTCTATCAAAAAATAATTCATAATATGTTTTGTTTAAAATAGGTTGAATAAGCACACGATTTAAAATATAACAGCAGTAGCAACTGCCCAAAAATATTTTGATAAATTACTATCTATAAGTATAGTCTTAGCACATTCTTGCAAAGTCCTATTCTTCTTCTCAACAACCCTATTTTGATGAGATGCTTTAGGAAAAGCAAACTTATATGTAATATTATACTTATCACAGAAATTTGTAAAAGATTCATTTTTAAATTCTCCTCCATGATCACTTCGAATAGTGACTATATTTAGAGACTTTTGATTTTTAATTCTTTTATAAAAACTTGCAAACTCATCAAAAGTATAATATTTATTTTTAGAAACAATACCCATGCAAAACGAGAATAATCATCAACAATAACAAAAAATATATCTACTTTTATTTAAAGAAGAAACATGTGTGGGACCAAATAAGTCCAAATGCAACAACTCTAAAGGTCTATGAGTAGTGATCAAATCTTTAGATTTAAAAGTTTATTTAACTTATTTTTCTAATTGACAAGAATCACAAAAATAATCCTTTTAAAAGATATTTTAAGAAGGCCTTTAACTAAATCAAATTTCGAAATCTTAGAAATAGTTTTCATATTAAATGACCAAATCTTTTATGCCAGAGAAAATAATCATTATTAGAAGCAATTAAATATAAATTATCATTTAATGATAAACAAGTCATTGATAACTCATAAAAATATTATTAAAAGAACCTCTAAATAATATATCTTTTATGTTTGTATCATATGTAAGACATACATCTTTTTCAAAAATTATTTTATAACCCTTATTGCATAATTAACTAATACTTAACAGGTTGTATTTTAAATCACTTACCAAAAGAACATTTTCAATAAGGGGTTTTGAAATATTACCAACCATACCAATATCATTAACCTTTTCTTTGTTATTGTTTTCAAATGTTACTGTTCTTCCTTTCTTGATTTGAATGGAAGAAAGTAGCTGAATATGGCCGGTCATGTGTTTGAAATAATCACTATCAAGTATCCATTTTCTTTATGAGGTACCTATAAGGTAAAACATTTTGTATGGTACCCATCATGATAGGGTCCAAAAAAGATTAGCCTTTAAGAATCCAAATCCAATTTGAATTTGATTTTCATTTGTTAGTATAAACATAATTACAAGAATTGCAAACTATTTATATATATGATGAAATATAGGCATTTTTATCTAAAGAATTTAAATTTTTAGGAATCCATATATATTTATACCTAGCCTTTTTGAAATGGTATTATTGTTTTTCTTAACAAAAGAGTTATATGAATCATAATTATTCTTTTATAAACATGTGTAGTCTTTTCAAATTTATCTTTAGAAAATCATAGGCCAAAATGATTATTTGAAATCTTTTGAAAAGATAATAAATCACTTAGATTTTCTTTTTTCTTATTAAATTTTGTAATATTTTTCAAAATTTCTTCATATTTAATCTTGAAACTTGACATTTCTTCATCTAAAATAGAGATTCTAGAATTTAAAGATATAGTTTCCATTTAACAAAATATTTCTTTTAATAAATTCTCATTTTTCTTTTCAAAGATGGAAATAACTTTATCCAAGTCAGATTTTTGAGAATTTAAAGAAGATGTTTGTGAAATATGAAATAAATTTTCTTTATTAAGTTTTTTATTTTATTTTTTTAAAACTTTATTTTTTGCTTTTTCATTTTTAAGATTAACATATAATTCATTAAAAGCATCTAATTACTCATCATATTTAGAAAACATTTGTACCTCTTCTTCATGAGCCATGAAACAAATATTGGCAGTTTCGGCGGCTTCTTCTTCATCAGAGGAAGATGAATCACTATCATCTCAAGTTGCCTAAAAAGTTTTCTTCTTTTTATTGAATTTATTGAAGTTCTTAAAGTTCCCTTTGGGTTTTAGCAATGGGCAATCTTTCTTTATAAGACCTGGTTTGTTACATTTAAAAAAAGGGTTGTCATTAGTATCCTTATTCTTTTTAAACTTACCTTATTTCAGAAGTTTTCTAAATTTTCTTAAGATCATTGTCATTTCTTCTTCATCATCATCTGAATTGTCAAAGTCTGAGGATGTATGAAAGGCAAGTACTTTCCTCTTGGATTGAAGTTGTTGTTCATCCTTCTTTCTATCTTCAAATTGGACTTCATATGCCATCAAATTTTCAATAAGATTTTCTAATGACATTATTGACAGATCA